>CM050404.1:70004101-70604101 GCA_027580255.1 Therioaphis trifolii | reverse complement strand
TAATTAATTATGAATTTTAAAATACAATTATTTCTAAGTATTTCATTATCATTTATCATTGACCATTGTATTTACTTTCCTATATAGGTACGTTTTAATTTAGGTCATCCGTGATCAAATGTTTAATTTCCTGATTATTTTGAGGTGGATTTCAATCATTGTTTAATCTAAAATTTGATTAAACCATGAGTAATTTATATAATACATAATATAAATACTAATAATAATACTAATACTAATATTTATACCAATACATATATAAATGATCAATAATTAAATAATATGCTTGATATTTATTAAAAATGGTATAAATCCATAGAAAATTTTGGAAGAATAATAATATCCTGATTGAAGTGATTTTTAAAATGATTTTCAGTAAATTCTGTTATCTCACTTAGTATTTTTCATAAGATTTAATGAATTATTTAGAGCCTTTGCTCCTTGGCATTATCGGCGTCACCGCCTATATTATATCATTCTATGTTATAGGATGGCTGGTAAATGAAATTAGATAAATATAAAATTAAAAGTAATCTAAATTTATCTATCAAACATGTTAATGATGAATATTTGCACAGAAAAATCTAATTGATTCTACAACTTAAATCTAAAATGATGAAATGTTAACGACCAGTAACCTATCATGTTCAGTTTGTTTTCCATTAATATTTTCTTGACTTATCAATTACAATTTGGTATACAAGGTGATATTTATACGTTATAAGCTGTTCATTTATAATATATTAAAATATATTATGTTTATAATTAAGATTATTATTGTAAAGAGTATTGTCTTAAAACGAATCTTAGGTATAGGGGATACCTCGTACCTAGATTAATATGAATATTTACATAATTAAAACATTGTAATTAGTCATTACAGATTAATACAAGCAGGGCCGTACACAAGGGGGGTTTTAGGGGTTCAACCCCTTCCCCCCGAAATTTCAAGAAAAATATTTATTTATTTAGCATACAATACGGGCATGAGATTATATTGAAATATAAGTGGTTCCTATCATTGAGGGAGATATTAGATTAAAATACCTATGTTAGTTTTATTACTGTTAATTAGTTTATTACTATATTCTTATTACTGACATTTCTCATATTAAAATTGATACGGTGAATACGCACAGGCACATTGTTATCGTAAAATGTTTTATAAAAAAAAGAAATTAATGATAAATGAATAATTTTTCCATTGAAATTATTTAAAATTGTTTATAACCTTAACCCCCCCAATTTTTATTTTTTTTGTGCACGCACCTGAATGCAAGTATTATATGTTTAAACCGTCTCAGTTATGCATACAGATTCGAATTTAACTGATTTTAGTGTACGCCTTGTTGAATATATTAAGCTAAGTTTATTTCATGGGTACCTACAAAAAACTTAAGGTATAATATTCTCAGTTAGCATTACTGCAGTTTCTATTATCCACTAAATCGTATATTTTTCAATTTTTGTCGTGTGACATTGCAATAATCTTGTTAATTTATTTTAAATAATGACCCACTGTGGCATTGTGTTTACTATATACTAGTTGATTAATCGATTGATATATTATATTTTGTGCATTTTGCTCTCTTAGGCCGGGGCTATACACGGCGGATTCCGCCGCGGTTCGACCGCGGCGTATTCCGCGGCGTTTTCCGACGGACGAGCTATACAAGGCGTATCCGCCGAGCGTATTCCGTCTCATATGTCTATACAATATTTAAAAAAAATGGTAAACCCCATAATTATTGTATCAATAATATAAACATATTTATTGCAATTGAATAACACAAATTAATAATAGACACTCATCGATCGATCATTTGCACTAGTCAGTTCGTAGTAGTAGGTTATCATTATGCCGAAAATTACACCAGTGCTAATAATTTTCATAAATGAAGCATTGGAAGAAGAAAGAGAGAAAACTATATACAGGAAGTTTGCGGTACATCCTTCAAATATGAAATAATTAAACATTTTTATTTTTGTTATCTATTATCTAACTTAATTATAAAATATATAATCTTTTTATTATTTATTTACTAGGTAGTTAGGATTAAATTAAATATATGAAATATTGAATATCCATTTAAAATTATCGTATTCATAAAATTATGGTGAAAACGCAGCGTTTTCCGTAACCAGTATAGCCCATCCTAATTTAAAACAATGTAAAATTGGGAGTTTGCGTTTTTATTACTTTGGCGTTCGTCCGCCAAAACGCAAGCCAACCGGCGTTTTCCGCCGCGGTTGAAAACGCGGCGTAATACATCTGTCGTGTATAGCTACTCCGATATAAATCAATGCATTTTGAATTTGACGGAAAACGCCGCGGAATACGCGGCGGTCGAACCGCGGCGGAATCCGCCGTGTATAGCCCCGGCCTTAAGCGTAATAAATAAATATATAAATTAATAAAGTAGGTGATTAAAACTTTAAAAATACACTTATCACATTATGTAACTTACCATTTTAATGATAATGAATTATGTAACTTTATAATGATTGAAATATGAAAAACCGCGTTTTCATGTATTTAATTGATAATATTATGTTTTTTTTTTTGTTTTTTTTTTAACTAGATCTTCATCATTTCTCTGATTTTGCTTTTAACCTATTTTGATTCTTTCAACATAAAACTTTATTTTTCTAAGTTCAGCAGTTGAATATTAGAATTAGTTGAATACATATATATGCGAAATTTACATATATGTATATCAAGGTTACCACCAAAGTCGGTTTTAAATATTAGTTATCAAAAATGAATCATTAAATAAGGAATATAAACATAATATATTATATAATATGTTTATCTAAACTTAGACATAAAGAACAAATAAATATTCAATGAATGAATGGTGTACTACCATCAATAAATAATAGTAATAACAATAAATAATAAATTCGTAATTGTTAAATTAGCCATAATAAGCCGACTAAATCAAAATTACTATTATATTAATAAACAGCCACAACGTTATACAAACGGTGAATCCCCCACTCTATAGTACTGCATTCAATGTCGTCGAGAGCCACGTCGGACCAACCCATGGCAAGAATTTGTGTAAGTCTCCGCTCTTGATAATTGCATAAAAAAGATTTTAAAAAATCAAAACTTTCGAATTTTATGTAGGAAAAATAAGCATACACATCTAAGATAGGTTTGATCATGATTTAATTAAATAAAAAAAACAGAAATCAACTTATTTTCAGCGTTGTAATAAATAATATAATTACTTTAATTTTAATTTTAAATTTTATTCATGATTTTATACCCATAATACGTTATATAATTTGAGCTAATTAAGAATTCAAAAATACGCTTTTCACCGTGTGAAGTCATTAATTACGTCACTGTAATTAATTGTTTTCGCTTTCAATCTTACTTTTTATGGCCAAAATAGCCAGACCGGCCCAGACCGCATGATCTTTACTGGCCTATAATGAAATCTGGTGTGTTGATACAACATACAAAGTTTTATTAGCACATTGTAACATTTTGAAATAGCGCTCATCGAATTTCTCTAGGTATTCGTGCGAGCCCTCCAGGAAGTGCGGACTCCGAAGATAAATCCCCAATCACCCCCACCCCCAAGTTGGGTCTGGCCCTCCCCAATTCCCAGGCCAGTAGCGACCCTGTAGCGATACTGATGTATACCCTGTAATTATACAGGGTGTTTCTGAAATGAATAAGCAGACTAGTATAAACATGTTCATTGTGACGGCCTGATGAAGAATTTTTTAAAGTTTTTTTTCTATCTTCAAAATCTCGGTTTATTCAATGTAATCCTTGAATGTTATCTTAAACGTAAAAATAAACATTCGAGTGCTTTTTTCTGCAAAATTATCTTATGAATTGAGGTGTAACATCGTTTTTGCGATTTTCGAGCGTTTTTCACGCTCGAGTCGCCGACCAAAAAAAAAATCGTGTGACCTATCAATTTGTATGAGAATTCTGCAATATAAACGGAGGGGACATTTATTTATCGTCATTTAACATACGTGATTAATAAATACGGAGTTTCATATTGCCTACCAATACAAATTATGAAATAATAATATAACTAGTGTTCACATTATTTTTAAATGATCAGATTTATTGTTATAAATTGAAATTATGTCATTTAGATGATATGGTAACATATTTTATCCGTGATATTTTAAGTTGAAGATAATAGAAACTAATTGTGTATTTAATAATGAAATTCTAGTTTTTGGATATTATAACCTAATAACGAGTAACTTAATTATTATGACTCGATAAGATAAATCTTTGATTTTGTACTTATTATTGGTGTAATATTACCTATTTTTATCGTTATTTATTAAATACGCAATCGACTGTATCTCATGCAATCATACATCAACCACATTAGTTTAGATTAAAGCTCAGTCCAATACTTACCATTGAACAACAGTTATCAAATTGCTTCTAAATTTTAAACATTTTTATTTTTACATTTTGAATAATGGAGTATTCTAATATTGAATATGCAGATATGGTTTTCATTTTGGGTAAGTACTAATTAATTTATTCATTTATTTAACTTGTGTCTCTCATTTGTTGCATTAAAAACTGTTTTTATCTTTACAAAACATACAAACGTAATTTTTAAATGATATTTAAATTTGATATTTAAAATTTGACGATAAATAAATGTCACCACCGTTTATATTGCAGAATTCTCATACAAATTGATAGGTCACACGATTTTTTTTTTTTGGTCGGCGACTCGAGCGTGAAAAACGCTCGAAAATCGCAAAAACGATGTTACACCTCAATTCATAAGAGAATTTTGCAGAAAAAAGCACTCGAATGTTTATTTTTACGTTTAAGATAACATTCAAGGATTACATTGAATAAACCGAGATTTTGAAGATAGAAAAAAAACTTTAAAAAATTCTTCATCAGGCCGTCACAACTCACAATGAACATGTTTATACTAGTCTGCTTATTCATTTCAGAAACACCCTGTATATGATAACGATAATTTGACAAAGAGTATTATAAACAAAAATTGTTAATCAAGTCAATAAAGTATAAAGGCTTATTCGTATGATGACACTATTATTTAAATAATGACATTATAACGATCGAACGTTTTGTTCACCTGTAGGTGCCGCTGTCTTCGAAACTGGCCGATCTGATGAAGGCGTACGGCGCCGCGGCGGACGGCGACGTACACGGCCGATTGAACGTTGTGCAAGTCGACTTGGACGAGTGTTTGGAGTACACGCCGCTCCGGGGCACGGGCCACTCGGGCGAGATGAGCCCCGAGTTGGCCGCGCTGGCCGTGCAGCTGGCCGTGCTGTGGCAGTTCGGCGGCACCGCGTTGGACGCTGGCGCGGTGGTCGTCCGCGGCGAGGTGCGCCGGGCGTCGGGCACGGCGGTCGCGTACGGTGACCGGACCGTCAGTTCGCCGGCCGCATGCCACGCGTTCGTCTACGACATGATGTCGCGCCTCAGAGACTTAGTGCAGGCGCACGGTCGCCGTCAACCGTACGAGCCGATGACCGCGGGCGCCCTGGCGGACGGCTCGGCCGGACGGATGACGAGACGATTCGCGGACCAGGTAGCGCGGCGCGTGGCCGACGGATTCGAGTGGTGCCCCGCCGACCGGGCCGTGTCCGACGCCGCCGCCGACGTGCTAAGTTCCTGTCCCGTGGTCAGCGGACTCATTGCGGCCGACTACCGCCTTACGGACGATTGACTTACACGGCGTTGTGCCCCGACTTCGGGAAAACAGTCGCCGTGCCTAACCGGCCGTGTGAATCGGTTTATACATACGTATATTATATTATGATATTATATCAGCTGTACAGTGCACGCCTATAGGTTTCGTTTCAAATTGCGATGCGGTAGAACAACACGATAGGTAGTCGGGAGCATCTGCTAGGGCGTTCCTGGCTGAGCATGAAAAGTGCGTCATCGTATAAATGAAAAACACACTGTATAATATTTATTTTTAACCGTCATTTTTATTGCATTATAATTTCATTGTGGACGATATATTGTTTGCTAACTCTATAAATTATAAATATACTTGTGTACTTCATACGTTTTTTCCTAACCTTAAATGCAGTAGTCATCAATGAATCGTTCACGGAATGGGATTTATGGAAAACTCAAATATCGAAATTCGTGATTTTGGTGTAGTTGTGTTCTCTTAACCTAACCGGTCTCTTACCATCCCATCAGGTATAGGTACATTATAATTAGGGCTGGAGACTTCTAGTTTTTTAAATATTTTTTTAGAAAGATCGTAGAATCATGTTAGTGATCAACAAATATTATAATAACTCCTGGAAGTCATTTTTAAAATTTTAATTTGCATATTTTTGCATATTTTGTCATTATTGCACATAAATGTATATTTGAGTATAATATAGAAATTAAGATTGTATTTGGTAATTTTCGATATAAGTTCTTAAATTAGCTTAGACAAAAAATAAAAAATTGGTAAATTTTCTGTTTAAAAATAATTATCGTTTAGATAATTTACTTTCTATCCGATAAAATCGAAACTCGTATAGGAAGTAAACTTCAGTTGCCCGTCATATTTTATTGCATGTTTTATTTGATCGTGTGCACTGCATGAAATATTTTCGTCACGTATATTATTTCATCTTTTAAAAATTTTCCTAGACGAAAGCATTTAGTTTTTCAAGTATTTATTATTTTTAAATAATCGAAATAATATTTTTCACATTTTTTTTTTTCATATAAATATTATAATAAGATGAATTTATAAAATAAATTACATTTTTTAGAGCACATTTTAAGTGCATATTCCTTGTTTTTTTAGTGCATACATGCATGCATATTTTGAGATTTTTAATTATTAGAAGTCCTCAGCCCTAATTATAATAGGTATATTAATATACAATATATAATGTTTTGTAGTAATGACGTAGATCAATTACGCACATTATGTTTCGCAATGTTGCCGCCGATGGGCGATGAATCGAATTTCAATGACAATTAAAGAAATTATAAGTGCATTGTCATTTGCCAGTTTTTATTATATCGGTGTCTAATATTACCAAGAAAATATTGAATATGACTTATCCTTTCACCATTATACTAAATCAAGGTCATATGAAGACATTGAATGTCCCAACACATAGGTATATTTTATAACCATAAGCGTTGGTATGGGTGATAGATGGGTTCAAAAATTCAAACCACCTTAAAATTCAAGACATTTTTTGTAAACATTTATTTTTTTTATTTAAAAAAAAAATTTACAATCTGTACTTTGCAATGGCACAATGAGTAAATGTGAATTTAGATAACGTACAAGGTATTAAGACATATTAGATACAAAAGAATTTTGGAAAACATGATACTATTTTACTGAATAATTTTCGCAACTTATCAATTATACATAAAACTTTTGAGTTATTAGAAATATCTCGTTTTTTGTAAAATGTTATCTAATATTATATTAACGCCAGTTAAATCCAATCTCACTCGTTTGTTTAAGTACTGAAAAAATTTCAAAAATTGTTAACAGTTAAAATTTTGATGAAAATCATTATTTACATGTAAGTTTGGGATTTTTTTCTAAAAAAATCTAATAAAACTTGAAATTATTTATTCAGTAAAAATTTTTTTTTTCAAAAGACTCGCCTAATATATATCTACCTATGATCCAAGTCTCATGAGATTAACTCAATAAATTATTTTTACTATCATTTAAAGTTAGAATTATGGCTTACATGAATTTTTTTACGTAAAATGGCAGTTTTTTTTTATTTAGTAAGAGGACGTACTTTCATCATAGGGTATTCTTCGCTCTTCGGGCAAGATAATGATTATGGATGTATTGAATTTTAAAGAGGGTATTTTCAAATTCAAAGTTCAATTTTTAGTTTAAAATTTCTCATTTTTTTACAAACATTTGTCAAGTAGGTAAGTATGCAACAATGTGCTATTCATTTATGGTGAACATTTCAAGTTTATAACCATATTGCTTTTATAGTAATGACTAAATAACTAAAATTATTTAATGAAAGTGTCATATACGAAAAATTTGACCGTTTTTACTCGGCTTTTCCTCACGCCTGGAAAACCCATTGAGAAGAGGTAAAATGAACCCGCAAAGTACTATTTACATGCGATTCCGATTCATAGAGTTGCTAGATGAAACTTTTGGACTAAGTTAAGTGTATCAAAAAGTGTCTCCAAAATAATAAATAAATAAACATCATTGTAAAACCAGTAAACCCTTCACTTCACTGAGAACCAAAAATTTGCAGTTTTTGGTTTAAAGATAATAATTTGGTTTAAAGTATGTACACAAACTTCTTTAAATGTAGTTTAAGTTCTATGTACGGAGACGGAGTGGCCGAGTGGAACCAGGCATCACTGCCGACGCACACTGTCGCCGTTTCAAACCTCGGTCACGCGCGGCTCTCTCTCTCTCTGGGCAGGCGACTGTCTAGAGAGAGCGGCCGCCATCTCCCCTGTGCAGAAGGCAACGGGGAATCACTACACAGTAAACCCTTCCCAAGTAACACCTTCTTCTAGTTGCAAAACCAACCCTCGGGTTGTTGACCCTAAGAAGGAGAAGAAGTTCTATGTAAATCGTCATATTAATCGTTTATGACAATTTTTTCAAACAAGCTTAAAGTGTCTAAATATGATGAAATAGATATTGGTATGAATATTATTAAATCGAGTCGTGGAGATCGCAAACCTGAGGATAAGTCTGATGAAGATGAAGAGAGTTCAGATGAAGACGAAGTAATAAATAATCAAAATTACGGACAACGAATTCAAGGGCCGTGGATTTTAGGTTTGTGTTGTAAACATGATGACATTTTAGAGAAACGTTTTTTAAAGTTTAAAAGCGTGATCGAAATATATTACTACCGATTATATTAAATGAAGTTGAACAAGGTAGGTACTTCTATACATTCCGATAAATGGCGTGCGTATTCTACTTTAAATGAACATGGGTTTATCATAAGCGCAACTAGGATTTTATTTTTGGGGAGGCTAATTTTTTTTTGGTATAAAACCTGCAGCCTATGGTGGCTCTAGTGCTCTACCCTCGCATTCCTTCATTATAAATCATAACGCATTTTATACAATAAGTCATAACACAGTTTTAAATCAACTTTTACTTCAAATACAAAATTTAACAAAATAATTAATATGGTCCTTTTAATATATTAATAACCAGGGCTGTGAATTTAATGCATTTGCATGTTTTTTTTGCATTGTATAAGAAAATGGATTTGACCATAATATGTTTCGTGTTATTTATAATTCAAACACAAAATCTTATTTTGCATATTTTTGCTTATTTCGTGGGTAAGGGCATATAAATGCATATTTTCATAATTTCTTTAAATAAATGCTTTTTTCTTAATATATACATTTTTTCGATCTATCTGGTCTAAAATTACATTCAATATATTATTATTCTATTTTTTGAAATAATATTATTATTACTGTATATTATTTATCTGAAGCTATTGAAATTGTACAAGATGTTTCGACAAAGTTTAGTCAATTAACAGGAACCACTGGAACTGCTATTAATAAAAAATTACAAACAGCTCTTAAGAATAATAAAGGATTTCAAATTGTCTGTGAAATTTCAAAAATATTAACTGGTGAAGAAGAAAACGTAGGTTTGGATATACCAGAAGATTTAACCAGTAGCGACATGGCATATTTTAAGTTTGCCCCAATAACATCGGCAGATGTAGAACGCTCATTTTCTTTACCTATATAAAAATATCTTGGCACCAAAAAGGAGGTCTTTCAAGTTTGAAAATATAAAGAAGTCGTTGATTGTACAATGCAATAATTTTATTACTTTAAAGGTAAAATATTAAAAATTGCTCTATTATATATTATGTAGAAATCTGTGCTAAGTATATTTTTTTTTTTTAAGGTCTTGTGCACAATGAAGATCAAGATTAGTCCTATAGGCAATAAATGATATTTTAAATTTATAATATTTCAACTAAAATTTCAATAATTAATAATTATTAATTGTATAGTGAAAAAAATAAGTTTTTTTTCGCATATTTTTAAAAAATAGGAGCATATCTTATGGATTTGAAGAGCATATTTTTCCAGTTTTTGGGACATATTTGCATGCATATTCAATAGTTTTTAAGTGCATTAAATTCACAGCCCTGAATAACAATATGATATTGATATGTATAAAATACAAATCAATCAGATAAAATAATATTAAATTAATACTAATCTTCTATTTACTGCTGACAATGTATCAATAATTATTTTTGTGGGCAGACTATTAGTTACATCTCTTTCGATGTTCAATATTGATAAATTTGAAAACCGTTCTTATCTCATTGTCTCATTCTCCGATCTAGGACAAATGGACGCGGCCGTTTGGACGCGGCCATTTGGACGCAGCCATTTGGACGCGAGGTCATTTAGACGCAGCCGTTTGGACGCGGGTACATTTGGACGCGAAAAAAACATAAATTAAAATAATATTTATTTTCTGGGTATTATACTATAATCATAATTAATGTTATGGAATTCTTTTATGTGTTTTTTTTTATATATATCAAACGCCTATTCAAATTTAAGAGTTATTTTCGTCGATTACCTTTATTTCCACAATTCCACCTAATATTTGGAACATGTATAATACCAGTAACTACACTCTCCACAAAGATCTAAGAATTCCAACACTTCCCGAACTTGCATCTTGCTACTTTCAAAAATTCCACAATGACACACAAAATCATCCTAACCTCCTAATATCTAATCTCCATAATCCTTCTAACCCTATTAATCCCTTACGTCGACTTAAAGAAACTGGGCTAGAGACCTCTAACTCGTGTAAGCACAGTACATTCATAATTTTATTTGTACATTTTTTTATTTGAAGTGGTGTCAATGAACTCCTTCTTCTTGCACGATATTCATGCCTTGTATCATCATATTGTTTAAAAAATTTTACTTATTGTATTGAGTACACAGATTGTAATATTTTCTTAGTAAAAAAAAAAAAAACATGTATAACAGTTTTGAATGGAAAAAACAGAACCAACAATCACGCCGAAGCTGCTAATCGAAGACTAAACATGGAGATTGGCGTTAACCATCAAAGTTTGTGGTCTTTTATGACGTGTCTTCAAAAAGTACAGTCAAGTAGAGACTTTTGTTATAGTCAATTAGAAGCTGGAAGTTGTCCACCTAAAAAATTTAAAAAATATATTGATGTTGATAAGAGGATTTTAAAAATCGTTCAAAATTATGAACAGAGTGAAATTTTGTCATTTTTGAGAAGGATAGCCCAAAATATTTCTGTACAGTAACTTAGTATAATAACCCAATATAAAATTACGAATAAAATAAATATATTATAATTTATGTTTTTTTTTTGGCGCCCAAATGTACCCGCGCTCAAACGGCTGCGTCTAAATGACCTCGCGTCCAAATGGCTGGGTCCAAATGGCCGCGTCCAAACGGCCGCGTCCATTTGTCCCTGTTCGGTTATTCTCTGCCAATTTTTTAGTCTCCGCATCGAAGAAAATGATCATTCACAGTACATTCACGTTCATCTGTACCTGTTTTATGTGAGGCTAGATAAATATTTGAGGGGACTAGACAAATATTTGGGGGGATAAGCCCCCCCCTAATTGCGCCAATGGGGTTTATCCATAAAACGGTTAATCATTCGGAAAATTTCATTCAACTGGTGCTGAGACACAAACTATAGAAACTCTTTGAAGACACGTCAAAAATAAATATAACATTCAAACACGGGGAGCGACTAACATATTACCATTCCAACTTCAAGAAGAGTGGTGGTGCTCGTTACAAAAACCAACTGAAGACCTGTTCGAATTATTCCTCGGAGCGATCAGAAATACGTATACATAACTACACAGTATAAAAAAATGACTAAGTAGAAGTTCTGCATTATAAAGGTAAGACGGAACCCATTTGTAGATAGTAAATAATTGTTGATATCATACTTCAACTTCATTAACATAAAATGACGGCAGATAGCATATTAAACCATCAAAAGTGCGGCAGGTAGCATATTAGACGAGTACCCAACATAGATTATTCTTGTGATTATAACTTCTTTGGTAAAAACTTGAAAATTATACCAATTGTGTGTGGTTGGATTTTGTAGTTTTTAGAAAACTAAACTAATGAATAATTCAATTTTATTATTATTGAAGTTTTGCTTACTATCGCTTCTCGAAAACAATTTATCATTGGTTTTAAATTTAAAATATTATTACATTACACGTAACTTTCGTAGCCGATGGGGGGCCGGGGCACTGGTGGCAGTGCCTCCTCCCCTCTGAAATCTTTTTATTTTCATCAGGGGCGCCGAAACCTATATTGATGTAGGGCAACTGCCCTACATATTGAAAAGAGGTGGGTGGGTGGGTTTGCCGGTTGACGATGACTGCAAGAAAGAGATATAAATTATAATAATACGTCGGTTGGTAATTTAAATTAAATAGTTTGGAAATAACACTATTACCTATATAAATAGGTAGTATGATAAGTTATAATTTGAAAGTAATTATTAGGGACGGGACTTATATAGTTATATGTGGGTAAATACTTAATACATATTTTCATTATTCATGTTTATATGTAAAGCCTTAGTGTATTAGTTTTGAAAATTACATATTTGACCAAATGTATTATTTTTTATTTTTTCATTACATCAATATAATATATACACGTAAATAATTAATCTAATTGTGTATAATTACCTCTATGCCTCCGTAGATTTCAATAACTACATATTTATAGTTTGTAATTCTTAAGTTTATTTTGTATGAATCTTAATTGGTCATACCATACTAGTATACAAAACATTTATAATATTTGGGAGTTGAAACATATTATAGGGCATAATGCAGTTGTATAAAATTTGTATTATGGATATATCTATATAATAAATTCTTTCTAGATTTGAACTAAGAAATAATAATTTTTACTTAAGGTATTTCGGTGAGGTGGGTGGGTGGGTAGTCAAATGTGATTAGCCCTACATTTATTTTTATACATCGGCGCCACTGATTTTCATGGGCTGTAGAGTTGTAGTGTGGTGTACAGAAATCTCTAGATATGTTGTCAGAAATTTTATTTATTACATATTTGTATTGTTGTATATGTCACTGACTTATATGTGAAGTCCCGCGTAACAACAAATTTATATTTCTTTAAAGACGATTTAGTGAGTTCTACGAGGGATCTTCTAGCCTGGACTGACAAACTCAGGTTTGTCACTTTCTTTCCCGGCCAGACAGTCTCACCTCCTTCTTTAACCGCTTATACATTTTTTTCTTTTGTGTCTTCGTGTAAGTGCATCATCGACACTTAATGACTATTGCATAATATTAATATGAATTTCACATTTTTTTTTTTTTTTTATTCAAATTATTCTTACAATTCTACCGTGGCACATTTTTGCTCCATAGGCATTTATTGACACTATTGTTTAATATTGTATATGCTATAATATAGTATATACTATCTGCTGTGTGTATATAATACTAGTCTCTTATTACTATGTTTTATATTATTAATGATGATATAATGAAAATTTAAAGTAGTAGATATTATATGATTTTAAGTTGTATACGAGGTGGAATGCATATACGATGTACGACAGTATATTAAATATCACTCTAAGTAAATCTATGATAAATAATCTATCTTTAATTTGTATGTATAAAAATCTTATTTTATTTCATTAGAAGTCGTTTGTAACAATCATCACAATTAGAGGATCTATGTTTTGGACCAGGAAAATCGACCCTGTGTAAATATTTACGTAACATATTAATATATTAATGAACCTTTACAAAAAAAAAATATATATATATATTTGTAACTGAGTAAAAAAAGGCTCAAATTATAATTTTTATTTTTAATATAACAATTAACAACCGATGATTATCATTTACCCAAAATTGAAATTATTACATAAAACACATATTTTAGTAGGTACTTTATTAATTTTTTGGTTTATTGATTTGGGTTGTAATTTAGGTACCTAGTGTACTTCAGTATTTTCACATAAAATGTATTGAATAAGACTTTATTTATTTGAACAATCTAGAAAATGAAAGGTCAAATACACTATTCCTGATATTTATTTATCTGTATGCAGAAAAAAAGTAGTAAAGATAACAGAAATACATTATATAGTTTTAATTATTGAATGAGTTCCTAATAAATAACAATATATTCTGCGTCCTAATAGAAAAATTACGATAAAATAAACATCTAAAATATTAGTTTAAACCGTTTAACTAAACAATTTTTTAAACCTAAACATTGCTTATTTAATCAACTAGCTGTTAACTTGCGAATAATATATTTTGGAAAATTTCAAGTAATTACATATGATGATGAGTACAAAGTTGAAAATAGACGTAAAACTATTTAATACATAATAATCGTAAAAAATAATTCATTTAAACACTTATAAAACATAATACTTTGTCACAATTTTTGATATCTTTTAAGTATTGTTAGAAAAGTAAATGAGTAAGATCATATTACATCATCGGAAGTTTTTATCAAATATTAAAAATATACCATTCATGTACCTACTTCATCAGTTTTCGACTAATTTTTGGAAAAATGTTTTTTTTTTTAAATTATTTAAAGTTTTTGTTTGACGAAAAAGACAATTTTTTTCATAGAAAATATTCTAAATATCCTGTTTATCTGCGTATTCAAAGTTTTATGTTTGGATCGACCAATTTCTTTAAATAAATTGTTTAAGTTGAAAATTGACGTAAAAACAGATTATTATGTAAAAATCATGTCATAATTTACCTAAACGTTTATAAAAAAAATTCATAGTTAGGATTTATGAAGTTTATTCAGTATCGTTATTGAAATATATGAGTTAAGTCATATTACATTTTCAAAAGTTTTTGTTAAATATATACAACTTTATTAGAGATAAACTTTTAAAAAACAAGGTATTTTCAGTTTAATTTTTAGCCCAAAAGTGGTCAAATTTTGTTTGAAACTTTTTTTAAAACATGTAGTGATTCAATTTAATAGTGAATTTTAATATTTAATACAAAATTTCAAATTATTATTTACAAGTTGGTAAACTACAAGTATAACTACTAATTTTGAATATCAGTTGAAAATTACTAATTATATAGGTACTGTTCTTCTATCTGTAATTTTTATTCACTGGGGGTTTTCATGAAATATTGAGGAACATACTTGGTTTGGGTTTAAACATGTTGATTAAAGCTGTATTAATATAACACAAAATATGGAATTTATAATTATCTTGACCACCTCTTGATTACCAGTCATCACAATTTGATTATTTCAACTTCTGCCATATTAATAAGAAGTTTGGATAGAACTATTTTTATGTTATAATTCAATATCAATTTTTCACTTTTCTTGTGACCTGCATAAATATTTTTTTTAAACCAAATCAAAAGTTGTCATCAATATGCCATTTACCACATAAACTTGCAAAGAGAATGAGAGAAGATGGCAAAATGAGCAGAGCATACACAGCAATATTCTAGGTTTAAAGGTATGCGTCTTATCTGCTAAGTAATATGTTTTACAGTGGTACCTACACTCTGGATGATTAATGTATTAACAATTGTAGGTTGCTGTGATAATAGAACAGTACAAAAAATTAGAAATAGATGACTTTTACAAATTTAAATAAATAAAATGAAAATAATACATTTGAACTATTTTGTCTGAAAGATGCAACATTGAGTTAATCATATTATTAACATTGACTTTTAAGATATTTAACTTTATAGCGGTACATTTATTGAATTTTAATTTGTAAATAAAATATGAAATTATTTGTAATTATATAAGTTAGCAGTCTGCAAACTTTTTTTTTACCAAGGAAAGTTTCTGTAGTACAGTAAGACTACCGTGGTGTAGTTTGAGGACCACTTATATAAATAAAACATCAAAATGAATTGTAAAATTATATAGGTAGAGCAAATAAACCAAATAAATTTGATCTACTTAATACTAATTTTTACAACTGATTTATAAATATGGGTATTTGAATATTTTTATTTAATCAGTGGTATTAATCCTGAAAATGTAATTATTATTATTATTTTTTTTTTTTACAGAAGATAGAAAAATAAATAAATTTCAATGGAAACAGTATAATAATAATCATTAGTATATTGCATGGATTTGATGGTATTGCCTGTTTATAAATTGTTGTAAAAGTGGACTGTAATAATAATTTTGTCTTAAAGAAAAAAAAAATGACAATGTGTGCTAATAGCTTTTGACAATACAATTTAAAATTTTTATGTATACATATATAAATATATAGCTACACTCACTCAATATTAACTGGTTGAATTATAAAATAAAATGTTAAACCTACTTTTTAATTTATATAGAAATAGGAAACTAGAACAAAATCTATATAAAAAGAAACTTCAAACGCATTTAACAGAGTAAATATAAGTATACACAAACAATTAGCGTTGTTTAAAAAGTTAAGCTAGCTTGCTTCGCTATTCAGCTTGAGGAATAAAAAATTATGTAAAATTTGAGGGGGCAGAATAATAATATGAGCGAAAGCTAAACCAGACCAAATTATAAAAGAAATAATTCACAAACCTTTACATGATTACAATATATAGTGAAATAATATTGACAAAAGACATTCTACACATATGCTCCCATAATAAAATGAATAAATTAAAAATAGGAGCAATATGTATACTTTTTTCAATTATAGTATAAATGTTTAATTTAACTGGGACGACATGGTCTAATATATAATATATATATGTATATATATATATATATATAAAAAAAAAAAAAAAAAGTTGTGGCCTAAAATTGTAAACATCGACCACAAAAATTAAAGGCTTTTAAGGAGAATATAAGTGTTTATTCCTTCTTCTTTGCCTCAGGAGTCTTTTTTCCAATAGGAATAGCAGCTCGTACTCTACAAGAAAATTTCAAGAATTATAATATGACATTTACATTAAAAAAAAAAAAAAAACTCACTTATTTGTCAATTCTGCGATCTTACTCCTAACTACTTCAATGTTTTGATCAATTTGTGTCTTGTTGTTCTCGTAAACCTTTGGTAAAGTGAATAGAGCAACAAATCCTAATTGAAATAATGATTATAAAAATTAGTTAAAATTAAAAAAAAAAGGAGGAAAAATTTCCAACATACCAATAATAATGAGTGTAAGACCATTGAACAAAGCTCCAACATATGTCAACACCCAGAGAATACCAAAGAATTTGGCTGAATCTACTAAATCTTCGGCAAGTAACAAACGGCGAAGTTCTACCAACACTGCATTTATGTGTACAACAGCTACTTTGCACAATTCTTCGGCTTTTTCCTGTGGTAATCTAATATCTAGGTCCAGATATTCTCTATAGATAAATTGAATATTAATGTAGACCTATAAAATACAGTAAAAATATGCATTTTCATGTAGGAATTTAAACTTACTGGAACGGATGACTCTCAGAAGATTTTTGAACTGTCTGTAAAGCAGTTTTGTACAGACGCAATACTATGCATGCAGATTGAATCAACATGGCCAAATAAGCGACAACGCTTATTAATGACATATATGCAAATGACAGCAATACAACTAGTATAGAACCAAAAACAATGCCCGATGATACAGGATCTCTCCAATATACCAATGCTTCAACTATAATACAAACAAAAAATTGATTAAAACTTGGTAATTATTACAATAATAATTTAAAATTGTTTGCTAAGTACAACTTATAAATAAGGCATAATTCATAACACTGGTAAAAGTTATTTACTCTATTTAATAAACTTCATAATTATAATTATATAAAATAAGTAGTTATCTTATCTTAATTTAAAAGAATGCAGCCCGATTTTGTTGCTAAACCGAAATATTCTGTAGTCTTTTTTTTTTCAAATAAAGATGGCCTCGTCCTATGATATTCAGATCAATTACGCCAGTTAGAAGTATAACTACCAACCAATAAAATATAAAAGTAATAAGATCATTCTATATACGAAGGTTCTTTAAATTAGCATACGTTTATTATACACACATATTATACATTTAATATTCAGAAGTTAACAAATAAAAATAAATACTTTAATAGATATTAGGACTATATAGAAATATCAATTTAAAGAGTTTTAAGTCAGAAGGGTAATGCTATAAGGCTATTTTCAATTTTGCTTCAACTAATAAATAATAATGTACCTAACATCTGTTACTTAAAATAACTAATTTTTGAACTATTAACTGGATTAACATTTTATTAGGTTTTAAGATTTTATCTAGTATATCTGTTAGAATCGGACGAGGAATCGGATATGTGGATCAAAAACTGAATGATATAATACTACTATTGCCTGCAACACACACAAGTTTAGACTTATTTATTTATTTAGCCATAAAAACTTGTTTAATATTTTGTGTAATCCATCATTTTAAACTTGATCAAATTTAAACAAATTTTATTCAGATAAAATATTAATCCCAGTAGACAACTTTTTAAATAAAATAATTCATCAAAATATACAATAAATTACTAAAACATATGTTTGTCATAGATATTTTGATAATAAAATTAAAGGAATTGTTAAATATATCAGAAAATATCGCAGGGCTTTAAAAAAATACTAATTGAAATTTGAAAGATCAAAAAAAAAAAAAAAAAATTGATTAAAATTTTAATAACACAATGAGCAAGGGGCGACTGTTAAATAATGCAGATAATATGAATGTCTAAATATAGTACAGTTCCACATCATCATATCCTGAGAGGACGTTTTGGTTGAGCAATTGCCTGTAACTGTGAAAATCGCTAGTCTCAGCACAAAATTCTCGAGCGAACTCGTTTCTAACGATGAGAGGGAGGGGAAATTAACTTGTTTTGACACTGAAACAGCCACGTTTCCAAAATTATAACGGGTCGAAAAATGGCATTAATCGATCTCAAAGATGTATTTTATATATGAGATGATATTAGTTTTCAATAATGACTTTGTCTACATGATTAGGTTGAGTATTTAATCATTTAAAAATTACAACATTAAAAACGCAGTGAATAATATTCACAAGATTAGTTAATGTGCTTTCTCGAGTAACGAAAATAAAGTAACGAAAAAAAGAACGAGATACGCAGTGTTATATTATCGTTGTTTTCTTGATGCTAGCGCTCGAGCGATCAACACGAAAACACAACGGAATCTCGAGGCATGGGGGAAAAAAAAAGAGCCGAGGGTCGCGACTCGCGGCGCGCCGTGGTCGAACAACAGAGATGACAAGACAAAACCGATTGTTCGACAGCTACGCGACCCGCACACAAAGGAACGTTTTGGTATTTCTACCCCGCACACGATCAGATCCGCCTTCGTGTTCGACTCGTGGGTATGTGACGGCGACGCATTACACCTGCACGTCACACACACATATACACACACGATGCTCCCAGAACCGCCGCCACGTCAATGTAAGGGAGAAAAACTCTCGTAACGATATTAAACGGGTACGACACTGGGCCAAACGAAGGATGTCTAACAAGTCATAGGATCCAACACAAAATTTCGTAATTGGTCTTTGCGACGGATGTCAAACAAGTACCAGACACCATCATCATCACCACCACACTACACACAACACATACCTGGTCCCCTTTCGGGCAACACGACGGCTGGCACGACGTAGCTGCTGTTCGATCTGCTGTTGTATTTCTTGCCCGCCATGTCGAATAACGAATTAGAGATGGTTAAAAATAGGAATAAAACGAAAGAAAAAATCGACTGAGAAACACGAGACCGATTGCAGCAGCAGTAGCGGCCGAAGAGAAAAAATGAGAACGCACACAAAAAACCGCCTCTTCTCTTCCGTCGGGTCTGTTACTCTCTACCAAACACTACGACTACAGACTGCGGTGTACACGCAACACACTACGGCTGTTGCTGTGGCCCGACGTGCTCTGGCCGCTACGAGTACCACACGCACGCACTGACATACACATTGGCCACGCACGCACTGACACGCACAAGCGTCTATACGAGGACCGTCGAGTGTAATATTACTATTACTATTATTACAGTGTCGTGTACGCGGCGACGTGCATGTCTTCGGCGTCGGCGGCCAGCGCGGCAGGTCTACTCGCAGAGTGGCAATGCGCACGGAACACGCGTCAAGACGACGGCGGCGACGGATTCCACGTAGCAGCAGAGGCGAGCCCCCACCCCTACTTGCTCCTAGTAATCCGTTACGGGCGGACGTCGCAGTCCAGCGCTCAGCTGTGCTGTGCAGCTCTCTCTCGGGCGCGCGGCGTCGTTTCACGACACGTTTTTCAACCGCCGCCACAACACCGGAGAGCCCCCCGCCGAGACCATGGTTCCGAGCGTTCGACGCGCATGTGTACCTGGTGCCTCTGCGCTCGGATCGGTTTTTGTGTGCGGAACACACGACAAATCATGGATAGTAAAACGCGAATCAAATAAATCCGCGAGAGAAACACGTCGTCGTTGCTACGGGAATTGAGGAATGATCGTCGTTATCACGCGTTCAACGCTGAAAAGCGCGTGACGACAAGCGATACACGGATAAGTGTGCGCGCGCGCGCGATGATAACGTGAGAATTATCGTATTATTGTTTATCGTCATCGTCGTGTGCGGTGACAAACGGCGCGCCCGCGATAAAAGACTGTGTCATGCGGGGGAGCGACAGGCGGCCCGTAACCATAGACATATTAATATGTCTATGCCCGTAACCATAGACATATTAATATATATTAATATGTCTATACCCGTAACACGTCGTACTTATCGGAGAGACGGCAGTGTGAATGCGCTAGTGATGGTACTAAATAGCAGTAGCAGCTATAACAGCACTGAAATTTCCGGATAGCAATAGCAAATTGCTAATCAGAATACTAAATAGCATTAACTGCTATTTATTTGAAATTTTTATTTTATTTCAGCTTATGTTTCTACTCTGTGATCAATAATAGCTATTATATAAAAATTTACAATGTTACCCAGCTAGTGGTTAACATGGCTATCGTATGGTAAAATAATTCTATTTGGCATTATACAGTAGTCACCATAACAGGTTCGAGTGTTCGACAGTAAACTTTCAATTGTACTAATTGTAGTAGTAGTACCTACTAGGAACAGTTATTGATAGTAATGATAGTATATAGTTTGATTAGCAGTCACTGGCCACTACTATTTTCACTGCTAGAGTAATTATCAGTTAAAACAATAATTGTTATCTCGAAAAAAACAGTTATTTTACATGACTAGCAAAATAGCAATAGCTGCTATTTTTCACTGCTATTTTCAAATAGCAATAGCAATTGCTAAAAAAATAATGGCATTTTACCACCACTAGAAGGCGCGCGCGCATAATGCAAACAACGTGTAACGGATCCGACACGCGGACACAAAGGGCACGACTGCGACGAGTTGCCGAACGTGTGCGCTGTATTTGCGTAATGTTCGGTCGTGTTATCGTAAACGGATTAAAAAACGTTTATCATATATTATACAATCTTTGACGAAACGGATTAAAAAAGTATATCACATATCAAACGGAATCGTTGTCGGTAAACGTGTCTCGTACGAAAAGCGGCGTACGCGACACGAGAAAGATGAGTTAATTGTTTTTGAACCATGTCCCAACGTGATGATATAATATTGTGATTAGGTAGGCGCGAGAAAACTCTTGAGTTGGTTTTGAAGATATCGAATTGTTTTCACTATGTATTCCCAATGACGATAAACTCGTTTTGACGCGATTTACATTTAAAATTTTTTATTTTTTATTCGTTCTATGTAATTACGAATTTTCTTTCCATAAAGCCTCCGATTAGTTTTTTTCCAAATATTATTCGAATACATAAATTGACATTAAGTTATATCAGCGAATAATAAACAAGCACAAACAAAATAAATGTTTTGATTTAAGTAGCTGAGGTATAACACAGTGAAGCGTTGAAATAGATTTTAATAAAATTATGGTTTAAGTGTCGACGTTTTCTATGAGTAATTAAAATATAATGCCCAAGGCTAAATTGCACTAGAATACACTTAAGTATCCTCTCTACATATAAACAACGCTCATAGTTTTGTTACCAATTTAATGTAGGTATATTTAATTACCACATGTCTAGCAAGTTATATTTTTACTTGATAGATATCTGATTAAATGTAAATATTTATTTAAGAAACTCTACTATTGTTGGCAAACAATATGTGTAGGTTTGGAATTAGATTGTTAGAGATATTGGAGAAGTTAGTTTAAATGAGTTATTTTTGAATTTTTCAAAAATGATGTCAAATATTTTATAAATGTAGAATAATTTGAATTAAAGGAAATTTTAAGTACAAATTATTTTATTAGAACCATTTGCGAATATAGGATAGAAAATTAAATATTTAATAACAAAATGTTCATCATAGCACTAACAGAATGAATTATAAGTATACATTATAAATAAAAAATTACAACTTTCAGCACTGATCTAGAATTCTAGAATATCAAATATGGGTAGATATTATTAATTTTTTAAAATAAATATGAAACTTAAGAAAAATAGATGCTGCAATCAATTTTATCAGACATATTTATAAAAAAGATAAATTCACTATTATTTGTGTAGTTTGGTAAGGATATTAATGAATTATTTTAATTTGAGATTTGTATTTATGAAAATTATATTTAACCTAAGTTTTTACTAATAATTAGTATTTATTAAGTTCAAGATCCTGTTACCCAACAAAGGGTTTCAACAAATATAAAGTAGTGTTATCCAAAAGAAATCAGGGGCATATAATGATATCATTAGTATTAAATAGTTGATTTATAAATTTAGAGTTAGTATTAAAAATAGAACCTAGGTCGGGAATGAGTCAAAGTTAAAAGAACAATTAATTGATGAATTTATAAAAATTAACTCATTAAAAAAATACATGATATTACTCATCCATATTAAAAATATAACAGCATAAATTATGAGTGTGAAATTTGGATAAAAACTAATTCAAATAAGTATTACTGAATTAATATATTATACTTAATGTTAAATTGTTACAATAAATATAATATTTGTACAAAACAAAATGATTCAATTAAAAGTACAAAATATATACAATGAACATCTCATAGATATGATTTATATTAAATTATGAAGATAAAACATTTAACTGGTAGGTAATTAAAATGACTAATTGTTTATGGAATTGTAATATTTGGGTACATAAAGCTTTTAATTGCATAATAAATTAGAGAATCAATGCATAATTATTTAATTTTTTTCATTAATTTAATAAATAGAAATAGGTATAATACTATTTTTAAGTCTAAATGTGAGTACTGTAAATAAAATTTAAACTAGACATTTGTAAGACACTTTAGTTCACTTTTCATTTTATTTCAGAAGTTTCATAGACAATTTTCAACTATAGAACAATTATATTATTTTTAAGTTACTCAAATTATATCAAATAAGTAAGATGTGGAGAAAGGTTCCTCACTGATTTACGTTCAACCCCCCTCCCCCCCAAATAAAGCATGTAATCAAAGAAGTATGTGAATTCCAAATTTTAGGATAAATTTACTAGAGGATATAAATAGTTGAAAATTGAAGTGAAGTGTAAAAAAAAATAAATATTAAAATAACCATAATATAAAATCTTTAGCGATTCCTGAATCATACAAAGCAATGCACATATTACCATTTACATTTTTAGTAAAATTAGTTAATAGCTAAAATAAAATCCAATATGAATGATTATTTTTATTGATTTCCCTTACTCAAGTATCTAATTGATCTATTATCATAAGTACTGAGCATCATCTGTATGACTGTATCAATAGAAAATTGTAGTTTTAGCATTTAAAATTTATTATATTTTAAAGGGTGTACAGGAAAACAACAAAATTAAGTAATTAATTTTATTTATGCATGATGTCATTGATCCGTATGTCAAATATTTAAAAAGGTATTTTACAATTATGTGTTTTTTTTCTGTGACAACTTGTTTTGGTTGTAAAAAAGTCTATATGTTTAAGAGCGGGTTGCATAAACGTCCTGTAACTACTTACAGATTTGTAAGTACATTAACGGATCTGTAAATAAAACTAGGTGTTGCTTGAACGCTTGGTAAAGTTACCAGCTCTGTAAATTATCGGCTACGGGACCTGTAAACTGCAGATCCGATTTGGACTCTGTAACTAGTTACAGATCGGTTAAAATAATATAATATTATGATAAGATAAACACGTATAGGTAAAATAGGTACGAATATGAAATAAATATTATAATATTATAATTATTAACCCATTAGGACACGGGCGGCGTACTCAGTGCGCCATTGGTTCCGAGAACGTTCATTATTCTAAGAAGAACAAAATGTTGTTCATATCTCCGTCATTTACCCTACTATCAGTCCTTCTTTAGTCTGTTTTCAGGGTTCCAAATTTTCCAAATATTGTAATAATTTTTTTTTTTTTTTTTTTTTTATTAGCCTTTAGTATTACTATTTAGCTCGACAATTAAATTAAAGAACAAAATATTGTAATTATAATTGACAGTTTTACAATTTAAAGGTAAGTTCTCCTTGTGGCGCACACAGTACGCCGCCCGTGCTCTAGTGGGATATTTCAAGGCCCGTGTCCTAAAAAGTTAATTTAAATAATTTGTATTTACTTTTATGAATTATGATAAGAATTGTTTGGTTTGGTCACAGAATAAAAAAAGGTTTGGTTTTATCAAAAAATTATGGTTTAATTTATTTGGTAACCACGGTTATCAATAATTTAATATTTCTTTATGCAACCCGAAAATAGGTTTACACAATCATTAAAAACCTTAAAGAGTCGGTAAATTACAGGGCCGGTAGCAAATTACAGACTGTTCTTTATGCAACCCGTCATAAGACCAAATTATTTTATCAAAAACTTATGTCTTAAATAAACATTTGCAAATGATTAACTGTGAATTAAGATAAGATTTTAACGGTTTTTTGTTCTGGAAAATTATAAGCACATTAGTAATTTAATATTTTAATGACTAAAAAGTAGAAGGTACTATAGAATAATATAGAAGGTACTATATTTTGTATAAGATGTTTTTCATTGTATTAGTTCAATAAAACAAACGAAATTTAACATTTTCGTATGCTAAAGCGCGCTCTTTGTGATAAAACTGGAACCACTTAACTCGGTATAAACAAAACGTTATTGGTTCCAAATTATGATGTAAGTCGTACTCTACACGACCATTATCATAACGACACTATTTCACATTTCTACTATCTATCACAAATAACACAACTTCGTCCAATAGTTTATCCATGCTCCATGATACAAAAAACCGTTATATTCTATAATCTGTTGCAGTTACAGTGATGCAAAATAATTGACAAGGACACGGGGTAGGCGGGAAAACACAAGAAAATTTACAATAAATTACATAATGTATTTAATTATATAATCAGTGTTAGAAATGTATTGATGTTTTAAAAATTAATCTAAGCGTGTTCGCACGGCGAGACGATCAAAGTTTCAAGTTTATTTTATACAGCCATCATTAAAACACACCCATTAACACCAGGACAAGTAGGACTTCACTCATAATTTTATTGTATCTTTCAAATAGTTATTAATAATTCATTAGTCATCATCACAAATATTCATCATTAATATGTGTTAAATATTATTTTAACATTTATTTACTTTTAATATGAATATATTAAATAATATAGCCTACAATAATTTAGACAATTTAGTATATTAACATAAAACGTGTTTCTATCAAATATAATATGATAAATAGTTCTTAATATGATAATATAAGGAAAGATATTTTAACAATTTATACACGTGTAGTAATAAAAGTATATATTTGTGTAATTTATAATACCTAAGTGAAAAAAAAAATGTTTTTAATCTTCAAACTAAATACTTTGTTATTTTATTATGATGACATAATAGCATGCTGATAAAAAACAGTGAACAGTGTACTCGTACTCTGACCATTTTTTTAAAGTTGAGCATAAAAATTACTGATAATTATTAATAATGTGCATTGAATATGATCGATATCATACTACTATATACTACACATAGTAATAATATAGTATAATATGAAGACCAACTCATATTTATCACGATTCATAGACTTTTAAAAAAATCAAGTTGAAACTCGTAAGATAATTTCTTAACAGTTCATAAATAAAAATTTTTAACAAATTTTATATATGTATATAATAATTTTAAGGGAAAACATTCATTAAAACCATGGTATATTGATTGAAACAGTATTTGAAATAAAATTGCCTCAGTTAATTGCGTATGAACAGGCGAATTACTACATTTGAAGGTTATGATGGAAATAAAAAATGACAAATAATCCCATTTACTATCGAGCAATTAGATTTAATGAGCTAACCATGTAATTACGATTAACAATGGAACTAAAGTATCAATTCCTATATTATATTGAAATAAAAACACACAATTTGAACAATAATTAAATTTACTCATATAACCGGGTAAAAACACAATTTTTGAAGTCTTACAGTTTATATTTATACCATACGCTTTACTCCCTCTCGACTGCTATAATAAACGCCTACGGAAGAAAAAACGGTTTTTTTTTTGTACTGGAGAATCACAAATCCTATAATTATAACACGATGGACGCGTGTGCGAGTACAAGTACTTACGTTTCTCTCTCTTAGGTCCCATGATGATATGATTTACAGGAAAAAATTAATGAGTATTCGATCAATTTATGATTACGTGTGAAGTGAATAAAAAATCAAAAACACCGCAACTGGCCACAGAAATTTCAACGCGAACTCTAATGTTGGCGGCGACACATATTCGTCGAACCGGGCGCACGCTCACGTACGAGTATTTTTTATTTTATTACGCGCTCGTACGGCGAATCTATTTTTATGGACGACACGACAGCTCGCGGATGATTATTTCTAATAATACAGTTCAGCTAAAAAACGAGTTTTTCCGCCACGACGAGGGCGCGTTCTACACAAAAAGCGGGCGACGCGCGACGACGAATCGAGTGCTCGGCCACTGAACAATGAATGACAGTGGCGGCGGCGGTGGCGGCAGCAGAAAACGAACGGCCCGAACGAACACGAGGGATAAATGACGTACGACAATGATAAATATTGCGGCGCAATAAAAACGAATGCGGGGCGAGCAGTACTACGAGCGCGGCCACTCCGTACGATTTACGATGATATTACAAGACGCATATATTATTACTATTATTATTATTATTATTATTGTGTTATTGGCGGGTAAATGCGATCAATAGGACGACGAGAGGGAGTGAGAGAGAGAGAGTCCCGTCGCAGGATACGGCGCCGAGGGGTCACGGCGGCGATGGCACGGAGGAGAGAAAAGCCAGACCAGCTGACGAGCGACCCGTCGGCAAAATATCGGGCAACTGTCGAGCCGTGGCTGCGGGGCGAGGGGTCTCTGGCGGGAGAAGAAGGGTCAGTCTGCTGCATCGCTGCTGCGGCGGCGGCCACGACACGGAGGTACCACCGGCCTATAGCAGCAGCAGCAGCGGCAGCAGCTGGCAACTGCCTCTGTTCAGCGAGAGTGTACGAATGCGAATACAAAACGACCGTAGCGCAGTATTTGCGTGACCGTTGTCGAGTCACGAACGTTTTTTTTATTTCCAAACCGCGAGTACGGTCGGTACAGTACGCTACTGCACTAGAACCCATAAACCTATTGTTAGCTTAGTGGACCAGTCTGCTATAATGCTAAGCCGGGGTTGCGTTCAAAAGACGTTGATCGTGTGGGGTGTTTTCGCATTCACTCTACACATTGATCTAATAATCGAACGCCGGGTTGCCCCACTTAATCTTACCAATGTAAATTTACACAGAAATTATCAGGTTGGGCGTTTTAAAAGACGGATACAAGTGAATCGTGAGGAAATAAAATTGATATTGTATAGCAGCATGCCTACCGTGTATGCCGTTACGTTGGCGAGTGTAATGAGATGCGTACACCATACACATATACAATATTTACATACCTAGCTGTAAAGAATTTTTGATGAGATACTTTTACAATACGTGTTGTATGATTTTATTTAAATTTGAAATCAATGATAAATCATCGTTTTAGAAAAACTATGCAGGGCGAAACTCAAATAATAATTTATTTTAGTTTTATCTAGTAAAGATTTCGAAACAAATTAAAAAACTTACGATAAACGATTGATGAAATTTTCGAGTTTCAAGTCAAAAATTAATGGAATAATAACAAGGAAAATCAATGTCTGTTTAATAATATGCGTGAAAATACGTCATTTCAAGATATTTCATATTTAGACATTTCAGACATATAAAAAAAAAAATTCACGTCTCCAATTACCATAAAATATAAATACAACTAAGGCTACTAACAAAGAAGCTTGTATAAAAATGTCAGTTCTTATTACTAAAAATTACAAATTTAATGATAATATAAATAAAAATAAATATGATGTTTTACGTAATAAGAGTTATTTGAGCCGTAATTTCAATTCAATTTGATACACATGTAAAAAATAATTCATTGAGTTAATCTTTATAAAACTAGAACTCTAAGATAAGAATATCTGTGGTGAATCTATTGGTCAAAAGAAATATTTACTGGATTAAAAGTCCTAAATTGTATGATTTTCTTGACGAGTATTGCTAATTTATGTGTAATTCATGATTTTTGATAAAATTTGAATTTTAAACACGTATAAAAAATAAATCCTGTATAACGATTTTGGAAAATTGTCTAGTACTGTTAATTATGTTTTTAAATTTTTAGGGTTTTTATATCAAATATTTAAAATTGTATTTGATAAAAAATCCATAAATGGACATTTTGAATAATTTAAAAACAGTTATATACTGACCAAAAATGGTAAAATTTTTTTGAAACTTTTGTCAAGTCTGATCAAGGGTCATGTTGATATTTGGTCATAATTTTATGGCCAAATTATAAAAATGGATTTTATGAAAATCTCATCTACACAAAATTTTACAGTTTTCACTCAATTTTTAAGTAGTTTTTCTACACGCTTAGAAAAACTATTGAGCATAGGGAGATAAATATATCCAAGTATAAACTAGATGAAATTTCTGATCTATAGAGTTGCTGAATGAAACTTGGACAATTATTTATACTTTAAAATGTAATGACATACATAAAAAAGAAAATAGAAAACACATAATTGTAAAATCAATACATTTTTTGTTTTACTCAGAATCTAAAAAAACTAATCATAGAACAGGCTTATTTATATATGAGGGAAGTGTGATTAAATAGCACAAGATATATAATGATTTTTCACTTAAGAAATACTATATATTAGCAGATGTAACTAAAAAATATAAAGTACAAAAGAATTATTTTAAATGTTACACTAAACTTGTCTAGTTACCTTTTCAAGAGCATACATAGGAGGGATGTTTTGGGTATTCAGACACCCCTATCCACCAAAAAAGTAACCAATTTTTTTTCTTGAATTGAAAATTAATATTGATAAAGGCTAGACCAGTGGTTCCCAACCCATGGGCCGCGGCCCACTTGTAGGCCGCGAGCATCATGGTACTGGGCTACGAGCCATTGGTATAATATTAAATATTATATAATATATTTAAAATGATATTATAATATAATTTTTGAAATAAATTAAATTAAATTAATTGAAAATATCAGCTAGTGAAGAAGATTCGTTGATTGAAATGTCATGAGATCAGACTTTAAAACCGTATTTTAAAAAGACACAATTAGTGCCATTCTGGTTAAATGTTCGGAAAGACTATCCAGCAATCGCTAAAATTACTGTCAGAAACTTGATGGGCTTTTCGACGACTTATCTATGAGAACGTGCTTTTTCTACTTTAATTTATTTAAAAAATAATGTAGGAATAAACTGAATGTCGTCTGTCGAGAGTGATTTAAGACTAAAATTAACAAGTTTTAATCCAAATATTAATTTTTTTGTGAAGAACAAGCAATGTAAAAATTCACATTAAATTGTTTATCTTGTGATAAAATTGAATTAAGTTTTTTTAAACAATTTTTTTTTTAATTTTCTTGATTTTTTATTCCTAATAACTATACATACATGTATATAATATATATTATAATTTTATGAAAACGTGTATAGGTATACTATGGATGGGCCTTAAATATTTTTTTTACAAAATTAGTGGTCTGAAAAACTAAAAAGGTTGGGAACCGCTGGGCTAGACAATAAACTGTAATAATAAATCTATGTCAGCAAGTAATAGGTATTCTTTCACAATATTGAAACAATGATAAATGTTAAATTCAAAAAAATATTATCAAGATAATTGCAACAATCTTAAGTAATTTATGCATATTATTATTATTTTAATCCTCAATTGTTTTTTCTTTTGTCTATGCTTTTGAATTACACTAAAAAATTCTGTTTGCCTAATAAAATTTATTAATTCTAGTAAAATTAAATTAAATGAAGTTATTGTTAGTTCCTAATAGTTTGAAGATAAAATAATTGTATTCCCTAATGTTAGAAAAATGTATTTAGAGTTGATCATTAAGGGATGTTTCACTGTATATAAATAGGTACTCTAATAGTCATTCCTTACAATTGGTATTATAACAGAAGCAGCTACAGTAAAAATTGACAACTAAAATAATAATGTGTAGTTAAAATGTAGTTTAACTTAATACTTAGATAAAATAAAAAGTTTATAACATACCTTTTGGTGGCAATTTTTCAGGATTAAACCATTTATCTGTAAAATAAAATTAACCTATTATTTAGAAAACAAGTAATTAATTCCACATAAACAAAATATTTTATCTAATTTCTAATCACATTATAGTATAAATATAAGAACACAAGATATATCACAGAATTTGTCCATCCTTCCAAAATTATTTTATTGTGAAATTACACTTTCTTATTACTCAATATAAGACCTAAAATTGGGCTAAGATTACTTGATAAAATTTAACATAATACAAATATAAAAAAGCATGCATAATAACTCACTAGGCTGAATTATAAGACTTGAAATGTCTTTTACAAGAATAAAGTTGTCAACTAGTTCATTATTTACGGAAGAACTCATAATTAATAAAAAATGTTAAATTATCAACAGTAAATGTAACATAAATAACACACCATGAAAATGTAATTAAAAATAATAGTTAACTATTGAAAGTAAAAAATAAACATTTAGAAAAGGTAAGTAATTAATAATTATGCATTAATTTTAAATAACAACACCAATTCTAATAAACAATATATTTTTATTTTTATATAATTTAATAACTGACATGCATGATGCATCTTGCAACAGTGACTACTAACAAGTAACAATAAACATGTATATTCAATATAGTGTACTCTGATTTCTAAATTGATATCTCTATGTTACATGATAATTTATAATATGGTACTGTAAACAATATGAAGTATAATATTAATATAATATTACATACACTGAGGGGGAGGGGCATAGATATAAATAGTTTTAATTTCAAGATTTCTTACACAGTACAATGTACAAAGCATTGATATTTGATTTGATTGATTAGAAGTACTGAAATTTAATATAATAAAATCATTAATCATTTGTAGAAGAAAAAAATTACTTTAGAAGGTTGATCATTTTTCAGTTGGGTTTTCCAAAACCAAATAAAGGTCCAAATTAAAATGTAATATACCATAGATGAGATAAGCTTTTACCAGTGCTAATTATAATCTTTATATAATATTGTAATTTGTATTATTTGTAATTATGTACTTTTTGTTTGCACCTATATTGTCTGTCACAGCATCACTGGTTAAATATTTGGACTGACATTTTATTGTAGCACCAATATACATCGACCAGTTATGTTGTATATATTAATAAAAATAAGATTTATCATCAGAGTAATCCTTTATAAGAGAAGTGTATACATTTAAATACTGATAGTATAATTTAAGTATGGAATTTGAAAATAGTATTTTGAATCATTCAATGAGCTTCTATATTATAATAAAACATGTAACAGGTACCTAAAAATGATAAGTATAATGGTTAATTTTTTAATTTTTCAAAATTTTTAAATCAATAAAATTAATATTAGTTGAGTTATAACTTATAAGATATACACTACTGTCTACTACTGAGTACTGATACACCAGATACACGGCGCAGTGGCAGCGAAATATTTTTCAAATGTCCACCGCTGGCTAACTGCTGAGGTGAGGCCACATATTAAGACTTCTCTGTTTTTATCTCGTTTAGCTCTATATTTAATATGTATATATATATGTAATTTAGTGATTTATTCTTGTATTAGTCACTTATGACTTGGCGAACATATGATTGAATTTTTTTAAAGTATTGTATGCACTGTGGTTTAAAAATAAAACCACTGCTGTGGAGGCTCACATTTTCAAAATTAAAATATATGGTGCATTTTATCTTTTAAAACAAATCAGAAAACAAAATTTGAAGTTCTAAATTATAATGATATAACATATGTCATAATTATTTTATTACTATAATAATTATTTATTATAATTATTATTATTATTATTATTATTATTATTACAATCAGTGTTATTTTATATCATTTATCAATACATAATCAATTAAAAGAAATTGTAATTTGGATTATTAATCATGAACTCATGATTAATAAATTGCCATAGTATGACATTTGAAAAAACACTATTTTTTATCTACTGCAAAAAGGATACCAAGATAAAGGATACAAATCATCAAATATTTTATTAATAATAATCACAATATTGAAATGTACGAAAAATGTTCTATAATATGATATAGAGCAAACTTACAAGGGATAAAAATATAGAAAACTATACTTGGATTACTTACAGTTAGTATACCAGAATACTTATTTTAAAAAACAAGGGCTGTTGATACAGCTATCAAAATGTTTAAAAAAATATATTTATAACAATATCCAAGTTAAATTATTAACCTCAACACTACTTAAGATAGGTTCAATAGTAGCTTTTATACATGATACTGTATAATTATTCACTTCTGAATGTTAGTCAATAGAGCATGGTAACAACCAACAATACTATTATCTTAAAACAAAATCATTTAAGTACTTAATAAATAGTAAATACAATTTGATATTTTGATAAATTACTTAAAAATCAAAATTCACTTCAATCAATATAAAAAGGATTGAATTTTAATATTAAATATTATTTCAAATTCTTAGTGAAACACTGCTATCATCCAATTACTTTCATACTCCAAACAACAAAATAGATATTTTTTATAATTTTCATACATAGTATCAATCATTTAATACCAATATTTAATATCATTTAATATCATCAATCATTTTAAATCACAGTAACCTGAAGGGAAATGGGTCAAATAAGGTGAATTAATTTCTTATTAAGTTTAATTGAAAGTCTCAATTATTATATTATAATATGAAAAATGAAGATATAGTGAATGTAACATAATTGTTAGTAAATAAAATAAGGGTAAAAGTAAAATAAAATATTAAAATTTGAAAGGAATAATGTTCTACATTTTATTAGTTGAATAAAGTAACCTCTACAATAGTCAATAAATTAATACATATAATTTCAATTATTTAATTTTTAATATCAAGTAAAAAATACATTTTTTTTATCATTATTATACAATATTGAAAAATTACTTTTAAAGAATATCCAACATAGGAAGCAGATACAATACAACATTTTAATGAAATAAATTACAAATTCATAAACTAGATGTCAAACGTCATTAGATATATGCAAACAATTTAATATTCAAAACAACAAATTAATGCAAAAATAGTTCTACTTGGTAGTTGGTTATTACTACATAGTATGTTAACAACATTGATCTACTGATGTTCTTTTATTTTAGTAGTTATAATTTTAAAGATGTGATATGATATATTAAGTCAATTTAAATTTTTTAACTTTTAATCCTTAAAAAGTTGAAATGTAAAATTTAATACGCTATTTTAGTTAAGAACAAAATAAATTATAATTAACTAAAATTAATATTTAAAGAACAAATATAAAGATAGAAATATTTAATTAATAACTATTATATGGTTTTTGGAAAATAAGGAACTACTAACATCAGACTATTAAAAGGTATTTAAATAATAAATATTTAATTTTATTTAGATTATTTAGAGAATATTTCAATGGTATAAGTATATCAGTGACTCAATCACAGGGTGTACTCTAATCCAGATTTTTTCCAAGGATCTTATAAATTAAAAAAAAAATAATAATAAATTTAAAATTACCAAATATCATATACTTAAAATCATTAATAATTTTTCTTAGGTACAGTTAATGTGTTTGAATATCGTGAAATGTTCATTAGATATATTTAATTTCAAATATTGTACTTTAATAAAATTTTCCATGTGTGGACATCCCCCTCTTGAGCAAAAATCATGGTTGTGCCACTGGAATGTATTACCTATTTGTGTCTATTAAAATATTAGTGAATCTAAAACAAGGGAGTAAAATGTATTTTACAAGAATTTACTATAAATATATTGAAAACGATTGATTATTGAGCAGATAGTTGCTGTATCACATACGTATTAGTATTATTTAAAAAATTAGAATATTCATAGATTTTTAAGAAATTTGAATATTTTAAATCTTAATGATTAGATTTAAGAATAATTTCCTTTTAATATCAATACAAAAATAATTTAAAAATTATGAAAAAAATGAAATCTATGATATAATTGAATAGTATTATACTATTCAGTACTGTAACAATTGTAAGATTTTTGTTTATGTTATGCATATTTTATAGAGAAAACCTTGATATAACTTGTGAGTCATTAAAACTCATAAATAATAAATTATTATAATATAATATATAGAAAGATCATTTATCATTATTCATTATAATATGAACCAGTTTAACTATCAATATGATAATATTTCCAGTGATGGTGTATAGTATTAAACATAAACACATTTATAATGATCGATAATGAGCTCATTTATAATGAGCTACTACTGAATTGATTATTAACAGTGAACATTTTAGTTTAAAGGTTTTCTTTTATAATTTTAGAAATAGTCACCACTCTCCATAATAACTACAAATTGTTTTGAACATATTATAGAAACTGATTTCTCAATTACCTTCAACATCATTTTTAGTGTAAATAGTTTTATTACTTGTGACCTGTGGGGCGTAGATTGTATAAATTGATCTTTGTTCCATGTATAATATTCAGAAAATAAAAAAATTAATTTTTAATGGAAAAATTATTGTTAATTTAAAATAAATACTTATTGATGACAGTAAAATATAAATATAATTTTATTAAAAAAAATACTAAATAGGCACTTAATATGTTTGTAGAATTAATTAGATAAAAACATATACAAATTCAAAAGTTAATAGTTTATGGCGTTTATGCTATTTCATTTCATAAGTAAACCAATAAAAATGATTAAAATTAAATAATACCTACCTAGTTATTTTAAATAATTTAAGAAATATGTACATAATATTTAATACTAACAATAATAAGCATATTATAATAAGCATTATAGTACCTTTTATCAATAGGTAATAAAAGTTATTTCAAAATATGAAGTCTATAGATAAATATAATTTTTTCTCAATAATGTTAAACAAGTTTGGAACTTTTTATGACAACATTATTGAAAAATTACAAGTTTTTAAAGCAAAAAGTAAAATTAATTTTGTGAAATTATTATTATAATGTTTATAATGGGAGATTTTTTTTTGAGTAATACCTGAGTTTTCCATGTACCATTAATGGTACGCATACTAAAGGTTGAGAGTTGGAATATTAAAACAATATAGGTATAATTATTATATTATATTTTATAACAAATGCACAAAAATTAAACAGATTCATTAAATTTGAATGAGATAAAAGTAAATTGTGCACTTAAAAAGCATTGTTCATTATGTGAAAAATGATGTTGAATATCTAAAATATACTCAAAAATATTTGTTTAGAATTATCATATTTTACAAATGATAATAGATAGGTAATTAAATTTCATACTTCTAGGAAGTAAAGCATAGGAAGTAAAGTTCTCTCTGTGATACCTTATAACAAGAAAAAATAAATAAAAGCTAAGTTACAAGGTATATTTCAATAAAAAAAAAAAATTGATCTTCACCAATACACAACTAAGAAACAGAATTAAAAATTTCAGGAAAACAGTGAGTGTATTAAATTCAATATGGGAACCTGTTTTAAATATAATTTAAACAATATTTTTTGCAACATAATAAAATAAATAAATAATATTATGAACTTACCTAATCCAATTCTACAAAATAGTTCTTCAGGTCCAATTTTTATGTCACAAACATCTCCCTCATCCGAATCTTTCTTAGAAGACACTTTAGGAACAACGGCTGGAGGGTTTGAAATTTTGACTTCAGGTTGAACCACATTTATAGGTTCGTTTTCTTGACTTATAACTGTTTTGGTTGTGTCAGTAACCTTAGTTCCCAGTTTTTCAGAAACCACAGGTTCTTTTAATGGAGATTCTTTTTTTGTTGATGTCGCATGATCCTCGGTTTTAGTATTCACTGTATCATTTTCTAGTAAATTTTCTTTTATTTCATCTTTGGATATATTTGAGGATTCAGTACTTTCTTCATCAAGAATAAGTTTCGTCCCCTGTTCAATAACTTCAAAGGTATTTTCAAGTGATGGCTGTTTTTCAGTATTGATCACTTTTTCTGGCATGAGAATAAGATTGTCAATATCATTTTCAACATTATTTTTTACCTCCTCTGACAATATGTCATCATCTGGTAGCGAGATATTAGTTTTCGGCTCATGATCTGGCAAATCTGTATCTAAATCTAATAACTTTTGATTTTCCATTGTAAAAAACCAAAAATCGAATTTATTTTAAATGTATAATGAAAGCCGGATTTAAAATAGTAGAGAAGTGTGCAGTCTTTTAACGAATAGTTATTAACTTAGAAAGGAACTATACTTTAACAATGAGAACTAATTTTTGGTATGATGTGCGAAATGATAATCACAATTTTCACGAATCAGAGTTAGACTAGTATAAACATAAAGGTGCGTTAAATGTACAACGTTGTAGACTGTTAGTGTTGTACCTGTACCTACCTATAATTTATGGTAATTATTATGAAATATCAAAACCGAACACTAGGTTGGTGTAAAAATGTGTAATATAACAGCTGATAAGATAACCAAACGGTATGCAATCGATAATGTGATCGCGTTAAATTCATAATTTAGATATACCTATATCCTGGATTGTGGTTAGACTGCAATACAGGATTACAACTGTTTACCATTTATACGCAGCACAACCAAATTGAAAAATTTTAATTTTTTGTTTCAAAAAAATTGTATGGCACTGGTCTTAAGACTTTCGTTTTTACTATATAATAAATTTAATAGTTTCAAGTCTGGATGAAATTGGCCGCTCCTGCTAATAATTTAATAAATTAATTTTATTAATTATTAGTGAGTAGTGACTAGTGAGTACCTACTACCCGCAACCTGCGTATTGATAAAATTAATTAATTTAATAATAAGAATGTTTCCGAATTATTGAAAAAAAATCATTAACAAATTTTACTTTAAAGATCACAACTATATGTATTTTAAATTTGAATTCAAATTTTCTAATTACATTGATGTTTATAATTTATAAGCCAATTTACTTATGTATATACTATATAAATTATATGATTATTAGTAATTTTAATGTTCGTACTCAAATAAAGTATATTCTGATTTTTTATGTTGCTAACCTGTTATTAATTGTTATATGATAGCAGAATAGGTAATAGCCACTGCCCACTACCACTAGCCACTAGCCACTAGCCAGTACTAGTAGATATTATAGCCAATATAGCCATATAGGTATTAGGTATTAGGTAATAGCCAATAGGTATTAAATATTAATGTTTTATGAATTAATGATTTGAAATTTAAAAAAAGTAAAGTATTCTAATTAATATTCATATACATTACTGATTGAAAAATATTCGGATTGTTGATTTATTAAATAAATCATAAATATTAATTAAGAAATAATATTGAACAAAACCGTTAAGAAAGTAATCAAATAATTTGAGTTATCAAAATTCTTAAACCTCAAGTTATGTAATGATTGTGATGTTAAAAAATTTGAATTTTTGAAATACTGGTGTTTTATCCATATTTTATTGCCATTATTCGTAATGGTTATTGATGTTTCTGTTATAATTAATTATCATTAAATCTGATAATAATTATCTATACCTGTGACTTAAATTCACCTGTTTCTTAATACATTTTAAATAAATAAACGCATTACATTTGTTTTTGTTACAAATTAAATTAATATTAATTTAAGACTTGATAAATAACCAATATATATTATTAGTCAAGTATTGTATAAGGTATGTTAAGTGTAGTTTATTTAAACAAGTTGACTTTCATCAAAGTTTTTTGTATAATTTTGTATGCATATTTCCATTTTCTATGTGTCTTGATCTAGTATAGATAGATCTAATTATGAAATTTGATTATTAGGTGGAAACTTTGGTCTGTGATCATATGTCCAATAATCAGTAAAAATAAATTACATTCAACTTAATTAATAGTTAATTATTTGTATTACTATTCAAAACTTTTTTTTTAATTTTCTTAATACAATAATGTTTATCTAATGGGAAAATGATTTATCCAGTCAGCGCTATAGTGCGCATATTAAAAACTAAATAATCACAATTTCTAACACTTGAGCCCCGTATAATCCAACAAGTAAAAGAAACGCGATTGTTAAGAATTTTTAAAACCATTACTAGGTACTTGTCTATTAATAAAAATGTATTTTAATTTGAAAAGTAATACTTTCTTAAACCACTATACACCTAATAAATAAGATTCATTAAATTCTCATATAGGGACACAAATGTCCCATAAAAATTTTAGTATTTTAAGGTAAGATTCTATTGAAACTGATAAGCCCACCTCAGCTTATTTTATTATTGCATAGGTAAATATATTTTTAAATAAACATTTATTTAACTATTCATGACTTGAAACATTCTGGTTCCTATTTTTTTTCAAATCTTATAAATTTTTAAAATCTAATAAAAAATGTTTAAATTAAAATATATTTTTCAATGCTTTAGTTTTACAATAATATATTGAAAATGACAATATTCTTTAAACATTATAAACTTTCTATACATACATACATATTTATGTTACACTTTTTATTTTTGATTGTAACTTATTTTATTAAAATCAATTAGTTTTCTTTTACTTAAAAAAAAATCTTTGCTAGCATTTTTCTAAATGTTTTATTACTATTTGTAATTAAGAAATTGATTTGATGGATTACCAACATACTTTAAACAAATGAAATATATTTTTCTTCTAGTATTTATAAATTTTCATTTCACTGGTGTGCCTAAAAACTATGTAGGTACTTTTGTATTATTTCATATTTTAGGTAAGCAACCCATTAATTGTAATTTAAATGAAAAATTTAAATTTTAAGGAGACCAAAGAAAGTTTATTATACAATTAGTTTATTATTATAAAAATAATTGAATAAAGATACAAATGCTATTAAAAACTCATTTTAAAGTATTCATTTAGAAATTTAAATTTTATTTCATAAATATTTATTGAAATATATATTTTATTGTATTCGTTGAGAAATTATTTTGTTGTAAGCGTTATTTTATTTGTAATTTGTATTTTAGAAACCAACTCATAAACATACCAACATGGAAGAACCAAATAAGAAAACATCATTTTATACTTCAATTATGGCATCTTTGGGATTTTATTTTTTAATTTTTATTGGATTGATCAACCATGTCATTTTTACCCCTAATGTAGCTTCAGAAAAAAATCGCGAGGTAAAATTGAATTTTTTCAAATTTACATTATTTTATAAAATTATGTTTTTAGGGATATCCACCCTTATACAATAAATTTGATAGTATATTTTTGAGGTATGTATTTCGCCGATTGAAAGACTGCTTTAATAGAGTTGTTACTGGAGTACCTGGTGCAGAAATTAATATCCGAGATAGGGTTACTCATGATAGTTGTTGGTCATTTGAGTAAGAATAATTAATTATTTAAGACTATCGTGAAAATAATAATATTTTTATAGTAATTAATATTCAAAACATTTTAGGCTTTTGGACACAAAATCTACTTTTTTAAATTTAGGTTCATACAATTACTTAGGTTTTGCTCAAAATGGTGGTCAGTGTGCTCAAGATACTGTAGAAATTATTAAGAAATATGGCTGGTCAATCGGTAGTTCACGTCAAGAACTCGGAACCAATCTTCTTCATTTGGAGCTTGAACAGTTAACTGCTGAGTTCTTAGGTGTTGATGATGCTATAGTGTTTGGTATGGGATTTGCCACTAATGCTCTCAATTTACCTGCCATCATTAATTCCAAATGCTTAGTGGTTAGTGATGAATATAATCATGCATCTGTTATCTTGGGAATACGATTATCAGGAGCTACATCTGTTGTTTATAAACACAATGGTATTCTTTATTAAACAGTTAATAAAAATAATGCAACAACTAAAAAATATTAATTGCTTTAAGTTGTAAAGATAATTTTTAAAACTAATTTGACTACATATTAGATCAAATTTGTTTTGGTTTCAATAAAAATTATAGTAGGTATTTCAGTTTATTTGTTGAAGCAATTAATACACTTGACAATTATTATTACAAACAACAGGGTCTAAAATATTTGTTGTATGACACAATCCAATATAGAATTTATATATTCACTTATGTTTAACAAATTTGAACTCAATATAATTTAAATAAATAGTATTATAACGTTATATAAATTATGAATAAATATTGTACATAAATTTTTTTTAATATCAGTTTATCTGTTTTACTTATAAGAACTTTTTAAATTTATCAACTGTTTGTGAGTGTCATAACATAAATATTTTAGACCCTGGTAGTTATGTATTATTTAGTTTTCATGTATTTTTTTTTAGATGTGACACATTTAGAGGAAATTATTAGAAAAAATATTGTTTCTGGAAATCCTAAGACAAAAAAACCTTGGGACAAAATATTTATTGTAACTGAAGGTATTTTTAGTATGGAAGGGTCTATATTAAATCTCCCAGATATAATTGCTATTAAAAAAAAATACCAGGTATTCATCTTAATTATTACTTAATGTATTTTACAAATATTATTTTTTAATATGAAATACAATTCCAGGTGTATTTATATATTGATGAAGCTCATAGTATAGGTGCTTTAGGACCCAATGGGCGAGGCGTATTAGATTATTATAACTGTTGTCCTAAAGATGTTGATATATTAATGGGCACTTTTACTAAATCATTTGGTTCAGGTGGAGGCTATATAGCTGGTAGTAAAGTAAGTAAAATAATTAATTAATGTATAAAATGTGATGTTTATACACAAAAATATTTGTTATTGGCTTTATGAATATCCATATTTAATAAAATAACTAGATATATTAATACATTATTTCTTATACATATTATTATTTAAACTAAAATATTATAATATTGGTATTTATTCTTATTAATAACAATGTAAACACTAACCAAGCTAATATTTTAATTTTATTTTTCTCATGAAAAGAGCAAAAGATTGAAATCATAAATTATTTCAAAATTGCGTAATTATTAAGATTATTTAGTTAAAACATTTTTTAATTATATTTTTTCATAATTTAACTATAAAAAAATATAAAAATCAACTTAAAGTGGTTGTTTTTTATTGCATATTCAAATTTTCGTAATATCTTAATCAAATGTTGTAAAATTTAATTAAATTAATTTTTTAAGGATCTGATTGGTTATTTAAGAGCTAATAGTCATGCTTCATGTTATGCAATGTCTATGGCACCACCTGTAGCTCAAACAGTCATAACATCCATGTCAATGATTACGGGGAAAAAATATGGTGATGAAGGAAGGAAACTAATAAACCAACTCGCAAGTAATGTCAAGTATTTCAGAAAAAAACTTAAGGCCTTAGGTTGCGTAGTATATGGAAATGATGATTCACCTATCATTCCCATGTTAGTGTATATGATGTCTAAAGTGGGGTATGTACATTATTGTTGATCTGATGATTTTAAATTATTAAAAATTACTTGTTATTTTAGGGCTACTGTGCGAGAGTTTAATAAATTTAATATAGCTACTGTTGGAGTAGGTTTCCCAGCTACTCCATTACTTGAAGCTAGAATTCGTTTTTGCATGTCAGCTGGATTGTCTAAAGAACAACTTGATGAAGTAATTATATTTTTTGTAACACACTAAGACTTAATGTTTATTTTATACTATATTTAGTTACTTTTAGTTGAAATGGCAGTGTACAATTCAAACTTGTTAAAAATCAGTAGTTTGTCTATAAATATGTGTATTATATAATTACGTAGAACCTATAATGACGTATTCATTTTTTAATTTTGAAAAAATATAGTATCATTTCATTCAAACTACAAGGAAACTAAAAATTATTTATTATTAAATAAACTTGTGATATTTTTGATAAATCACTGGAATTTAATATTGATTTATTGAATTATTTGTGTATTTATCATATTATACAAAATTGATGACTCCCTGAGTTATTACTAATTGCATGTGAATAAATATAAATATAATAAATGTATCTATATTTCTTATCATTATTTATAAAACAAATATTAATATATGGTCAATATGCAAAAATATTTTTTAATATAATTATGAGAAAGTTAAAAACAAAGCAAAATTAAATTTAAAGTTAAATTAGTCTATGAAACAGGTTTTTAAATTACACTTGTAATTTTATTGATACACAGTATTTTTAGGAATAGTATGATGCAGTGGTCACGCTGGTGATGATCCGTTTGATTCCTAGCACAGCACTAACAATATTCTATAGAACAATTTTGCAGTCTGTTTTTCAATTTGTTTCAATTGGTCTATCCTGCTTTCCTATAACCACTTTCACTAGGAAATACGTCTTCATATATGTTAATTCCTTTTTAGAAGACAGTACTTTGTCTCTAAAATCATTCGAATCCTTCCATGCAAATAGACTGACAAAATAAATCTTGAGTAAATATGCTAACTACATTATTTTCAATCTGGGTTTTAAGTGATGGTTGATGTGATTAAAAAAAAAAAAATTACTTCTGATATTATTTTAAAATATATTTTGTTGAAAACAACATAAATTTAATTTTTTTAATTATATGTAATAAGCCAAAAGTGTAACAAAATATTATTATCTCTTATATTATTGTGATAAACTATTTTCATAAACATTAGTCATATGATTTAAAATTGTTTATATATCTAAAATACTGATTGAACATTTAAGAATAAAATTTACTTTAATTATAATTAATTTAAAGTTTAAAAAAAAAATTAATTACTTGAGTTCTTGTAAACTATATTAGAATTATTTTTATAATAGATATATCAAACATAAATAGGTACATGTGTAATTGTATATGGTATTTAATTAGATCCCTTTAAATAATACTCAAGTGTATGCATCATTGTTTTATATTTATAGGTTCTTGAAGTCACAAAAAAAATAGTGGATAAATTTGGATTGTGTCATTCTAAAACATCTAGCTGTTATGAAGAAATTTTATATGAAGACTCATAGAAATTTTATGAATTTTTAGTTAACGCCTATTTATTGTTGTCTTAAATGTATTTTGGTATTTTCTTAAGTTTAAATCACCAAATATTTTTGTATGTCTAAAATGTATTTTTTAAAGATTAAATTATTTAAATATTTTTGTATGTTAAAAAAAATTAAGTTGATATTGAAGTATACATTGAAAATAGGTGTAAGCAAGCAAAGAGGGTTGTTTTAAATAATTTGAAAACAATCATTGAATTGGATTTTAGAATGTGTTTAATTTATATAAGATTTGTATACTTATTAATTAACTTAAAAGATGTTTTAAATTGTAAATATATGGAAATACATTTTAATGAAAAATTTATTGAATGAATACATAATATAGGTAATTATTTTTAATATAGCCCAAATTATATTTTTCATTAAAAGTGCTAATTTCATATGTGTAGTCTCTAATCTCTATCCTACCAACGTTCATACCAATTTTGTGTTGTTAGTTTTAATACAAAAGTAAATTGACCTACCATAAAACTTAAATGTAAGAAATTTACCGACGTACAAATGTGATTTTTTTTTTCAATTTATTATTTTCTAAGAGAACAATTAAAAATTAAAATATTGTAGAAAAGTAACATAAGAACACAGAAAAAAGAAAAAAAAGAAATGATCTTACCATTATATTTGATTATAGGTAAATTCATTCATACCTATATTAAAACTAACACCTATTCGTTTGTGCAGAATGAAAATTTGTTATGTACATTAATTACATGTAAACAATACAAGCAGGCATAGGCGAAACTACGGGTCAGGCCAGTCAGGCCGTGGCCTGACCTAATGCAGACAAGACCCTGGAAATGATACAGATGAGGGACATATTTGAAAAAACAATAACATTTAAAAGAAAACTAAGATACAGATAAGACAATTAAAATTAATGATAATTCTAGTTTATAACGCAAAATATTGATTTGGTTTATTATAAATTAGATTTTGTTCGAATTTGTGTTGGTTTCACAATAATTTGTGGGTGTGTGTTTTTTAAACATTATTCTATTCGTATAGATAGTTTTCTAACAATGCTGATAAAATCTCAAAAACTGCTAAGATTTTTTCATACTTTTTTTGAATTTTTTAAAAATATTTTTTGAATTTTAACGTGAATTATTATTTTCACAGTAGGTACATAGCGATTTTTTCAGTCAAATTGTTATTAAATTTTAAATAATTTATTCGTACAGTAAAAAATGGACATTTTCAGATTTTTGACTAGGCGATTTTTTTTTATCTATGGTCTAAGTTTTATAAAGCTCAATTCGATAAATTATTTTTTACAATAGTTAAAAATTGAAAAATTAGGACTCAATTGTTTTTGTGAAACAAATATTTATATCATGAGATTTCTTTGCCCGTATACCTAAGTTCCAATACATTGTGATATTGTGACTATTTTTATTAAAGACATGTAGATATATTAAATATTTAATAAAAAAAACAGTCATGAGCATCAAAATTTGAATTGTCGATTTTTTTTTTTTTTTTTGAAACGGAGAGGGGGACATTTTTAAGTATTTTGGCCTGACCTTACACAAATGTCTAGTTTCGCCTATGCAAGCAGGTGTCCTTTTTTCTAAAATAAGGAAGTATTTTTGTTTTGATCAGTATTTAATTCAATCATAATTCAAAAATACATTCAATTTAATTGTTTTTCTTTTCAAACCTTAACATTGATTATAAATTCAGCAAATTAAAACTTCAAAGCCAATAAAAAAAATTAGTTTGGTTTCAAACATACTTAAAAAAAAAAAAGTTATAGGATTTATTAAGTAATATTGGTATCTATATAATTGTCTAACTCATGATTTCATTTTTTTTTTTTACATATAGTCAACTGAATTACAAACCAATTGTAATTCAGTACAATTTATTCAGAATTTGTAATGAAATATTTAGGATATAGGTCCAATATTAAAAATAATACGTATATTTTTTTTTCTAACTGGTTCATAACCAATTGACTTTAGTCAGAGTGACTTGAAGACTTGAGAACTAAAATGTTTAAATTAATTTCTGTGAGAGGCATAAGGATTTACATCTGTTGATTACACATCCAGCTTTTAAGAAACAAAGTCAATGTTCATTAAAAACCTTTTACAATGGTAGATATCTATTTTAACATACTATTTTAGATATCTATTTTAACATACAAGTAACAGGTCCTTACTGGATAAGTGGTATATGTATTTTATGTATTGTACTTAAGGGGATTAAAAAAAAAAAAATTATATTATCACTATCCATCCTGACAGAAACCGAAGACTACACCAAAATTCTAACGTTATCAAATCAATAGGCTCTTAATACATATTATAATAAAATTAATGCATATCAAAATCGTATTTTAGCATTGCACAAGTATAATTCTTCTAAAATATAATTTAAGAATACATAAAACTATGTTTTCCAAACTAAATACATTCATAACCCCTAAGGATATTCATTAACCAAAGACCTCAAATAAATTAATGCAGATTTATGTTCATCATATCAGATATTTTAATGAAATTGAATACTGATATGATTATTACAGACAAAATTTCCTAAAACATATTGTAACTAAAAAAAAAAAAAAATAAATAAATATGCATTAGCAACATTGTATTTCACTTTTAACTTGTAATGGGCACTATTTGAACAATTTGACAGACCTGCATATTTAATCTTTTCAATTAGTTGTTTGAACAATAAATAATATAACTAGACCTTTGAAATGACAAAATGTGAACATTTATTTAAAATGAATAACTAAACATTTGATGGGTACAACTCAAATTAAATTGCAATGCAGCTATTTTATAAATTGTTTATTTTTATTTTTTATTGCATATGACATGGTATTGGTAGTATTACTATTATAGTAATAATTATTATAGATTCCTGGATTACTGATGGATTGCCTATGAGAGCATTTATGAGAACATCTTTAATTTATTTATCACATTAGTATTAAAAAATATCCTACTACATGATGTTATTATCCATAATATAATACATTTTTTAATACTAATGTGATAAATTAATCAAAGATGTTTTCATCAAAATAGGAAATCCACCAATAATTCAAGAATACATAATAATTAATACTACCAACACATAGAATACACATTATAGCTGTCCTATAATAGGGGTTCACTTTTATGACCCAATACATAATATAATAAAAAATAAAGAACTGAAAATGTAGAGATATCACACTAAACCCAGATTTAAACAAAAAAAGGAAATTATCATCCGAAAACACCTCATTAAAATATAGAAGGGCTAAACATAACTTTTGGAGATGTTTTACTACCACAAAATTATTAAAATGGACATATGTTAATTAGTCATTGTTAAATATACGGATAAGGACAAAGTTAGGTAACCTACTCAGCTTGTTCAATAGTTCTTATCTATTTGCATAAACAAAATTTGGTTCAATCAATTTATTCGAATGAAAAATATAAAATATTCGAATCATTTTATAGTAATAACTATTTGATTATGTCCATCACTACTCTTAACCCAATTTAATTAGTTAAAACATTTGATTTAGTATTTTTATTTATAATTACTCCAATATTTATTTATTATTTTTACTTATTTAAGTATATATTAATAGAAGATGACAAGTTGTAGTTGAAAAAAATACTACTATAGTACTGTCTTTTAATTGTGATAAGATGTTTAATAAAATATAAGGTTAACTTAGGTTTAGTCTAAAATGTTTTGTAGCAACAAAATTGATACTAATTGACTTTAAAAACACCTTTTTTTATGCAAGTGGTCCAATTATATTTATTTTCCTTAAAGGAATTTTTATCTAGGTTAGAAAGTATTATTAACTCATAGCCTATTATTTAATTTGTACAAAATAATTGTAGTGCATTTTTATATATTTAATTATTTGCAAACGAATTAAAATCCAGTCACGAGATGAGATTGCAATTTAAAACATGATACAGAAAATTGTTTGAGTAATACTCAATACACTTAGTTATCATGGATAGTTAGTAATTTTTTTTTAGAATTTATAGCAATACAATGGCGAACAACAGGTTTGTTCTCCCACATGGTTAGTGGGTGGTTGATTAGCAAAAACAATAGTTGGTAGAGACCTGAACATCATTTGCAAAAGATGTAAACTACCATATCATTTTGACTACCACAACCAGTTGTTCGCGAAAAACCACATGACTAGGTCAACTTTTAATACAGGAAGGAGTATGAATTAAATTCCTCAACATTTTTATGATAGTTTGAGAAATACAAATTTGAGCATGTTCCATGTAGATGTAATTTAAGCTTCTATTGATATTTTTTTTTCTTTTTCAAGTTTGCAGTGGCACAAAAAAATTATTTCTAATTCAAATTATATTAACAGGAACATTAATTATTTGTTACATATCCTAAAAATATATTATATATATTTCATAGAGCAATTTATATTAACGAATCCCTTTTCTAAAATTGTTAGCTAACAAGCTTGATAAATAGGTGTTCATATCTTTTCTATGACTCTTTGACAATTTATACACTCGGTTAGGTAATTTATTTACATTGTTAATTAATCCTAAATAAAAGTTTAAATATGACGTATTCACAGTGTTTTAAACTTGTAGTCAGTTTAACCAATACAAATTGTTAAATAAAAAAATGTTTATATACAATCAATGATAAAAAAAAAATTGGTTTTCTAGAATTTATTGTAATGAATAAAAAATAATAGTATTACAAATAAATTTTAGAATTTTTTGAAACCTTTTTTTGCTCCTGTTCCTTTTGTCACTTTCAGTACATTGAACCTAACTGTTTTACTGAGTGGCCGACATTCACCAATTGTGACAATATCACCAATTTCCACATCACTATAAATAAAAGTTAATTTTTAGTATAATTAAAAAATGTTGATAGTAATTAAATCAAGAACATACCGGAAACAAGGTGACAAATGAACAGACATATTCTTGTGGCGTTTCTCAAAACGATTATATTTACTGATGTAATGCAAATAATCTCTTCTGATCACAATAGTCCTTTGCATCTTCATTTTACGTACCATACCAGTCAAAATACGTCCTCGGATAGAAACATTTCCAGTGAATGGGCATTTTTTATCAATATAAGTTCCATCAATAGCCTAGATATTGATGAAAATAAAATAAAATATATCAAATCAACTAATATAATAAATAAATATAAATTCACAATTAAGTTTTGAATTTATTTTAATGACATATAGTTTTCAAATCAAAATCAAAAAATAGATGTCTAAATTGTAATATATAATAAATCAATGCATTTTTTTTTTAAATAGATACATTTAATAATTTAACTATAGACTGATACATTGACAGGAAAAAAGATCAACAGCCTTAGCTACACATGAAAAGAAAGGTTACTAAAAAAAGTCTGTAATATTATGAAACACCACTATATTACACTTAACATATATTAACATTTACAAGTTTGATCAGATAAAACAATAAAAATCAAATTTATCATAAGACCATTGTGTATACTGTGACATTAGAGTATTAATTAATTTACACATTAAATGTTTTCAAGCATATTTTACACCAAGGTATGTGAAAAATTAAAGTAACTAAAAACTCATAGAAAAAAAATAATAATTAAAAACAGAATTTAAACTCAACTTTATCAGTTTAAGAGTATTCTTTGCTACATATATTAAGATGATCAAGTATTGAATATAAGGTTGATTATATCAAACTCGTGTTCATAGGTACTTTGTTTTTGAAATTTTTATTTATTTTAAAAGTAAAATAAGTTTTATTTAAGACAGTTCATAGTATAAAATCACACTTATTAACTCTTAATTTACAACCTAACAGATATTAGAATTTAGTATCATCATATAAATAATTAGTATATCAAGCATTAATTTAAAAACCAAAGAAACTTTATCATAGTTACCAGTCACACACAAAAAAAAAATAATAATAATAATTAATAATAAAAATCTAAGTAATACTACTCAAAAGACCGCCGTGTTAAGTATCATCATGTGCAATATTTTAAAATATTTCATTCAACAAACATACATATTTATTCCAAAATATATAAAAATGATATTCGAACAATACAAAATCAGTAACACAATATAAAATCAAAGTAGAATCACTCATAAGACCGTCGTGTTAGTATCATCATGTAATGAATATTTTTATAATACATACATACGTATTTATTTTAAAATACATGTAAACATTGTCTTGAGCAATATATTCAGTAACACAATATAAAATCAAAGTAGAATTACTCATAAGACCGTCGTGTTAGTATCATCATGTAATGAATATAGGCAGTAAGGATAATTTTGAGAAAAATTGAATTTCTCACATAGGTACAAAAAGGGGTCAACTTCTATTATCAGATAACACATTATAAAATCAAAGTTATTCAACTCATAAGACCGTCGTGTTAAATATCATCATGTAGAATATTTTTATAATACATACATACGTATTTATTTTAAAATACATATAAACATTGTCTTGAGCAACATATTCAGTAACACAATATAAAATCAAAGTAGAATTACTCATAAGACCGTCGTGTTAGTATCATCATGTGATAAATAATAATTAATCGGTAGTTGAGATAATTTTGAGAAAAATCGTATTTCTCTCATAGGCACAAAAAGGATAAACTTCTTTTATCAGATGACACATTATAAAATCAAAGTTATTTAACTCATAAGACCGTCGTGTTGTTATCATCATAGTTTCAACTGATTAACTAATAAGAAAATAATCATATAAATCGTAATGATGAAATAGGAAGTAATGTTTATACTTAAAATTGATTAGTATGTACAAGTCAAAAAAATATGAAAGTTTGTTAATATATACAGATTTTACAATTGTTTAATTAGTGTCGTTAGTTCAACTGTTAGTGGAGAATACATTTTTAAGTTGCTAGTTTATAATATAGATGACTTCCAAATTCAAATAACAGGCTTAAAAACGTTTAATGGTACCACAAAAATATCGCACCAATAAATTAATACTAACCTCTCTAGGGGTTTTAAAACCAAGACCAACGCTGCGATAATGACGGAGAGGCTTCTTCTTCTTGGATTCCTTTCGGTTCAAGAATACAGTGGGCTGCTTTTGAAAAGCTTTTTCGGTCTATCAATTTAAAATACAATATATTATTATTTTAACTAATATATAATTATATGCATATTTAAAAATGTAATGAATGATACAAGGAAATCCATGTGGTCAAAAACACATATAAATGAAATACAAAATCTAAATAACATAATGTAATTTTAAATATTTTAAATATAAGTTATAAATTTATAGTAGGTACCTGATCAGCCATGATGAATATTAAGTAATTAAAATAATTAGGAAAAACTAAAAATTCTTAATACTTCTTCACGTAAAACACGTCGGAAACTCGGAAAGCTAAAGGAAAGTGTCCGATGGTGTTCTGACTATACATAACCTCAAAAAATAAATATGTTTAATTCATGGAATAGAAAACGTACAAACGTGACAAGTACCACGGTATAGAATATTATCTTCTATACTGTGCATAGACCTATCTATGATACCGTGCAAGTACAGATTCAACAATTTTGAATTTTATACTATTTTTTATTTTATATATATAATAATAAAATAGTGATGGGAATAATCGAATGATTAGTAATCGATAAATTGTATAATCTTATAAATCAACGAGCCGTTCGCGCCAGCATCTTTTTATCGTGTTATCATCATATTGTTATCAGTTATTTAAATCTATTGTCAGGAAGTATTATTGATATATTGATATATTGATATTATTAATAACTTCATTAGTCTATTTAAATCGTTCGACGTTCATTCATTTGTCTTATAAGTTAATAGTTACCTATGCTTATAAAATGGAATCACGGTTGAAATGTTCCATTTGTGACAAATCTTTTACTAAAAAATATCATTTAAATGAACATCAGCGAAAAATTCATAAATACGATCCATACCCTACCAAAAGTTTTACCTGTTCATTTTGCAATAAAAAATATTCAAGTAATAAATCATTGCTTGCACATACCCAAAAATTCCATAATACAAATGGAAACATAATAAAAAGGGTGAATCGATCCAGAATATTCTGTCCATATGAGGATTGTCAGGAAGTATTATTGACACTTGTAAGACTGCGAATGCATTTAAATGAAAACCACGGAATTGAATCTGAATTGGAGGAAATTAAATTCAATGATGAAACAGGTAATTTTTTTTTTTTTAGTTATTTTGAATCAAAATAAATGCTAAAGAATGTGTATTATAGAATTTCAGCAGTGGAAATCTGAAATGGAACAAAAAACATTGACCATGTATGTTCGTGATCGTGAACCATGGACATTAAACGATGAAAGTATTAAAAATATCTACTATTGCCATCGATCAAATAGTTATATTAAAAAAGGAAAAGATATTCGACACATAAAATCTACAGGAAGTAACAAAATTGGTAAAGTTTGTCCATCTCTTATAGAAACCCTACAAGATAATAAAACCGTAAGTGTCAAGTATTGGAAAACTCATTGTGGACATGGGGTCGAAGAACTTGGTCGTATTAAACTTGACACAGAATCAAGAATTCAAATTGCAGGTACTTACCTACTAAACTTTGTAGTTTAGAACAAATATAATTTAAACTTACTTATATTTAACCGGTTATCATAAATTTAAAATAAAATGTTTTCATGTTTTAATTTAATTATTGATTTATTACTCTATTGTCTTAGAAGAACTTGTAATTGAAGCGTTTTTTTTATTACTTTGTGAAACTGATTTTTTGATGTATTTTTATTTGTTTAGCAAAGTTGAAGGAAGGAGTTAGCTTTGATCATATACTGGACTCGATTCGTGATACTGCGTCTACTGACTCTATTCAAAGAACTCTGCTTTTGGACCGACAAGATTTAAAGAACATTACCCGGGATTTTAACATTGACTATGCCACAAAAAAGCATAATAATGATGCAATCAGTGTACAATTATGGGTCAAAGATATGCAAAAACTTGAAACAGAATGTCCAGTTATTTATTATAAAGGTCAAGATCAAGATGATATTTACTTGAATAAAGCAGACTTTGCTTTGATTATAATGACTAAATTTCAACAACGTCAACTGAAAAAGTTTGGAACTGGAAAAATATGCATTGATGGTACTCATGGTACAAATGGTTATGACATACAATTATACACAATCATGACTGTTGATGAATTCGGAAGTGGATGTCCCGTTGCTTATTGTTTTTCAAATCGAATGGATGAACCAATTTTTAAATTATTTTTTAATAAGATAAAAGAAAAGGTAGGTGTGATTGAAACATATGTTTTCATGTCGGATGATGCACCTGCATTTTATAATGCTTGGGCAGAAGTTATGAGTCCTGTACCTAATAAACTCTTGTGTACTTGGCACATAGACAAGAATTGGAGGCAAAATTTAAATAAAATCAGTGGTAAACAGGAAAAAAGAGCTTTTGTGTATAAATCATTAAGGGTTTTACTTCAACTAACATCTGTGGAACAGTTTCAAAGCTGCCTTCAAAAATTTATAAAAGATCTATCAGAAGATAGTGACACAATAGCATTTTGTGAATATTTTCAACGAATTTATGCCAACCGACCAGAAAATTGGGCTTACTGCTATCGCTTAAGACTCGGAATCAATACTAATATGTATTTGGAGTCATTCCACAAAATCCTTAAGCACATATATTTAGAGGGGAAAAAAGTAAGACGCCTCGATAAATCTATAAATGCTCTAATGAAATTAACTCGAGACAGTTACTTTAAACGGCTAACTAAAGTATCAAAAAATGCTTCAACAGAAAAAGTAAAAAAAATACAATTAAGTCACAAATCTAGCCATGAAATAAAAGTAGAACAAATTCATATTCTTGATAAAAACACATGGATAATATCGTCATTAACCAATCCATACCAGCAGTATCATATTATTAAGTGTGAGGAAATTTGCAATAAGCCATGTCTAAGATGTAAACAGTGCAACATTTGCATTCACACTTTCAATTGCTCTTGTACTGACAATATAATTAAAATGAATATTTGCAAACACATTCATGCGTGCGCACGTGAATTCTATAAAGGTAATGCAAATGACCATTTCCAGTTAGTGGATATTGAAGAACAACAGAAGTTATTAGAAATAGAGGTAACACCTTCCCATCATAAAACTGTTAATAATTCAAATATTGTTACTAAAACTGAATTAGTTTTGGGGCTATCCACTACCACAGTGATTTCAGATGAAAATGCCAAGCTCGTGGAAAAAAAGTTAGATGATATATTAAACATTTTAAATAATAATAAAAAAAATATAAATCTAAAACTTTTAGATGTCACTAATACACAAAAGAAAATTGAACCACAAGTTCGTTTGTATTCAACAAAAAGAAAGAGAACAACAAAAAATGAATTAAAAAAACCATCAATATATGAATCAAATGCCATTAAATTAGGATTTGAAAACAACAATAGTGAATTTGTTAATGTACATAGTGGATTCGACCATTATTTTTAGTAATAATATAAGTACAAACATAATTACTAAAAAAAATATTTGTACACATAATATGTTATCTATTATTATTATATTGTTATTATTTTTAAAAAGGCTTTAGTTATAAGGTTCACCGAAAAGTCACTGAGAGGTGACTGATACTGTTAAATAAATAAGTATTTGTACACATAATATGTTATCTATTATTATTATATTGTTATTATTTTTAAAAAGGCTTTAGTTATAAGGTTCACCGAAAAGTCACTGAGTCATACTGTTAAATGAATAAGTATTTGTACACATAATATGTTATCTATTATTATTATATTGTTATTATTTTTAAAAAGGCTTTAGTTATAAGGTTCACCGAAAAGTCACTGAGTCATACTGTTAAATGAATAAGTACCTATTTCAAAACATTTATTTTATTTTTTAGAAAGATTAACTTCTTTATTTTCTGTATGTTATAAATTAAAAGTATTACATAATTATATGTTGGAAGAATTTTTACTACAAAAAGACTGCAGTAATAAAATATTTGTTAACAAGTTCCTAATATTATTATTTTAAAATAAAGAAATTGTTTGGTTAACACTGGTTCATATCATCTGATTATGTGTTTGTATATAATATAAAAAAATGATTCTGCGTAAATGCATTTTGTCTATGTTATGCATAGATTAAAGAGAGAAAACAAACAGTGCAATGACATCCTCTTAAAGTAGGTTAACTCCGAGACAGTGACCTTTTTGATTTATTCAATGTTTATACGGCTGATATACCTATAAAAAACAACATATTTAAGGTCACTTATTCAGACACCATCACAATAACTAGGTATTGAAAAAAAGATTTGTAATAGCTCACTAAAACGCACAGAATTAGTAGGTAAGTACCTTTGTGGCATAGTCAATGTTAAAATCCCGGGTAATGTTCTTTAAATCTTGTCGGTCCAAAAGCAGAGTTCTTTGAATAGAGTCAGTAGACGCAGTATCACGAATCGAGTCCAGTATATGATCAAAGCTAACTCCTTCCTTCAACTTTGCTAAACAAATAAAAATACATCAAAAAATCAGTTTCACAAAGTAATAAAAAAAACGCTTCAATTACAAGTTCTTCTAAGACAATAGAGTAATAAATCAATAATTAAATTAAAACATGAAAACATTTTATTTTAAATTTATGATAACCGGTTAAATATAAGTAAGTTTAAATTATATTTGTTCTAAACTACAAAGTTTAGTAGGTAAGTACCTGCAATTTGAATTCTTGATTCTGTGTCAAGTTTAATACGACCAAGTTCTTCGACCCCATGTCCACAATGAGTTTTCCAATACTTGACACTTACGGTTTTATTATCTTGTAGGGTTTCTATAAGAGATGGACAAACTTTACCAATTTTGTTACTTCCTGTAGATTTTATGTGTCGAATATCTTTTCCTTTTTTAATATAACTATTTGATCGATGGCAATAGTAGATATTTTTAATACTTTCATCGTTTAATGTCCATGGTTCACGATCACGAACATACATGGTCAATGTTTTTTGTTCCATTTCAGATTTCCACTGCTGAAATTCTATAATACACATTCTTTAGCATTTATTTTGATTCAAAATAACTAAAAAAAAAAAAATTACCTGTTTCATCATTGAATTTAATTTCCTCCAATTCAGATTCAATTCCGTGGTTTTCATTTAAATGCATTCGCAGTCTTACAAGTGTCAATAATACTTCCTGACAATCCTCATATGGACAGAATATTCTGGATCGATTCACCCTTTTTATTATGTTTCCATTTGTATTATGGAATTTTTGGGTATGTGCAAGCAATGATTTATTACTTGAATATTTTTTATTGCAAAATGAACAGGTAAAACTTTTGGTAGGGTATGGATCGTATTTATGAATTTTTCGCTGATGTTCATTTAAATGATATTTTTTAGTAAAAGATTTGTCACAAATGGAACATTTCAACCGTGATTCCATTTTATAAGCATAGGTAACTATTAACTTATAAGACAAATGAATGAACGTCGAACGATTTAAATAGACTAATGAAGTTATTAATAATATCAATATATCAATATATCAATAATACTTCCTGACAATAGATTTAAATAAACTAATGAAGTTATTGAAAATAATTATAATTATAATAATAATAATTATAATAAATTATAATAATAAATAATTATAATAAATTATAATAATAAATAATTAAAATAATTATAATTATAAATAATTATAATCCCGCTACCCGCACTGATAACAATATGATGATAACACGATAAAAAGATGCTGGCGCGAACGGCTCGTATAAATCATTCGAATAAATTTTTTTCACTCGAATGATAACAAATAACAATAATCGAATGCTTTTTTATCGCACTACCCGTATTATACTACTGACTACTTTGTACTAATTGGTTTTATAAATATAGTTAATAGTCATTACTCATTGATATAGTATTTAGTGTGCCGAATGCCTATAGTCTATACCAATAAATAATAATACAATTAGGTACCTAATACTCAGTTAAAGTGTATTTACCTAAAATTGTTTTAATCCGTAAAAATAAATTATAAATTCCCTAATTTGGACAGAAAATCTTTAAGATTATAATTACTTATTGAACTATTTGTTAGTGCTACTGATTTAGTGGTAGGTATCAGGGCCGGCGCTATGGGTGTGCAGGGTGTGCCCCCGCACAGGGCCCCGCGCTTTATCAGGCCCCGCAAAATATTTAATATGTTTCAATTTTATTCATAGGTTAAATAAAAGTGTAACCTACCTAGTATATTATAATAGTAATAATAATAAATATATATATATATATATATATATATATATATATATATATATATATATATATTTATATAAACAAAATAGGATATTCCGGCGATTTTCTACACATTGTTTCTATATATTCAGTGACTGCAACTATTTCGTTATCTTATCTATGTTTTCGTGTTGCTGACTGCCACGGAATTTTTCTGTTATTGTTTATTTTTATAATATACTTGCAACTTTGCAAGAAGTTTTGTAGAAGTTCAAGATCCTAAACATGGAGTGTAAAAAAAACCATTTTAATAACTGTATTAATGTATTGATATGCACCTATTCGTAAGTATACCTACTATAGAGTATTGACTATTCGATTTAAAAATAATTCAATTTTACGTATTGACTGGAAAAATTACTTAAAATTCCACTAAGTAATATGCTTTATATTAATATGAAAAATGTTCGTGTTTAAAATATGGAGAAAATACAAAATTAAATAAAGGGCCCCGCAATTTGACTTTGCACGTGGCCCCGCAAATTCTGGCGCCGGCTCTGGTAGGTATATTACTATTCTAAATAATTTTTTAATAAAATAATCGAATAATAATAATAATAATAAATAATAACTAGTATAATACTAGTCTAAATTAGTAGTTTCAAGTGCCAACCATATACATGTAATCCATATTTACTAACATATCAACTGACAACTACTATTTGAGTGAATTATCTGTAACATGCATGATGCATCTAGGCAAAGAATAACAAATATCAAAGAACAAATATTTAATATAAGTAATTAATCATAAAAAATATATAATATAAGTTTATAGGTATTTATCATTATTTAGATATTTTATTGCTTTAAAATCGTTGAGCTAAATAGTTATATACTGAATAGTGAGCGTTCTTTAAATAAAAAAATAAAAAAAATTGTAATGCATTTACTATTTCCGGTAACTTGTATTATAACTTATAATATAACAATCGAGAGATTCGCTCGAAAAAAACCCTCGGTCAATTTCGTATTTCATTACATTCAGTTACTCGACACTCGACAGTATTTCATTACACCAGTTCTCAACACTCGGTACAACTCACGTTATTTAAAACTCTCTGTCTCTCTAGACAGTTTTGTATTTAATTAATTAGTATTACTTATTTGACATTTTATAAAATAAATATAATAACAAAGGTATAATTGGTTTTTCAATATTATAAATATTTTATAAATACATATGGACTTACAATAATATAATTTTTTAAATTAACAATGTTATTTTTAATTCATAAATAATACAAAAAACAATTTAAAAAAAATGTATTTGTTATTTATATTTAAAATGTCTGTGCAGATACTACATTGGAATAAAAAAAAATTGTACGACTAGTAAAACAACTTAATTTGTGTATATTATACACAGTATAGTGTAACTATGTGGTCTATGAGGTCTATGAGGTCTATAAGGTCTATGAGTGTAACACTGTATAAGCTACCACTGGCCCACCACTAGCCGGCCTGGGAAGCCAAAATAGTGGGAGGTGCCCTGATTAATGGGGACCGGGTTGACCTACCGACGTCAACTTAAAACCAAGTCGGTGCCACGGGAGAGGGGAGCCCCACTGTACGCCCGTCCGGGACTCAGTGCCCCTCAAGGTTGAGGAGCCTACCTCGGCTGAAACGTGGTGGCTGTGGGACCAGCGTGAAGATAGTGGAAACCCAAACCACTGGACCTAGTGGGGGGGTCGGACCCAAAGAGACCTCGGTCTCTCCGGCCTCAAAAAAGGTACGGCTTCGGCCGGTGCTGGTGGTCCATAGACGACCCGGGACCGATCGTCCGGCTTGCCGGCGTCGCTCCCGTACGTCCTCGGCCCGCGAATAGCGCCTAGCGCTAATAGGCGGACCGTGTGATCGTAGGCGAAAGCCAAAAACCCGGGAATCACGTGTATACGCTACCAGAATTTAAAACAAATTGGAACTGCTATTTAAAAAAATTATATTGCCATATATATTATATGGAATAAATATAAATTAATGATATATTAATAAATATTATAGTGTATAATTTGTATAAAATATAAGTAACATAACGAAATATCAATTGACATAATATGTTAGTTCTCCTTCTCCGTACTATTTACAGTTAATAGTTAAAAGTGTTAATACAAAATTTTGTGCACGTATGTTTCATTTCAAGAGATTAAAATCATAAAATATCAAAAAAAAAAAAAACAAACCGAATAGAAAAAATTATTGATTGATGTACTGAATAATGTATGTTAATATAATAATAATACAAATGAATAACGATTATGATTTATGAATTATTCGATACTAAATATTTCAAAAGTATGAGCGAGAAGTGTGCAAAATGTAATCGAGTACGGAGTAGGATATGTATTATTGAATATAAATCTCATTGACTCATTTTATTATTATAAATTAATAATCTAGTAATTAGAAATTTTAATTCAATTGTTTAATGCAGTGTTTCCCAACTGGTGTTCCGCGATCCGGCGCAAAGGGTTCCACGGGAACCTTGTGCCGAAAGTGTCCGACCGTCTACTCATTTAAGTGTTCGTAACATGTCAGCAATATTACTATTATAGAAAAATATGGGGTCCCAAAAGAAGTTCAAGCTCCTTTAAAGGTTCCGCGAGTAAAAGAAGTTGGGAAACACTGGTTTAATGTTTCAGATGTCAGTCGATTTAATTTCGAAAGAATCACTCGCCGATTAATTTTTATCACTCCATTAAATTTTGAGAGAATCACTCGCCGAGTAATTTTTATCACTTGTTTATTTCAGCTAATTTCGATTCCGAGAGAATCACTGGAGAAGACGAAAATGAAAACTTTCAAAACAATCGATTAAATCTAACAATCGAGTATTTCGAGTAATTTCTCTCGATTAATCCTATCACTATTTGATACAATTATTATACTTTAAATGTATACCTACTATTGTTTTCATAAACAGGAATTAGCTAAAATAATCTGTAAATTATATAAAATGACTTTTCCTGGGTGATTCATCATCGCCTAGCCGGAACCGCTGGAGCTATGAGTATGATATTTTGACATTAGTTTAGTTTCATGATGTGCACACCTATTTAGAAAGGATTTTCCGAAATTCAACCTATAAAGGGGTTAAAAGGGTAAAAAAGGGTGAAAATTAAAAAAATCACCTAGCCGGAACCGCTGAAGCTATGAGTATGAAATTTGGACAGTAGTTTTGTTTTGTGATGTAGACACCCACTAGACTTTCCAGAAACTTCTATTTTTGATAAAACAAGATTATCTAATGATTAATAACAACATTTTTAATAATAATAAGAATAATACCAACAATAGTAATAATAATTACAATAATATGTAAAATATTTTTTTCAATTACAGAAAGTTATAATTTTTTGGTTATATTTTATTTCAACATTTCGTCGATTAGAATTCTATCTTACAATTTGTCTTCGAAATATTAAAATAAAGTAATTTTTTGCCGACTTCTGATTGTTACAATACATGGGCAACCTAGGATCAACATATTTAAAAGTAGCCTGTAATAAATATAAAAACTGATAAAATAAATGTTAGGTAGGTAACACACGGGCGAAGCCGGGTTATTCAGCTAATTAATTATAATTAAGAAAAAATGTTGGAGCAAGCACAATTGATCAGCAAATTATACGAAACAAAAGTTATTATCATCAGAAAATTATTGTTCTTTCTCCCAAGAAAAAGTCGGCAGGCAATGAAAAAACAGTAATTTAATATAAGATACCTAATAATTACCATAATATTAAGATGAATGATGAATGTATTGACAGGCCCGGCTCAAGCAATTTTACACACCTAGACAAACTTAAGTTTTGCCACCCCTTAAACATGTAAATACTATATCAAATAGTTTTTCACATAAACATTACTAAGATATAGTTAATTCTGAGTTCATTATATTTATTTGTATAAAGTTAATAATTGATTAGATTGATATATTTATAGACAAGTAAATCCCTATACTAATTGTATATATAAAAAAAAAAAACAATTTAAAAATAGTTGTGTTATAATATAAAAGTTAATAAAAACAAAATATAAATGTTAACATAGTATTAGAACTTAATTTTTCTCGCTTTTGCGTTAGCGAAATCAAATACAACTTCTTCCATGTCCATATTATAGGCTCATTCTTTTTCAATTGAAATCTTTGCAAAGCCCACTAAACAATCTTATCACTTGTCCGATCACATTGACCAAATTTTATATTTTTATATTGATTTTTATTTTTCACTGCACTCGATTTGATATAAGGAATCTTTTAAAAAATTACTTAATGTACAAAAATGTTAAATGCCGCCCCTGAAAAATGCCGCCTTAGGCGTGGGCCTATATCGCCTACCTCTTGAGCCGGGCCTGTGTATTGATATAATAATAGAGTATTTTTTAATAAGTATTAAACGATGATTTGATGGAAAAAATTTCAGCTGATTTATAAGAAAAAGAATTTCATATTCATAAATTTTAAATTTAAATAATTTGTTGTAAAAATTAGCCTTTATGTGGTATCATGATCGAGTTTCTAAAATTCTCACATAGTCCGCACACCACGGCAGTAATGTAGGGTCCATAAACATGTACAAAATTGACATTACTGTGTTCGAATTAATTTTTTTCATAGGATTAAAAATATTCATCTTATTTTTGTTGATTTTTGGAATTTGGTATCCATCTGAGATTTGAGATATTCAATAGTTAATTGAGTTTTGATATAACATTTTAGTTATGTTGTGTCTATTAAATGTCGAGCGATCCATTTAGATCAGGGTTGGCGAAAACTCGGGCTTTATTGAAGAAACCCAACCCGGTCGGGTATTTTCCAATAAAATCTCAAAACACTAAAAAAACCCGTTGGGTTCAATTGCAATGTTGTGTAACTGGGTGGTTTTACAGCCTGATTTAGATACTCAAACGTAATAAGACGAACGGGGAAATTCTCGTGGTAATAATTATGCGTAAAATTCGAGCGATTATGGGTTGGTAGCTCGAGATTGGTGTATATCACTTTGTAAAAAACACTTCTTCGTCGATGTTACTCTTAGTGATTTCCGTTGATGTTAATGAAACACCATTTACAAATTAAATTTTAGTATAATATAAAATAATTTTAATTATGACATTTATTAAATTATAATCAATGATGTGAAAAATACTTGTTAAATAGGTAATTATTATATTTGAAATATAATAAATAGCATAATAAAAAAAGTATGTACTTCGCCCCATGGTATTTTCTCCGCTCCTCTGACGAATTAATGGGGATGGACATTTTGAATTTTAAAGAAATGTTGAATCATTTCTTTGATTAAACGATTGTGATCAAAGCTTCATAATTTAAGTGTACCATCTGGATGGACCTATTTCTTTAAATAAATTGTTAACAGTGCCGGATTTACCTCTTCAGCTGCCCTAGGCTGTTAGGAAAATGCCGCTTCAAAATCATACAATCATTTTTTTTAACTAATATAAGCTCATTTAAGTGTTATTTTAGTGCACAATTAAATAAATTTAAAATTAAAAAATTTTGAATTCAGGTACTCGAAAAACTGAAGATTTAATTTTAAAATACAAATACAAAAATACAAAAGTGAAGACACACAGTGATTCCTTTAAAAAAACTTTCTTCGTGCCTTTTATTTGGCTAATTTGTCGATTAGATCGTCGAAATTTAGGGCTGTCAATATTTCAGACTTAACGTTGAGAAGCATCAAACTATTTAATCGTGTGTCTAATGTCGCCGACCTTAAACAAATTTATATACGTTTTAAACATGAAAAGCTACGCTTGGTTCTGCAATTTGTAACAGACATGCAATTGAATAATCTGTACGCGATGTTTATGTTTGGAAAAACAGATGTCAGATCGTGAATCGTGATTACGTATGTGTTGGAGTAGTTTTGACGGGGAATCTTTCTCAATACCTTTATTTTTGCAGTATAATTTAAAATGAATCTATGCATTTGAAAATAACGAATCTAAATCATCTGGAAAATAATTTCGTAAAGCTTTAGCTTCTTCTCTGAGATCAGTGTCATTTAATTCGTCAAATCTTAGAAGCGCTGTAAATTTCTCAAAAATGTCTCGGTAAAGCTCATATTTATTTTCGAGCTGATCTCTTATTTTATCCATGATGTAAATGTTAACATAAAAATAATAATCGTTATCGTAAGTAGACGACGACGACAAACGAAAATTGAAAAAAAATATTCCCAGAATAATAATAACGTTCGATTCCTATAACACAAAAAAAATAGCATGTTTGATTAGAGACGTCGGTTCTACGAGTATATGACCCATCAGTCGACGTGACCAGGAAAGCGTTAATAAAAGAGTAAAATAATTTTTTGTCTGTTTATAGAGACGAAAAAAGAAAAAAAATTGACGCCCTAGGCTACAGCCTAGTTAGCCTAATGGTAAATCCGGCACTGATTGCTAAAGTTGAAAATTGACATAGAAACAGATTATTACCTAAAAATCGTATAATAATTTACATAAACGTTTATAAAAATAAATCCTTTGTCATGATTTTTGAAATTTTTTCAGTATCGTTAGAGAAGTATACGGTAGAGTAAGGTCATATTAAGTTTTCAGAAGTTTTCATAAAATGTTAAAAATATAAGTACCATTCATAAACATTATTAATTATCTTAAGTTTTTTTTTTGACAAAAAAAAATTTTTTTTTATAAAAAAGATTCAAAACTCTTTGTTCTATCTGTATTCAACGTTACATTATGTTTGGATCGACCAATTTCTTCAAATAAATTGTTAAAGTTGAAAATAGACTTAAAAACAATTTATTACATAAAAATCGTATAATAATTTACCTAAACGCGTATGAAAAAATCTTTAGTTATGATTTTTAGTCAAATTTTTTCAGTATCGTTAGAGCAGCTAGTATATGAGTAGGTAAAGTCATATTAAATTTTCAAAAGTTTTTGTCGCATATTGAAATCTTTATTAGGGATAAACGTTTAAAAATAAGGTATTTTCAAAGTTCTATTTTTAGCGCAAGAGTCTTCAATTTTTTCGACTTATATCTAAAAAAGGTGAACGTTTCAAGTTTCTAGCAACATTACTTTTGGAGTAATGACGAAATTACTAAAGTCAATTTAATGAAAACGTTTTTTTATGGCGAATTTTGGCATTTTCTGTCCATTTAAGGCTGTTTTTCCGCTCCCCTGGAAAAACTATTAAGGCGAGAGCTTAATAAACCCTCAAAGTACCATCTACATCTAATTTCCGGTCTATAGATGAAATTTCTGGAAAATGTTAAGTTGAGCAAAAAGTGTCTCCAGAAAAAAATTTTTTAAAATAAACATCATTGTAAAACCATAAGATCCTTTGCTTCACTAAAAATCTAAAATTGGTTACATTGAAAAATATTTTATACGATTATCATAGTAAAATGACTAAAATGTATTACCTTACCTTACTACATTTGAATAGTTATTTGAAGAAAAAAAAGGTACGTACTACGCACCATAGGGTATTCTTCGCTTCTTAGACGAGTTATGAGTATTGAATTTTAAAGAAATGATAAATTATTTCTTTAGTTAAACGATTTTAAGTAAAGTATCAGTATAAATGAGCAAAAAACGAAATATTTAATAATATCACGAAGAGAACATGACGTACAAGATTCGTTAGTAGTTGGAGACTTTACCTTCGAAAAGGTATCAAACTTTAAGTACCTAGGAGTAGATATCAACCAACAAGCAAATAGCCACGAAGAAGTTAATAGGAGAATTACGGCAGGAAATAAGTACTTTTTTGCGTTTGTACCATAATTTAAGTCAAAATTACTTTCCAAAAATAAAAAACTAAGATTATATAAAGTACTTATTAGACCTATAGTCCTGTATACCTGTGGAGCGTAGACATCAACAAAGTCGGACGAAAAAAGACTTCTACTATTTGAAAGAAAAATATTGCGTAGAATCTATGGGCCCAAAAGAAACGAGGAGAACACATATGAACGAAGAACTAATGCAGAGTTGAGGGCATTATTCAATGAAACAAACATAGTAGGAATTCTTAAAAGCAGACGGATAAGCTGGGGTGGACACGTTTGGAGAGCGGAAGGCCAAATAGTGCATAACATCACATTATGGAAACCAGACAAGAAACGGCCGAGAGGCAGACCAAGACAACGATGGTCTGCCCGAGTCAGAGACGACCTAAGCTCATGGGAATACGAGAGGAAGAACGACTGGCGAAGAACAGAGAAGTATGGAGAGGTGCACGAGTAGACATGTAGACGTGTAGTAGAATGAAGCGGCGATGAACCTACAAGGCCCGGAATAAGCAAAAAAAAAAAAAAAAAAATCAGTATAAATAAAAATATTTCATTGATAATGACTAATGTTTATATATTTAACCGTATTTAGTTAAATTGTTGGTATGTTTTTTTGTCAAATCTGTTTCAAGTTTTCTTGTTTCACAAATGAGATATTATTTCTTACAAAAAAATTTAAAACATATTTTTCTATCTGTCTCCAAAGTTAATGTAGAATAATGTAAAATGGATTATTATTCTTTAATACGTTTTTGAATGTTAAGAATTCACTTAAAAATAGTCAATTCCGTAAAAATCGTATAGTAATTTACTTATTAGCTAACGCTTATAAAAAAAATCCCGAGTCACGATTTATGACATTTTTTCAATATCGTTAGTTATTAGTATATGAGTGGTCATTTTCAAAACTTTTACTCTTGTATTAAAAATTTTATTAGGGATAAACTTAATATTAAGGTATTTTCAAAGTTCTATTTTAGCCCTAAAGTTGTAAAATTTTTTTGAAATATTTTTTCAATAGGTAGTAGTAATCCTTCATGATATATGGTGAAAATTTCAAGTTTCTTGGAACATTAGTTGTAGAGTTATGACGAAATTAATAAAGATGATATAATGAAAGTGTCGTATACATCGAATTGTGCCGTTTTCATTCGGGTTTTCGGTAGTTTTTCCCCACGCCTGGAAAAACTGTCTAGAAAATAGAAAAATGATCTCACTAAAGTTCCATTAAGATCAAATTTCTTATCTATAGATTTGCTTGATAACACTTTTGAAGCATCATTACTGCCCGAAAAAGTGTTTGTAGAAAAAAAATACACATCACTGTAAAACCATAAAGCTTGGTTTACACGATGCTAGTTTAGGTACTAGCATTTAGCAACTAGTAAGGTAGTTCATTATCTGATAGTGTTTAAACGTATTGTCTAATTGATTGGACTAGTAAACTAGCTAACTATTTTAATAGTAAACTAGTTTGTGAGTAAAGTAGAAACATTTTAACTTTGATAACAAACGTGCTAGACGTTTTTTTGTCCGATGCGAGTAAAAATAGTATCATGCTCAAAGTTTTCTGTACTCAACCGCATTATGTTTCTATATGACAGTTGATCATCAACCGCCAATTCCTTAAGAAAGGTAAAAGAAGCTCCTAAATAATCTCTATTCGAAATCCATTTTTTTTTACCCATAATCTCTTCTTAGTTTTTTTTCTTCTTTCAAGTTTAATTTTTATTGCGGTTCTTAAAAAATGTATAGGTACTCGCTAAAACGAATTTGTTGTCCATGGTAAATAAAAACACAAATATACCTCAAACTTATAATAGATAAAAAAAAGACAAAGTAAATCAAACAGCAGTGGGTACTTCAAGATGACCAGCCATGGAGCTATATGTGGTACTGGTACTAGTGGTACTTGAACTACTAGTAACTAGTAAGTAGTAACTACTAGTATTTGAATATCGTGTATATAAAATAATTATTTTAATATGTACTAGAAAACTAGTAAGATAGTATATTATGGTGTTTCGTTAGTTTCTAGTAAACTAGCATCGCGTAAGCCACGCTTAAGTTCCTTTGCTTTATTCAGAATCTAAAAATAAATAAAAATAATATTTTAGAAATAATAATACAATAGTATCTACTATCTACAGAAAGCAATAAAGAAATATTGTTTTATATATTTATTTTGTGTTTTAGCAGTGTGATGGAAAAATAGTTTTTTTCTGGTACTCTTAACGTGTTAAATAAGTCTAACCTAAAGTACCTATGATACTTACCATTTCATCATCATCATACCATGTAACCAGCCAACAAATTATCTCGCAACAAAACCAGCATTTTAATACCGATCATCGACTTCGGATACCAAGATCCGGCAGAGGAAGTAACAAGGTCTCCCAGGTCGTTAGCTAGCGAAATCCTTGTACAGACTTTCGAATTGGAACATGGAACGTAAGGACGCTCTTCAAAGCAGGTAAATTAGAAGAGGTCAATAATGAAATGGAAGAAGCATATTTGGATATATTGGGACTATGCGAGACTCGATGGGCAAGGAATGGAGATTTTACCCAGGATGATGTACGGATTATTTACAGTGGAAGTGAAAAAAGCGGAAAAAATGGTGTGGCTGTTATCCTTAAAGGGAAATGAAAACAAAATGTTCTTAATACCTATCATGTGGACGATCGAACAATGATGATCAAACTTCAAGCTGCAACCAATAACATATTTACATATCTATGTTATCCAAGTATATTTTCCAACATCTAACAGTTCTGATGAGGAAATAGATATTATGTATAGTAAACTAGAGGCACTATTGAATCTTACTGAAGAGAAATCAAACGTCTTTATACTAGGAGACTTTAATGTATTAATTGGAGAACAGGCGTCAATATTAACCCATTTAGGGTCTTGGGAACAAAAACGAGCCAGGTGCCTAAGGCTCAACACACACGGGCCACTTTTGAGCGTTTTTTTTGTGGTTGGCGTGTGGTTGTGCGGTCGCTGGAACAACCACTTTTGAACCACTTTTTTGTACCGGCGCACAGTGGGGCGATTAATAGACAATATCGGACATAGTATAAAAATGTAAATCATTGAATTTTTATTTGAAAATGATGAATATCTATTTTCAAGTAGTTTAATTTAATGATTTTAGCAACTTGATTGTTTTTAAATAAAAATAAAACGAGTAAATAAAGAACAAAAATCGTCATATTCAATAATTTGAAATGTACAGAAAAATTGCTTTTAATATTATGTTATAGTATTAAAATTTAAAATTTCGCTAATCAGGTACTAGATCACTTTTAATAATTTTAATCATTAAAATAGTTATAATGAGGTATATTAACATAATATGTGTAGTATTCATAACTATTGATCTATTTTTAAACAACTTAAATTAATTATCAAACTTTAAAAATAAAATATAATTATGAAGATAAACTTTATGTAAATATATTCTTGAAATTGAGATTAAGAAAAATTGTCAAATATTGTCGATCTGAAATAAATTGGAGGTGGTTATCTAACTAGTTGACTTGATATTTCTGTAATCAGTTTATCCGACACTGTCCGACCCTTGAATTAATTAACATTTTACGATAATAAATATGAGTGATATTCGCATAGACGTACCTGTATTAAACTTCATTCTGTCTCATCTTACGCGTCGACTGAATTTATTTAGTAACCAGTCATATATATTTTCACATTCTACATACGTCTATCACAGAACTTTTCGGTAAGATTTATTTTTCGATATTAATTGTTTTTACAATGGAGTCCATTAGAACCAAAAATGATTTATATTTATTATTGAAGCGGTCAAAAACTAATTTTAATGATCATTTATTTCTTCAAACTGAAATTTTGAAACTCACCAAAGTTAAGATTTCTGAAGGTGCACTCAAATCATTAGAATTGTCTATGAGATATTTTTGTAATAATTTATATAAAAAATGGGTTAGCTCTTCATATAATGAAATTTGATTTTTGAATAAACACGAAACGTAGCTTATGCAAAACTATATATTTCCGGAAGATTTTGCATCTGAAATTGGTAGGAAAAATGTGTTTCCTAAGAAAAGTTCAAATTTGAATGAAGCAAAATTTAATAATTATTCTGATAGACATAAAAAACTGAATGACTAAGAAATAATTATTCGAGTGATGAACTTCTGCATGCGGCAAAATTGAAATGTAAAACTGAGGGTAAAAATGACATGGCTTCAATTCTAAATTATTTAATTGAAAACCCCAGTGAAGCAAACAGAGTTAAAAAAGCATGTGAAAATAATAGTTTTCATTTAGACACACTTTCGAAAAATAAAGCACTTGGTATGATTATTTCTTTAAAATTATCTAGATATCAGTACAACACTTTGCGGTATAGTCAAACGGTAAAAGACGGTATTAATTACTACTAAATGAAATAGTGGTGAATGAAACCGAGACTATGATGGAAGTAGAAGATACGTGTTGATAAGAATATCGTATATTATTTATGAATATTTATTATTTTTTCAAGTTGTTGTCATATACAAATTATAAAAGGAACCTGTATATTATTTTAGATTTAGTTATTATCAAAGGTATGGTACCATATATATATATATATATATATATATTATATAAAGCACGAACTATAATACTATAATTATAGTTCGTGATATAAAGTATATTAACGTTATCTTCATGATTATTAATTATCAACGTCAAAAGAATAAAAGTATTATGACGTAATGTCCGAAACTGTCTATTAGAGCCTTGCCACACCATGCGTTTTGGCGGGTCCGGGTAAAACGCATCCGGTCGACCGGAACAACAACTCTCATTGTTTCTAATTATAGGTGTCACACTAGAGCGTTTTATCGGGACCGGTCGATTCCTGTCGCCGACCGACCGCAACATGATGCGGTCGGGCAGGAAACAAATCGGCGGGTCGTGTTATCAAAACACATTATATTATATCGTGTATGCCACACTACGCGTTTTGGCCGCTGCGTTTTCAGTAATTTTAAGTAATTATAATTTATATAATAAATTAAATACATATTCATAATTTGTATTTTATGTATACGAGTACAATATAGTTTTATTTTTGAAATATTTAAGTAGGTACCTACAATGACTTGATACAGATAAATTTATATCTTGTATTCAAAATAGCCCTTCTATTTGGGAAATTGGATCAAAAGATTATATGGATAGGAATTTAAAACAAAAAAGTGTTTGTGTGATATGTGAAAAGTAATATAATAATGTAACTCTACATAAAATAAGTGAGTCTACCATCCAAGAGCGTAGAGACATTAATGAAAATGAAAATATTTTGGTGTTTGGTCGAATTTGGAGACCGGCGGCGTCGGCAGGTAAGCAACGGCGGGAACGTTTTTAAGAACAAAAACGCATAGATGTGACATAGGCAATACCGTCCGGTTAAAACGCATCCGGTTTACCCGGACCCGCCAAAACGCATGGTGTGGCAACGCTCTTAATCACCCCACTGTGCGGCGACACGATGCGACTTCCGTCGGAAAGTGGTCCGTCTGTGTTCGATTGCGTTTTTCATATTACTTTATATATAATTAATATATCACCCACGAACGACCACCGTTTTGTGGTTGTGGTGTGGTTGTAAAGTGGCCCGTGTGTGTTTAGCCTTACTCGTGAATTTCTGTGTACAAATGGATATCATTATATCCCACCGGGCAGCTATATAGTGATGGGTATATTATTAATTTACTTTTGCGCGTAAATCCCCTTCTTACCACGTTTCTTTATTTTCTATTACGAAACAAGTTATTCCAGTGGAAAACATGATGAGATATATATATATATATATGTATTGTTCTGTGGAAATATCTTGGGATAATTCAATTTTCAATACCCAAATCTTAAATCACCATTATAAGTAGGTATTATTATTATTATTATTTGAATTGTGAATTGTGATTTGTGATCAATATTAATACTATATACTAATCAATATGTCGAATTGAGCGGTGATTCAAAACTCAAGTGTCACAGATCACAATGCGATATTGGTGCCGTTAATATTGTAGTCGTGCTGGATTTATTTTGTTTAGATAAATACAGACTACTGTGTATTGCTCTGTGATATTTATGGTATTTGCATAGGTACGTCCGATTTTGAATAATAACAATTTTTCACACATATTTATCAAAATTTAAATATTGAAAATCGACAAACAACTGCTTCTGCTGAATGCTTGTTGATGTAGGTACCTATTATTTTAATATGTTTATAATATTACATAATACGTCATTTTAATGATCATCATTATAGATATCTACATCGAAATATCGCATAAGCAGGTTGTCGCTGTCTGCACTTGGGTGAAGTGAATAATAGCATATGCATAATATTGTTCGGTGATAAAAGTAATATTAAAAAAAAAACTACTGGATAATATATTTTTTTACGAACTTGTTTTTCTTCCATGCAACATTCATAATTCTTATCACAAATTACCTTTTGTGCTTTTTTTCCTCAGTAATATTATACGGGTGCTTAGAATATTTAATTAACTACTGTCTACTACCCATTTAATTTATTATCGCGTTAATCTAGTGTCTGTCTTGTTAATTCGAATTATACTTTCCAACCATATACATTTACGAATGTTTTTTCTCTAGATGTAAGCGGTTCTGTTCACTGTATCGTCGAGTGATTTTGCCAAGTTCATTCTTATGCTTGGAATTTTGATTGTCGTTACCAAACACTGTGCTTTTGTTGATATGTTCGTAATACGCGTCTGAGTGTGTAACGTCTTGTGGTGTCCGTCCAGTGGACTCGGGGGATACTACGACGATTTCACTTAGTAAGATGGGCAGCTGTTTCAGTTGTCAGAGAGGTTCAACCAGCAAAAAGGATGTGACAGGTTCGCCGTCCAATCCTGGTAATATCAAGGACATAACTCCAGCCGTACCCAATGTTCCCATGCAGAATCCACCAATACACGACAATATTAATGAGGGCAGGAATGGGCCGATGCCACCGGTGCCAAACCAAGAGCCTTCCAATGCTACAAATGCGTCGGCTAAAATATTTGTTGCTCTCTATGATTACGATGCTCGCACCGATGAAGATTTGAGCTTCAGGAAAGGAGAACATTTGGAAATCCTTAATGATACACAGGGAGATTGGTGGTTGGCTAGGAGTAAAGCCACTAAACAGGAAGGCTATATCCCTTCTAATTATGTGGCCAAATTGAAGTCTATTGAAGCTGAGCCATGGTATTTTGGCAAAATTAAAAGGATTGAAGCAGAGAAAAAACTGCTTTTGCCTGAAAATGATCATGGAGCATTTTTAATTAGGGATTCAGAGAGTAGAAGAAATGATTACTCTTTGTCTGGTGAGTAAATTAACACAATTTGTTATCTACTGTTGATATATAGTGCAAACTAATAATTATTTGAGTGTAACAATAGTTGATTCAATGAAATATTTCTCAGAAGAATTGGTTTATATTGACTATATTCACATCAACTTCCTTCTTAAATTAGATATTTTTGTCATAATTTAAATATTTAAGTGATATCATTTAACAATTTAACTAATTAAAGTTAATATCATGCCATGTATTTTTATTATTTACTAAGTAGATAATTTTTTTTATTAAATCATCTTGAAAGTTACTTAAGTGTTGTAATAATTTGCATTTGTGCTGATAGGTATGTCAAGGTACCTACATAATTCTGTATTAAAGATAATGTAACTTTTAGTATGGATAGTTAAATTAGTTAGGAATAACAAATTATTTAAATTTTTTTTAAATTTGTGAACTATTTAATAGGTAGGTACATAGAAATTATTCCCAAACATATAGTTTACATGTTAGAAATATTATGAAATCATCAAAAACTCTTTAATTATATAATCTGTCTTTTATTGATGCTATCATAGGTACTAAATTAAAAAAAAAATGTTTTAACTACTAGAGAATTACTGATTAAATACTATTGTTAAACAATGTTAAGCAATGTTATTAATAATAGGGCTCAGATGTTTATGAAATTGCATTTTTTTTTCTATTAATCAAATTTAATGCTGACCTGGACATAAATGTGATTCATGTTTTACAGAATCAAATAATACTATTGTTATTTTGCATATTTTTGCATATTTAATGGTTTTGTATTTTAAATTCATATTTTGGGATCTTCAGAATTTAAATGCATATTTTAGTGCATTTTTGAACTTTTTAAAAAACAGTTTGAATTAACGAACTTTTTAAAGCAATTATAAAATTAATTTTTCAATGTTTATATTTACATTGGTGATAAATATAATCAACACGAATTAACATAGAATATAAATGTTAAGATATTATATTACTTATATTCATATACAATTAATTTATCAGTAAATTACCAATCTGTATTTATAAATTATATTGTGTTTGAAAAACCCTCAAAATGGCTAATGAAAAAGTAGGTAAAGAAATATACGACAAATTGCAGAACGTAATTGAGAATAACACTGGATTTAAAACATTGCTTCAGATTTATAAAATACATGAAGTACATGTGAAGTAAATACTATGGAAGCAATTGAAGAAGATTTAAAGATTGAGGAATATGTTGATTAAAACAAATAATATATAAGTTTAAATTCATTCAGTTTAAAACTGTTTTTTTTTAAATTTTAGTACCAAACTAGCTGTGATGTACTGTTTTGCCTTTTAAGTATCATTATTGTTGACATTTTTGTAAGGTGTTAATTCTTTTATAAATAAATAAATAATATTAAAAATGATGATTCTTTAAAGTAGTAATTTTTGCTTATTTTTCAAGCATTATTTAGACAAAATATAAATAAGTAGGACAAATAATACATACATTTTTTTAGTAATTGAGCCTAGTACTAATATTATTTTAGTTGACAATTAATGTTGGGCTACTCAATTGTATACTATTTTTAAATAAAAAAACAAATATTTTCTTAGTATTTTAGCCATCGATAAGTATATTCCTAATTAAAACAAATCCAATACTAAATGTGAAATGTATTCAAGTATCACTTAAGTACAGTTTAATTATGTATGCCAACTAAAAATATATTTGTTGAAATTAAAAATAATTTTTTTAATCGGCTTGTTTATTTAAAACAGTTTTGATTATATTTGAAATATTATCCTTCAGATACTACCAATATATTGAACTGAATCCATCGAACCCCTAATAATTTTTTAAAATTATAAGAACTGATTCCTGCTTAATTCAGTTAATTCTATTAATTTGATATTACATGTACAAATTATATACAATCTACACAATTTCGATTTCCTTTTTATCTGTTATTAAAATCATTTCATTTTTATTTTGTTTTGTTTAATTATAATTGCTAATGTAATTTTGCATATTGTAATAAATGTTATCTTCTTTTTATAATATACATTATTGAACATTTACTTTATGTTTTTTAATACTGATTTTCTATTAGGTAGTGTTTTAGTGCTTTATGCTGAAAGTTTTGAAATCATATATATTTTAAATGTGTATAATATGTGAAGTAGAGGTAAGGTTGATTTTTGTTTAGGCTTTAGATTGTAATAAGTAATAACCTATGACTGTTGATAGCTTGAAAACAAATTAGTCAATACAAAATGTTTATAAATTTATAATACATGTTTTCATTATAATTTACACTTACAGTTAATAATTTAAAATTAGTGTAAAATGAATTGCATTTTAATTTGATGCATTTTCTCACAGTCATGTATTTTTGATTTTTGGACTTAATTACATTAAAATCATAGATATTTGTTGGTTAATGATTGTAGTATGTTATGTTTGGGGTGTATTGCCCATAGTTTTTTGATTTCAAGAAAAAAGTAAAATTAACTAAGTCAGTCCTTTATTAATTATTATTTTCAATAAATATCCTAAGTGTAATTTATGTGTAATATTCATAATTTTTATGATAAGTTATATTTGTTTTCATAAAATCAGGTTTCTCTATAAGGCATTCACATGACAAAAATAGGAAAACAGAAATTTGTGAATTATTTTAAATTTAATATAAAATTTTTATAAGAATATCTGTCCATAGTGACAGTTACATTTAAACATTCAATAGATGTATGTATCACTAATATTTTGATTCAATTTTTTTAATTTGCTAAAATTATATTTACAGTTCGTGATGGTGATACCGTTAAACATTATCGTATCAGACAGTTAGATGAAGGTGGATTTTTCATTGCACGACGCACAACATTTAGGACTTTACAAGAGTTAGTAGAATACTACAGTAAGGATGCAGATGGTTTATGTGTTAATTTACGTAAGCCATGTGTACAGGTAATAAGAAAATGTGAACCTTTAAAACCCTCTGTTTGCCAATGGCAATAGACGCCGAGGTTTAATTTAAATAAATTAAAAAAAAAAAATTGTATGTTTTTATCTTTGAAAATAAAATGCTTGGCATATTAATTTATTTAAAGTATCAAATTGAAATGAATTAAAGTTGAAACCAACTTATTGTTTTTTTTTGTGAAAATGTATGTATAAAATGTTTATTTTATGTTTTATTTTAGGTTGAGAAACCAGTAACTGGTGGTTTATCTCATAGTACAAGAGATCAATGGGAAATTGATAGATCCTCATTGAAGTTTGTTCGTAAATTAGGACATGGTCAGTTTGGTGAAGTTTGGGAAGGATTATGGAACAATACTACTCCTGTAGCTATAAAAACATTGAAGACTGGTAAGTATAAAAATATTCATGATTAACAATCATCAACAATATTTGAATATAGTTAATAAAACTAATTTTGTGGGGTAATTTAGGTACAATGGATCCAAAAGATTTCTTAGCTGAAGCACAAATAATGAAAAAACTTAGACATACTAAATTAATTCAGTTATATGCTGTTTGTACTATGGAAGAGCCAATTTATATTATCACCGAACTTATGAAAAACGGAAGTCTATTAGACTTTTTACAAGGTAAAACATTATGATTACTTTTAATTTTTATTTATTTTCTAGGTTATGTATTTTGTGCAATATTAAGGTAATTTGTAAATATATATTTCATTATATTAAAACAAATTATGTATATAATTTTTAATACATATGAAATGAGTGATTGTATGTTGTAATAAACTACAAATGCAGTTAAAACTAAATTTTACTAGTGAAAACTAGTTTTTACTATAAATGTCGACAAACATTAGTTTTTTCTTGTTATTATCTTAGTTTTTATTAATTTGCATAGTGTTAATCCGAGTTATTTTATTGTCATATTTTTTTCACTGATTATTTTAATTGTTAAATATTTTAACCCAGTCTATTGTGATAACATTTTAAATTTCATACTTTATTCTTTTCTCAATTATTCTAACATTTTAGTGTCTTTGTTCATTTATCATATTATAGTAAGTTCTAGTTAAATTTTAAAATTTATAAGATATTTATTTGAAGTAAATATATATATATATTTTGATATTGTGAAAATGTTATAACATGAAAAAAAATGACATAATTACATTTTATAATTGTTATTTGATTAAATATTAATTCACATTTAAAAAAAAAAAAAAAAAAAAAAAATAAAATAAAATAAATATGGGAATATTGTTATGAAATTTTGAATATTACGACATGTTTGAATTGTAGTTAATATACTCAATATATTTTTAATTTTTACTAGTATTTTACTTTGAAATAATATGTGAAATAAGATACTAAAATTTTAATGTAATTGAGAATAAAATAAAATATTAAAAAATTGTCATAATCAAATATTTTAATATTAGACCATGTTTAAATAAGCAATTATAAAAATTATCCATGAAAAGTATGTGACAATAAAATAATTTTAATTTATACTGTGCCTGTTAATAAAAACCAGAGATCATAAGAAAAACCTAGTATTTACAGACATATATAGTAGAATTTAAATTATACTTGTAAATTTTAGTTTTTGCTAAATTTGGTGGTTCACTTCAGCATACCTCAAATATTGATGGTAAATTAGTGTAAAAACTCTTATACTTCCATTGTCGTAAGGTATTGGATAACATATATTAATAACATAATAACATAAATTGTATTTAGCTATTAGCTGTTTACCGCTCATTTAAATACTGCTGAAACAAATAATCATAATGATAAATATAAGTAACCTTATGTTTTTGTGTTACTTGATATGTAACATCACATTGATATTATGCCAAATTCATGAAATTTTGCAGAAAAATTGCCGATTTCATGAAATTAGCAACGTCAAATAAATAAAATCGGCAATTTGACTATTTATTTTACAGAATCAACAGAATATTATTACTGATTTGGTAAACTTTTTTCTGCCAAATGCATGAATTTGGCATCATATTATTTAATGATTAATAATAATTATAAAAAATAATTATTAAATATAATAATTTATTAATTATAAATTAAGAAAAAAATTTTTTATTCTTAAACAATTACCTACTTGGAATACAAATTTAAAAACAAAATTTTTACTGCTTATACCCATATGGGGATACAAGAGAGTGCTTAGTACTCCCAAATTTTAAATTAGTATTCCCCTTTGTTTATTTGAGTTGAGTGTTAATTTCATTATAATTATTGTTTGCTTAATCAGAAGTTACAATTATTTTTGTGGTATTAAAATTAACATAATATTTGTTAGTTAAAAGAAAAAATATTGAGGAACACTGATAAACTATGATAGCTGTTTTATATTTGTAAATGTCACTAGCCATCATATGTTTAGTATTAGCAATTAAAAATCATTTTTTTATTCTTGATATATTTTCTTAAAAAATGCTGGTGAATCGATTATATATATAGATAATAATATAGTATGACACATTATACTAATGACTAATGTTCTATAAAATGTATATTCTACTATAAAATTTTGTCACTAAATAAAAATGATGTTTTCATCTATTACTTTATAAATAATTGTGTCTCAGTGACAGTGACAATAGGAGTGATGTGGAGAGGGAATAGGTTATTTCAGATTACAGGATTTGACACTTCTGAATTTAAGATTGAATGTGCCTATACAAGTACTTATTTCCATTATTTCACCATTATCCTAACAATCCATATAATATGATAGATGATACAATAAGTATAATGTATGATATCAGCATATAATTATATAACAATAAGCTTCTTGTATAGTTCACACCTAAAAACAAAATATTTGATCTTAAACTATGGCATATTATATTTTTATCCAAGAAGTGAATGCGTCTATGATATGCATTAAGTGTGCAATCCTTGTCTGCCAAAATACAGAATATCCATAACTGTAACTTAATTATTACATTTATTTATATTTATTATTTAAAAAAATTGTTTTAATTTAATTTAATTTTACATAACTAAATTTATTTATATTCATTACTTTTTTATAAAAACATATTAGTATTCATTAAATTTTACTATATATATAAATTTGACTTAATTATCTACCATAATTTAATTTCATTATATTGCCAAATTCATGAATTGGGCAACATCTCAATTAATTTTATGGAATCAAGAATTATTTAACAAAAACGGCAATTTTACAAACTCAGCATGACATTTACTTCTTTAAATTTCAGTTTACATCCAAATACTTTTAATCCCTGCCATTGTTGACAATTAAACATATCAAGCCTTAATTGGCAAAAGGGTGCTAGCAACATTTAGAAAAATGTTCAGTAACACTAAAAAACCATTTTAAAATTTTAATATTTCATGTAATATATTTAAAACTTTATATCCAAAATTATTCATTTTCTTATGAAGTAGTGACTTAAACCCTTAAATTATTGATAAAACTGATTTTTTTAAATTAATTTATCTAAAAATGTCATTTTGGCCAATATTGTTATGCTCTTTTGCCTATTAGGAGTCAATATGATATTGATGTTTAAGTTGGATTAATCAATATATAATTATGTTGTTTACAAATGTATAAATATTGGCCACATTTGCGTTTTTACCATCTAACTATCAATATATCATAATTGTAAAGTTTTTTATTTTAAGAATACCAATTAAAAAGAAATAAAAATAAATATCTTTTCTTTTGCTAAATCTAATAAGTGTTGTAAATATTGACTATATTTTAAGTCATTATAAAAAAAATAAAAAATTCGAAATGTTAACAAAATAATTTTTAGAATATTTTTAAAGTTTTAGGCATAGTGTATTTATTATTTAATGTATTTAAGGTCTATATGCATTTTCGATATATTAGGTGATAAGTTTTTTTATGTGTGTCAATCATAGGTAAAGGACGAGGTTTGAAACTTCAACAGCTGATTGATATGGCAGCTCAAATAGCCTCTGGTATGGCATATCTTGAATCTCAAAATTATATTCATCGTGATCTAGCTGCTAGGAATGTTCTTGTTGGAGAGAGTAACATTGTGAAAATTGCTGATTTTGGTTTGGCTCGTCTAATAAAGGTTAAAGTTTTGAAAACTGTTTCTTAATGAATATTATATCAACAATTTTTTTCTTATATAGGAGGATGAGTATGAAGCTAGGGTTGGTGCTAGATTCCCTATTAAATGGACTGCCCCAGAAGCTGCTAATTATAGCAAATTTTCAATAAAATCTGATGTATGGTCATTTGGGATTTTACTTACTGAACTTGTTACCTATGGACGTATACCTTATCCAGGTAAATATTGAAGTGTATTTAACGTTTAAAAATAAAAATAATATTTATACATTTATTTTTTATTTTAGGTATGACCAATGCTGAGGTATTGCATCAAGTTGAGCATGGTTACCGAATGCCAATGCCTCCTAATTGTCCAACAGCATTATATGATATTATGTTGGAATGTTGGCATAAAGATCCGATGAAAAGGCCAACTTTTGAAACTCTACAGTGGAAACTGGAAGATTTCTTCACAATGGAAGGGTCTGAGTATAAAGAAGCATCGGGTTACTGAGATCACGCCCGCCTCTCGCAGTGGCCGATGCAACAGGCCATCGCTCTACGCAGTGCTAATCCCCAAGCAGCTGCCATATATATGCAACACGCAGCTGCAGTATATCACGCACACCGACATCAACAACACCATTTGCACAATATTTATCATTAACACTGTGAAATACATCTTTGACCATAATTACTTTTGGTAAGTCATAAATATTTGTAACTTATCTGTTTCTTTTATGTTTATTTAAGGTTTTAATTATGTATAACTTGATTTAAATTACTTAGTGTTAGATAATATTTTACTTTTATTACAAATTACTAAATGCTGTTATTCTATTCATTATTAGATTTTAAATTTCTTAGGTTAATTTTTTTTATTTAGACATTTTACCCCACTTAACTTTTTTTTTCAAATTTAATGAATGTGTAATGAGTTTTTATATCACTTAGTTATGTGCATCTGATAATAGTATTTATAAGTATAAACAGCTCAACAATTTAATATTGAACAAAACTTGAAGTTTGCTAATCAGTTGTTCCTGGTTCAGTATTTTTATATCCTTAATTATAAAATATTTTAAAACTGTGATTGTGTTGCTGTTCATATGAAACAACAGAAAACTTGTAAAATATATTTAAAGAATCGACAATGATTTTCTGTTTTTTCATGTATAATGTTTTATTTTTTATTGTAACTGCTGTAATTTACCTGTTAATAGAATAATACATTTTAAAGTAGTAAAATTTGTTAATCCATTGTACAGTTAATTTTTATTTATTTATTAAATATTCTACATACAATGATAAAAGCAATATCCATGTGATTTGCATTTCCAATTATTAATTATTATCATCTTTTAGTGTAAATTAAAATATATTTTAAGTATTTAATGAGTGTATATTCTAATGAACTTCTATATTACATTCAGTATTGATAAAAAATTAAAGCGTTCATTAAATGTATATATCAATATCATAAATGTGTTTAATATAATAACTCTTATAATTATTTATAATTATTTGGTACTAATATATTACTAAAAATTATTTGGTGAATTAAAATGTTTTTGTACACTCATTGATATTTTATATACTATTTTTTTAAAACTATTAAGCAATATTACAATCACAGTTTGATTAATTCAAAATGCATTTACAATCCATTCTAAATATCTCCTCCCTAATGTATGTTCTAGATTACACATTACTACATTTATTTTTTGTATTGTATTTTTTTCATCTTATTTATTGTAAAGTGTATCTTTTTTTACTTCATTTAATTATTATTATTGTTTTTTCTATCATCATATATTTTATATATTTTTTTTATGACTAACAAAAACTAATTTTGTGCAAGTACAAAAAAAAAAAAAAAAATCCAAAAGATGTTCTAAACTACTGTAACGAATTAACGCAAAAAAAAAAACAACTAAGTGTTCATAATTTCAGAGCGATTTCGAGAGGTTTAATGTATTATTAAATAATAATCATAGAAATATTATTAAAAAAAATTGTAAATAATTAATTTTGTTCTCATCGTGAGTTTTTATATTAGTTATACATTCAAAAGTCGTTATCTAATTTTTTGTACTTTAGAGTGCATACTAGAATAGATTTTCATAAGTTATAACTTTAAACTTATCAAAGTTACAAAATTTAGATGAATTGAACAAAGATTTTTTTTTTACCTTTTTTAAGCTCAGAGATTTTCATTTAATATTATTATTGCTATTTTTAATTTTATTTGTATTTTCTAGTTCCTTAAATTTTATTCATTTACTAAATTGTTAACATGTATATTCCATAATTTTCATATGTATGTATTAAAAAGACATCTTATTGCAATCTTAATGACAAATTACCTTATTATTAAATATTATTATTGTTTTTTGTGTATATAGTGTCTAATATTATAATTATACAAATTATTAGTATCATGTAGCCTTAACTATTAATCATTATTATGAGACATTTTATTAAAAATAAAATTTTGCCTATTAATTTTGTTATTTTTTATTGGAATTAGTCATGTAAAATATTACAATAGATAAAATCAATGTGAATCACAAGTCGATTCTCACATTTAATAAAGTTATTTTTTGTCTAAACCAATAAGTAATTTTAATAAATTCATTCTTTGTTTATTAGAATCTTAAAGTAGATTATTGAATAATTTTTACTTTAAGTTCTTAGGGTAATAAAGAATCTATTGGGTTTAAAATGATTTTTTTTCTGTATTAACTTTTTTGAGTTTTTTTTTTTAAACTATTATATTATGAACTAAATATAGAATTTTGAAAAAAAAAATTTTCAATTAAATAATATTTTTATTTTTAATGCTATGAAGTGAAAATGTCATTACCTGTCAAAAATCAATAGTAATTCCGTTATCAAGTATTGTATATTGTATGTTTTTTTTAAGAATTGATTTATATTTTTTAAATTAATATTTTGAATTTTTGCTTTTAAAACCAGTTACATTATTATATGCATAAAAAAACTCACACCTTTGGATGGTTACCCATGTTATTACTATATTTTGAGTTTATAGTATTTTATCCATCCAATGGATAGATGACAGTTTATGGTTTTATTTTTCTTAGATAAATTACTAAAATATGCAAGTTTTAGATTTTCAGACTGCGACTTATTTTTATTAAAATATTATGTCCATTTTAAAAACTTAACGTGTACGGATATATTATCATATGAAATATGTATATCTTTCTCTTGATTTTTCTGGAAATCGAATTTGAGGTATTGTATTTGTCATTTCATTAATATACATATAGTTGCGACACCAGGGGCGGTTCTAGGATTCAAATTTTGTACGGGCATGAACAGATTCATAAATAATCTATTTATATAAAAATATACATACAATAAAGGATAATTCAAATCCTTACTAGTCAAGTTTTTCTCTTATCAATAAGTGCATAAAAATAAAAATAAATTCTGAATTATATTTATTGGTAGACTTTCTTAATTCTTTAAACAGAAATGTAGTTTAATATAATAATATGTAATAGAAATATAAATCATATTTTTATTATTTATTACTAACAAATGAATACATAGGTACTTAAGAAATATGGGACTTATATTAAATTTAAAATTACAATATTCTATTTTTCATTCTTTCAAAAATTTCTAGAACCGAATTTGGATCTTTTATTAGTTTTTCAGAGTTTTCTTTATCTATAGATAATAAAGAAAGGTTACTTAATCTAGGACTTGGCATTGTAGCTCTCATGTACGTTTTAATACGCCGCATAGTAGAAAAACTACGTTCAGCACTAGCTGAGGATACAGGGATTACCATAGAAAATTCAAATATTTTTCTCAAATTGGTGAAGGTTTCACCATAACTACATATTATTTGTTGATGTACATCAGACAATGTCAAATCATTTAAAAACAAAGATTTCCCAATTAAACATAGATTTTTTTAATGATTCTATGAAGTCATTATTATTATGTATATATAATATATGGTTGATACATTCTTGTTATGTCACTTATTAAATCTGGATTTAAAAATTCATTAGACTTTGGATCACATGTGTGTATATTTTGTATTATTTGATTATTTTCAGTGAATCTAAACTTAATTTCATTGTTAATATTGTCTAAAATATCGAAAAAAATCTTCTAAACTCTTGCTCTTTATCTTTAGGATCTAAGTTTTGATTTTCTCTTCTACTGGCTCCAACTGTTGAATAAGTTATATATTCGTTTAGTTATGATGAACATTTTTTATTTCTTGTAGGATGCTGTTGGTGATCATTATTCACAATATCTGTAGTCTGTAATCCAGATGAAGTTACTAATGTATTTGATTTATTGTAAATATTAGTAAACTTATATGACTGGCTTATACAGTTACTTATATTATCTAGCCCAAAATCACTTAAAAAAAACTTAATATTAGAACTTAATGCATTAGCATTTAATTCTTTAAGTATAAGGTGGCGCAGTGACACCCTCTGCTTTAAATGCTCTCATTTTCTAAATTTTTTAGGGAATTGAGTAAAAACAAATAAAGTAATGTATAAATGCAAGAACATCAAACAAAAATGTATAGCTGAATCTTGTATAGGTCGTGCAAAGAGGCTATGAGTCAGTGGCGGACCTAGGATTTTGTTTTTTTTGGGGGGGGGGGCAATATTTTTTACATCAGTACATATTTTTACAAAAAAACTGATATTAGTATAATGGTATAGTTATATTCTTACACATCTTATGGGCTTAGGAGGGCCAGGCCCCTCTGCTCCCCTTAATCCACCACTGCTATGATTAGTGTCAAAGTGTTATCTACGATATAGATTGCCTGTGTCCCACACATGTATTTAAACTGTTCTTGATGTTGCCGGTGTCAGGATAATTTTACCTCCTATGAAATTTCGGAGTTGTCATATTATGACGAATACGAATGACGATTATGAATAATACTTTTTCACCCCTTATGAACATAATTGAATAATTTTATAATAAATTTTAGTCGGCATAAAAAAAAGTTCAGTCGGATTATCAGTAAATGGTCGTCCTAGTCTAGAAAAAATGTTTTGCGCTTTTGGGTTGCACTATATTTACGTAACTTATACCTAATCATTGTTTCCTAGACCTTTGCACTTGGGTGGCTTTTAAAACTCGCATTAAAGCCTGATAAAGGAGAAAAAAATGTCGGTGTCTAGAGGTCAATTAGCATTGATTGTATATATAATGATACAGCATGTAGACAATTTTATTTAAATATGTATTTTAATTTCCAAAGATATCTATTTGTATTTTTCGTATATAATTGGAATCACAGTAAGATAATTCATCATAACAACTATCTATAAATGCTTCCAGTAGGCAGTAGGGATAGTTGTTTAAAAAAATCACACGAAAAAAGATGTGGGATAAGAAATGTTTGCTGAAGTTGAATGCTGAAATGTGTGGAGTTCATTTGTTTCTTGACGTATGTATGTATCATGGTATATCTTTAAGTTTTTAAATGTTTTTCCAAGTAGCTAACTATTTTATTAAAAACTAGAATCTTCAGTCCTACAAGTCCTTGTAACCCCTATTGATGATGTAACCGGTTTTTGACATGAAAGTCAATATTAGAGGAGGTTATACAAAAAAATAGATAGGAAAAGCTTTATTTTTACGTCGAGAAGTTATAGCATGTGTTTTTTTAAGCTAAATTAAAATTAAAATTTTATATGATATAAAGCAGTTTTTACCATTATTCAAATAAAATTGTTTTGATGTTTATAGTTCAATAATTGTGTTACTAATTACTTGAATATACAGGATTTCTACACTTTTTTTTGTGATATTTACAGTATAATAATGCTTGTACAAAACATATTATATTTTGAATGAAGCGAGTAATGTATTGGTACACAATTTGGTGTAAAATAATACCGTAATTCATACTATAGCAATATCATGCGCTAGATGAGTTTATCGTAAAAATGACTTATAATGAAGTACTCAGGTGCTTTTCACCTACCTACTAATATTATCTTGTCCTTGAAACAGAAGGACGAAAGGTGAAATTCTACCACTCATTATCTTACCTGGTTTTTTACTTATAGTTTAAATTTTAAAATAATTATTTCGTAATTTTCGAAAATATTTTAAAAGATTCGCAATTCAAAAACAATCTGCATTATACTTTAATATTTTAATTGAATAATATCAATCCTATACAACATATATTTTTTACAACCATACAATAATCAGGGTAAGTTGCGTCCGTGTCACTGTCGTGTCAATCGTCACTGTCATAGAAAAAAGGAACAAACTAGTACAATATCTTGTAATATTATATTACAATAACGGTTAAAAATTACATTGCTTTTTACAAAACTGTATTGCGGTTAAATAACAAATGTTTCGGAATGAATGCAAATAACAAGCGCATTTCTTTAGATTACGTACAATAATCAATAATCGTATTTCCGTTTGATTTTCAAAAAATTTTTTTCATGGCGAAAACAATAAAGTCGTTATAATTTAGATGGACGCATTTACTACGAATATGTGTTATATAATAATATGGTCCTAATTAACAATAACATACATAAATGAGATGATAACAATTTTTTAGCCGCAATATGAAACGAAAGCAAGAGTGTGTAATATGTATAGTATATTTTAAGTATTTTCCACAGTAAAATAGTATACTTTTCTATAGATATACGCAGGTAAGGTTATAAAATGTACAGAACACGAATAGATACGTCGCGCTCGTTTCCTTTTAGAATTTCTATGACTCAAATTATGCAAATAAAATGAATAGAGATTTTTTTTTTTTTTTATGAAAGTTATTCAGTAAAACATTTTCAAATTTTTAATTTACAAATTAATACATATTAATATAGTAATATATACTATGTAGTATACAATTCATTTGATTTTTCAGTGGGTATAGGTAATAATTTTGTAATTTCATTAGTAGATACCTACTTAAACGCTGTTAATGAAAAATTATTATTTGTAAATATTGTTATGATACATATTAGTATATTAAGTCTGTTCTATGTAAAAAAAAAAAAAAAAAACTAAAAAATGTTCAATTTACGTATACCATGGGAAGGGAAGATTTAAATTAAAATTAGCCACCACTTACATATTATAATCTGTTAACTGTTTAGATAGGTATCGTCTCTTTTAAACGTATCTGTAAAATAAGTTTCATATAGGCATAATGAAATAAGACAATTTATTCTTCCTCGTTTCTTTCAAATGGAGGAGAAGGTGCTGCATGTTAAAAATAAGTTATTCTAATCAAACTAACAATTGACTGTGTTGTGTATCTATTTCTCATTTACTTACACAATAATAGTTATTAGATAGTTTTACTGGACAAAGTACAATAAACTTTACTACGGTTTCCTGTGTCAGTATATCATAAAAAGTTTCAAAGATATGTATTCTATTCGTTAAGAGTATAATTAGTATTTGACAATAATAACAGCCGTAAAACTCGTATTGTAGGATTGTTAGAAAGATAGACAGATAGATACAGCGAGAGAGAGAGAGAGTGGGGGGGGGGAGAGAGTGAGTGAGTGAGTGAGAAAAAGGCTGTGTAACAATGCGAGTAAAACATTATTTTTTTACTAATATTTTCGTATAATAATAATTTATAAGCGACGGGGAATAACAAACCAATAACATAATAATAATTAGATGCTAGACAAAAGTAATACACTTATGAAGTAGGCAGTCTTATAGAAAATCACTAAACAATGTCTAAAGACTAGGTAAAAAAAAAAAAAACAACCCACACACAGATGTTTTCATTTATTTTTTCATAGATATTACTAATAACGATATTCGGACGATTTTGATTTAACATTTTCTAGAAAAAAGAAAAAACAAACAATAGCTTAATACAAAATTGGATACACGTAATATGGTTTCCGTAATTACAACACATTATCGTTATGTTACTAATTAGATTTTAGATACATATAATTAAGGCGATAGGTATCTAAAATTTGACGTTTATCACAGATTTGACATAGCAATATATCTAATTACTCTCACTAGATAGGTACAATAACGTATAATACGCAAATAAAATAGATTGTAGAATAGTTTCGTTAATAATGAACGAAAAAAAATAATGACAAAATAATTTCTATTTAATATGTCGTTCTTACATTAAACTAAATGTTTCGCACACAATAGCAGTTATTATATAGAAAAGTTTGATCCGTGATGTACAATAAAATATTTAGTATATACAATATACATGTATATTAAGTAGGTAATAATGTACATACACGTAAAAATAATTATTTAAATGATTATGCTTCTTATTGTACACCTAGACCAAACTAAAATAATAGAAAAATTGAGAAAAACACTAGGCACTTAATATAATGACTTGTATAGTAATTCACTCGTGACTTGTGATGACAATTTATTTTATTATGCTTATTATTATTCTGATGTAGACCATTCGATTAATGGGTTTTAATTTGCTTAATGTAAGATACGCGTTTTCGTTTTAAATGTTTTCAATTGATTACTTTTTTAGTTTTTAGAAATTCGATAAGTACCTATATGATTTATGATAATTATTATTAATTACGGACAAAAAAAAAATCTAGGAATATGTAACATATAGAAATATAACATCTAGGAATATAATTCTTTATTTATAATTAGAATGTTTGCACAGTAAAAATGTATAATATTAACAAACCTATTATTATTATTATTATTATTTGGCCTAAGTTTTACTGTTTTATTTATAAATATAACAAATTACATTAGGAGTTTTATGATTAAAATGATTTTATTTTATATTAGTTATAACTTGTATGAAAAATATAAAATAAATGTCTGTTACTTTAAAAAATATATTATGTACCTATATACGTTTCATAACTTTATTTTCTTAATAAAAACTAAACGAATTTATGAAATAATTTCAATGAATCAAAAATTTATAAATTGCAAGTGTTGAATATTATAACAACTGTAAAGTAAAATTTTTTGGTTTTCAATAAAAATGGGTTTCTTTCTAAGTATTTAGAATGATATAATATTCAAAATTTAATTATTTGTTTTTAAATCATTTTATTTTTGATGAACCAATTTTTTTTTGTTATAGGTATTACTGTAAATTGAAGTTTCATAAAATCTTTAAATTTTAAAACATTAAAAAAAAATTAAACATTTTAGGGTCCAAAAATATTGTCAAGATCTTTTGATTTGAATACTATTGTAGTAAAACTACTATTTTTTTCGGAAAATATTTTATTGAAATAACATTAAATAGATTATCTATGCTTTTAGAATGTTGATAGATAAAATCTGGTATTAATAACGTTTTATGATTTATTACAAACTGAAGTAATGTTAATTGATTGATTGATTGACAAATGTAAAATAAATATATGTAGATGTTTGGATATTGTATTTCTATTATTTATAAAAAGTTAATAGTAACAAACAATAATATAAACGATTAAAGAAACACTTATTGCGAATTTCGAACTATAAGTTCTTTTGAACGCACTTAATATGCTATGACATGATTAAAAAAGATAGGTAATCTTTTTATACACTTCTGAAAGAGATGAAACAGCTGTGTACTTAATTTGATATTTGGTAACTAAGTATACTTAGATTTATAGAAGAATGTAGTACATGTCAATCGAATACCATTTTTCCGATGATTACCTACCTATGATGACTACTGAGTAGAAACATTAGTTTCCAAAAACTACTTGAAATCGATATGACTCTCGTCGCAAACACATCATCAACAAAGTCTAAATTAATGCAGTGTTCATAAAAATATTTTAAATTATCACCGAAAAAATTATTCACAGTGAACAACGTGAATATTGCTTGTTTTTGGCGAAATACAAATAGATTTAAATGTTTTCGATATGTCAGGATTATTTCTCAGGCATTGTGTTATACTGTAAATGCCTTGTATAATATACGTGTACGTAGGTGTACCAACGTTCATATTACGAGTCGTTTGTGAACACGGATAATTTTATTAACATGTAGTTATAACACCGTATTACTGTTCAAGGATGCGCATTTGTATCTACGTAATTATCGTTGATAAGTATAAAAAAAAAATGTTTTCTCAATAGTAAAAATACAGAAGCAACGGTCGTACCTTATAGATAACATGACCCGGTAGGACTCGAATTATTATTTATTATTATTATTGTGTTGGTCATACGAATACAATCAGTTGATAATTGTCAGGCATAGGTGCACGTTTACTCGTTAAGTGGGAAATATTACGGGTTCCGAGTGATTTGTGATCGAATGCATTTTTACCCCCGATTTTCTCGACAATTGTGTTGCGTTTATCGATTATACTGACGGAGACATTTTGCTGATCATTGCGAGATGTTCCTATTAACGGATTGCACTCGCCCACCATGAATGTATTGGTTTTATTTGTCGAGGAGGGGTCGGTAGAGCCTTTTAAAATAAATGTCACGAACACAATCCCGAATAGGCTACATATTATAATGCGTATGTGTATACATTTATGTTTATTTAGGAGTGTCCATTTATAAAATCCAAATGGTACTTGAGGCGGATTGTGTTGTAGACATCTAGTGAAATGTACGTGGAAGTACATTAATGTCTACAGAATTGTGATCGTATATTATAAATTTATAATCATTAAAATTATTGAAATATGCGTGGAAAGTTCGGGGAGTTTTTGTCTTAAACCCTAATGAATACCCACATCATTATAAATAATACACATACCAAATAAATCGAGACGGCAATATGCCTTCAACGAGGATAGTTTTAAGACTAGGAAAGTGCGGGTGACAACGGTATGAAGGGACGAATGCGCCACTACAGTGGTATACCCGCGAAGATGCGAATTTCGTAATAATAATAATAATAATAATAACAATAATTATGATAATGATAATAATAATAATAATAATAATAACTTAAGTTTTATATCAACAATAATTGTCGTCGCGAGGTTCAGGTTTTCCTCTTGACACTCGCCTCGATCCGCACGTCCAGCGTGTTGACCGGACTGATCGGCCCTGTGGCGAGATTCGTGTCGTCCGGCCGGCGGACCGGGAACCGGGACCGCAACAACGGCACATCGGCCGCGCACTCCTCAGGTATGGCCAGCGTGACGTATGACCGGGACAGAGGTGAGTGTAACGGCGGCGGGGTCAGCGAGTTCGGGCTAGGCGTCGGTACGGTTAGCAACAAGTTACTGGCGCCCTTGGCCGGCGGCTGTGGCGGCTCTCGGACCGGGTGCAGGCCGACGGTCACTTCCGGGTCGGATCTCGCCTGCAGCTGGTTCGACGACGACGACGGCGACGGCGACTTCCAGTCTGAGAACTGTTGCGGCTGCTGCTGACCGGCGCCGGCGATGGCGTGCGAGTTGTCCGCTGTCGGTCGTTGTGTGCTGCAACTACTCCGCATGCTGTCCCTACGAGTGACCTGTGACCAACCGTCCCAAAACGACACAATGAATAAACACCATACCCAGCTGGGGACGGGTTTCGTTAGCCCGACCGGACTCGAATGTAATGGCATCATTAAATGTTTTTGAGATCAGATATTTACGTACTATCGTACCTATAGGGCCTATACGTTACACAGAATAAACTTTTAAGGCGAGTGAAAAAAAAAATGAAAGTATAGTATGTATAAATTATATATATATATATAATTTATACATACTATACTATACTATTCGGCGTCTGTATCATTTATAAAGTTTTCTTGATTTATATTTGTGTCATAAGTCAAGCATAAACGACTAAAGAAATATAATCATGACTAAAATGTAAAACATTTGTTTCGTCGAATTTACTTTAGCTATTATTTCATAAATAGTATAATACAATTTTTTATTTTATTTAGGTTCGTCACCCCTGATATAGACTATACTAAGACGAACCTATTGCTAAGATGTTTGAGAGACAAAGCATTCGATCGGAATATAGGTACCAGCAGTAAAAAAAAAATTAAAAAAAAATACGGAACACGGAATTAATAAGTATGTACTCTAGTATCACAGTATTATTATGATTTACTTTTTTTTTATTCATAATTATATTTTAATATTGTAATTATCGATTTTTAAATTAATAAAAATAATATTTATGATTAAATTCCAAAAAAATGTTTCACTTGTCATTAGTACGCCAGAGGTCTTGTAGCATTTGCATAATATTTGTTTTGCACGGTTACAAAAATGGTAGAGTACGAAAAATATACGTTTCATGCTTTTAAAAAGCTATTTTTGAAATTTCATTTTGCATACAAATGCATATTTTGAGAACTTTTGATTTTTAGGGCATATTTTACATTTTTATACTCTATTAAATACTTTTTGAGACATATTTAAACTTATTCAACTTTTTCTACATCGACGTTTTTATTTCAAACAATATAGTCAAAATGTTTGGATAAAAATATTTTTACTTTAAATTTTTTTCGTATATCGTTTTTGACTGTCCGTGGGCATACGTATTTCCTAAAAACGCTTGAGGATCACCGATAAGGCAATAATATTAATTTGCTGTAATTTTATTGATAGATTCATAATCGATATCGATCTAACGTTGTGCTACCATACATTACCACCACAATGAACCGTGTGCCTATATCGTTAACATGGATATTTTTTTTTTTAGCTTCAGAAGAAGAAATATAAAATTCATAAAAAGTCAATCAATAGAAATAAAAGTCACGGCTTAATTAAGAATATTAAGAGAAATGTGTATTTTATTTATTTGGCAACGATATAAAATATATTTAAACTAAGTAATTGTTTTAACTTATTTTAAAACCTATTTATTTTATTAATACTTTTAAATTAAATCGCTAAAAAATATTTTAGGTGTATATTTTAAGTACATATAATAGGATTTTTAAATGCATAAGTGCTTGCATATTTAGTGCTTTTTTAGAGCTACAAGTCCTCTGCCCTAGTTTTAGCAATCCGAACGTCTCCTCTCTTTATTCCAATTCCGTTCGAATTAACGACACCTTTCTGCATATTATTATAACACCACGTTTAAGGAGCACGCCGAGTTATGACAACTGAGACTGTTCTAAATATGTATTATATTATGTAACATGGCATCCGATTTATTTATTTTCCTTAAAATTGCGAAAGATAATTTTTTTTCGAATGACTTCTTTTCACTCCCTCTATAGTTATCGTTTATAATATCGTTTATATTTTATTTTCTGAAATCGATCTTACCGACAATTTTCGATTCCTTGATTCAAAACGAGGAATTATGAACGTAGGCATTAGCGCTGGAGGAACGAGCATATTTGATTCTTGAACAGTCTGACGACGTCTTTGTGACGGCACGATCGTCTGTTCCGTGGGCCGTCCGCTCCAAGAGTTGAATGAAAACCTTCGTCCTTGACCCGCTAAAGAATGGGGGAAAAAGTAAGTCGATTATTTTCATCCAAAGTTGTGTACAATAGTATATAGAGTTGAAAAACGAAGATTTTACTTTGGTATAAAGGTGAAGGTGGCAGACTTTTGAACGTGAAATCGGCGGGCAATGAAAATTCTTTGCATAAAGGATTTTGATTTGCGTATTCGTGGTCGAGTGCCATCTGAACTAATTGTTCTTCTTCTTCTGCGGCCATTTCTCTTTCCAATTGATCTTCCATGTCCATTTCGTCTTCCATCTACAAATAAATTAAAAGATGCAATCGTTGAAAATTCTTAATGTTTTAGTATTTGCTGTATAAGTTTTCAAGAATTATTTATTTATAATAATTAACGGGCAAGCCCAAAATAACATGAAATGGATAGAATATAATAATATATAAACATATATAAGAGAAAACATAATTAAAAAAAACAACTAGCGAGTAAAAGAAAGATCATTATTAGCTGTTCGCAAAAGACGTATAATAGGAGAGTTTTTATAGTATTCAGATGATGAGCGAGGAATGTAAAAAGGAATAGAGTTGCGAGTGGTGCGGGATGGGACTCGAAAATTAATTAGGGATAAGAGAAAAGGAGAATCAATTTTTGACGACAGAAGATTGGAAAGAAAAGAGAGATTAGCCACATGACGACGGTCAGCTAACGAAGATATATTAAGGACACGAATTGTGTCACAAAATTTATGGCACAAAAGAGTAGTAATCATTGACAGTTAGGATATTATATTATTATGTGACATGAAATATGTTAAAAAGCAATTGATTTTTCCTGTTGAGCTCAATCGCGTTGGTAATGAAATAGTGAGATAACATAATATATAATATACAAACTCAGACACACACATACACACACACACACACACACACACACACACACACACACACACACACACACACACACACACACACACACACACACACACACACACACACACACACACACACACATACTTCAAACCATGGGTATTATTTAGTACTTGGACAAGAAATGTTTTTGGGTGTCGATAACTTTAAATAAGCCACTTAGAAGATAGGCCAATGTTACGAATAGCCACTTGTCGTAGGTAGTTTGTTTCATTTATGTTTTCGGAATACGATTCTGTGTGAAACTCAATTAATAATTTTAGTATCAACCAGTTAGTTTTTGACCAACCAAGTTTTTGAAATAAGAAAAACCTTATGATTATAATAATTGATGCAATTTTCGAGTTTCAAGTAAAATAAGCTCGAAAAAACGAGATATTTTAAATAATTATTTAAAAGTTGTATACATACGGATATATATCCGGTATATAGCCCGAAAATGGTGAAATTGATGTCAAGTGTTGAAGCTTTTGTTTAGTCTGCATTAGAGTCATATTGATATTTGGTAGACATTTCAAGAGTCTAGCAGCATTATTTTTGGATTTATGGTTAAATATCGAAAATGGATTTTATGAAAAAATTTTTTACACAATTTTAATTTTTTTTTTTTACGTAATATTTAGGTAGTTTTTACATACGCTTGGAAAAAAAATCGAAAATAGTGAAAACTGACCTTTAAAGTACCAACTAGATAACATTTCTGATCTATGGAGTTGCAGAAAGAAACTTTTGGACAATTACTTTTACCCAAAAACATGATAACATACATAAAAAAAAACAAATACATCATTGTAAAACCAATACATTCGTTTTATTCGGAATCTAAGATACATCTAAGTTCGACTCAAGTAATGTGATTATTTGTGTTAATATTTTATTTTCAGATTTAATATGTTCTAGCCTTATTTAACTAGAGGTGTATTATGTAGTATTTTGAAACAATTGGATAAAACGTGAGTGTGAAAATTAATTTCGTTAATTTTATGAAATGCAATTACTTTATTCTCCTTGTTATATATTATCTGATTAACTTGAAAATGTAATAAAAGTACACAGCCGTTGTTTAATATACCACATACAATTTCAAGGAAGATGTTTAAAGTTTGGTAAAAACTTTTTGAACCTTACTTTTCAGCATTTCATACATATATTACTGTCATTCGTAATTATTGTCTAGTGTTCAGTCACTTACAAAAATACTACGAATGCTTACTATAAATATAATGACGAAAATGCATAAACGCAGTGTTACTCCCATACAATACCTTAAATTCAATTAAACAGAACATTTCATTAAGAAAATAGTTATGATTTAAACTCTGTTTTTGAGAGAGTTTTGTCTGAACAGTAGCTTCCAAATTCAGAAATTTCTAAACGAAAATAATAACACATTGGTGTTTGAATATTGTTTAAAGTTTATCCCATTATAAAATAATATGTTAGTTGAACTTTTTTCATTCGATTATACAAAAAGTTGTGATTAATATCGATGACTTCATTATTTATCAAAACAAATTGATTTATTAATGGTTTCAATTTCTCAAAGATTGAAATTTTGTTTTAAAACTGATTGTTTATTACCACTAAAATATAAGCCTATATACTCTTAAAGTAAATGTTTGACCCGATTATATGCAAACTAAGTTGTATCATAGATGATTTTGTTTGGAAATACGTTTTTTTTTTTTTTTTTTTTATGAAAAATATTTGTGAATCGCATTCAGAAAAGTAACATTTTAGTATGCGTTTATCAGGTTCAGTAAGACGTTCAAAATGCATTTTTTATGTGATAAAAACAATTATGAAAACATGTTTATGTTGCATTAGTGTATTGTTTAAAATAATTTTCGATTACGAGAGTGATGCCTAGTTTGAATCGGGCTTTATCGAAGATAGGAATTCAACCGTAGTGCCTGGATAATATTATATGTATCTACTGTCTACCGAGTGAACATAATATATAAATTATACGTTATTGATCTATGTAAACAAAATAGCAATAATATAAGAAGTTGAAACATTCGAAAAGACGACAGTAAAAAAGCAGACACTGATCTAATGATTATAAAAAATGTTTTCGGCAGAGGAATTTTGGTATTTCACGAATGCATTTAACTTTTCATTGTAGAATATAAAAAATACAATATTTTATAATAAATAGAATATTATTATCTTATAAATACTTGTATATGAATGTTTAAATTTTAAATAAATCGATTATATAAAAAAATATATTTAATTTACAAAAGGAATTTTAATAAGTTAATTTTTTTCATAAAATCATCAATTAGATTATTAATTTCATACAAATTTTGTTTATGGTATAATTTAATTTTACCGTTTTTTTTTCTTCTAATTTATAGTATTTTTACCATATGCAAGAAAAAAAATTGAGAATTTATTTTGTTTTGAAATTTATTTTGAATTCAATTTGTTTTGAAAACTCTAAAGCTCAATAAATTGTTATGAAACTAATATAATTCATCAATTTGCGGACAATAATAAAAAAAAAAATAATAATAATAATGATAAAATATGGACGGATCTATTTAAATATTATTCCATCTTAATTATGCCACTGCAGTGGGCTGTTGTAGAATAAATGGCACGTGTTCAATATTGAAGACTATTGGAGAGATAGAAAGAAGAAGTTAGGAAATTGAATGAGGAATAATGTGTGAGGAATTAACAGAAATGGGGAAAAACTTGAAGGAAAGCAAAGAAGAACCAATACATAAAACAAATCGTGTTGAACTTTGAGAAAAAGTCGGTAAATCAAATTGAAGTCGCAATGAACAGAAAGAAATATTGAAAAAACTAAAAAAAAAAAAAACTATGATGTAGGCTCGCAGTGGGCGTCAGGCGTATGGGGAAGGGGGCCCGATATGGTCGGCTCACCTGTTTGTGGGACTCTTCCAGATGCTTCATGAGCACAGCGACCACCACGTTGACCAGCACGAATTGTGCCATCAACACGAATATGACGAAAAACATCGGAGCTATGCCGGCGGCCACGCAACAGTTCTTCACGCAGTCAGCCGCGTCGTCGCAGTCCTCGCGTAGCGCGTCTTTCATGATGCCGTTCCAGTTGTCACCGGTGGCCACCCGGAACAGCGTCAAGAACGCCATGCCAAAGTTGCCGAAGTGAGCGTGTTCGCCCAGCCCCTGGCACGCGTGTTCTTCGCTACATTCTGTTGACGCACACGTTATTATAATATTATTCAGATTTATAACAATAACGAATCAATAAGCATTTATTTAAAAAGTCTCAAAATAACGTCTTTGTAACTTTTGGCAACATGTCGATATTTTTAATGGAGATTTTTTACACTCCTTGAATTGCGCTAGTGAATTCGTAAATGAATACATCGAGATCGGTATTACAGTAGGCCATGCGCGGAAATTGTAATGTCAAAAACCGTACACATATATTTCCATATTGCTCACATGTAATATTTATGGTACGGATATTGAGTAAACACATAAAGAGAACCGAGAACTGACTTATAAGTTAAGCAAATGAATAAAGTGTATGCATTAGGCTTATACGCATACACTTATTTTTCTAAGAGTGTCAATAGTGACATATTTCCTCTTGTATATAGGTGACGTTTTTTGTTTTCGAAACCGTGAGAATTTCCATGCAAGGTAATAATTATTAGAGAACTATATTCTTACCAAGTCTTCCAAACAATTCCACTCCCAACGCAGCAAATATGAAAAACAATAGGAAAAATAGAAGTCCTAAATTTCCCACTTGAGGTAAAGCTTGCATCACTGTGTCTAAAAGAGCTCTTATTCCTTTGGCCATTTTGAGTAACTTTAAAACTGGAAAAAATCAATTGAAATTATTTTTTTTAACTAAAATTAAATATAGTAATAGTAATAATAGAATTTATAAATTATTTTATTAAGAAATTCGATTATTTTTATGGATTATCAACACGTCTAGTAATCGTCGAGATGTTAGGTATTAAATAATCGTTGAAATTTAAAATGAAAAAATGCGAGTTGATAATAACGATAAAATTTACTCTAACATCGGCTACAATATTTAATAACTGTTTATCAAAAGTGAGTATCTAAAAAATAATTATTAGTAACTATTAAAGTAAAATATCAACGTATTTTTTAACATAATTTTTGATGGTTTTGATTGATTATAATCAGTTCAAGTTGAATAAATGTCTTTTTGGAAATTATTTAATTTATACATAAACACGCGTATAACTTGCATTACATTATTTTATAAGTAAATGTATTATTCGATGGATCGAAAAATCTTATATTACCATTCGTTTTAATTTAAACTCTGTTTAGAGATTTCAAAATATGTCAGGTGAACAAACTAGATCAAATAAAACGAATGACTAGGGCCACGCAGTACGCACTGCGTATTGTTTAAGTTCTAAAGGGTTTGTGTTGAAAAAAATCGGTGAAAAATATTTGAACATGCGTATTGTTCGACCTACTTAAATCAAGATTGACATCCATCTAACCATATTAGCGCATTATTTAAAATAATTTTGGTGGCATGTATATACGTTACACCGGTCAAATATGCATATTTAGACTGTAGCCGTTAACAAAATTCACGAATTTAATATTATTTATTATTTATTAGGATCGGAAGATTAGATTTCCATTTAATTCTCCGATTCGTAATGTGCAATAATAACACTTTAGTTACAGCGAAATTTATGAACGATATTTATTTTCGCAACAAAAACAAGCTTTGTAATAGTAAAACACATCTGTACATACAAAATATGTAATATATAAACATACAATAGTTATTAAAATAGTATTTATACGCATACAATATTGTGGCCGTTCTGACGGTCAGATGGGCTTTAGTCTACTAATTGGCCGTGCACAATACACATTACACATACAAGCCGATTACGGGCTTATATGTGGCTGTGTACTCGATACGTGTGGTGGGTGGAGGTAGTTAGGTGTCTCCCTAAAGTGCAAACTAAACTCTACAAAACAGCTTTAAAAACAATATTTATATAGGTCTGCTCCTTGCGAACATCTGTGACCCTATTCTGACTACCACTAGATGATTTTAGCATGAGTAAATATTATTTTCACGTACCTCTAGCGATCCGCATCACTCTCATTACACGTATGATGGTTGGATTTATAGGTATTATTTTCGATTCGACTTCTTCTAACGTTATACCAACAATTGATAAAATGACTATACCAATGTCTAGTAAGTTCCATCTAGAAATAAAAATAAACACGATTTAACTTCATGTTAAATATCAATTTTTATGAAATATATCGAAAGAGGAAGTGTAGAGATTTAAGTTTCTTTTATTCGTCATAGTTATACATACTTGTCCGTTACGTATAATTGAAGTCCTAGAGCCAACATTTTCATCACACATTCCAAAATGAACACAGCGGTGAAAAAATAATTGAATATTTTCAACGCATAAGTCAACGCCTGTAAAACGTGAATGAACTCTTCAAATATGTTATCGACTCAAAGTGTGATACACATTTGTATTTTCATACAATTATTTAGCATTTGATAGAATTCCAAAAATTATTTTGAAAAGTTAAATATATATGCAATAATTTAGTTGTTAATACATTAAAAAAATTATATTCACTTTAGTGGTTGATTCTATTAAGATATCTAAGGCATAAAAACAAGTTGATAATCATTTATTCAAGTTAATTTTTAAGTGATTAAATAATATTGGATTTTTCTTTTTAGAAAATATCTCTATGGACGCACAATATTACATAACTTATGAAAATTAACATGTTTTTTTTTGTATGTCACCCCTAAATATTTAAGTATTAAAAACTTGAATTTTTAAATTGAAACTTACTTGTTAATAATTTCACACTCTGAAATTATATTTGAGAATTTTGATAAGCGACTACTTGATACATTATTTTATACTAAAGTGTATTTTTATATATTTAATTTAATCACTAAGTCTTAAATGATACCTTTCTGATTATTTTAACGTAATAATAAATAAACCACTGGTTTAATATTTAATAAATAAAAAATTATAACCAATATTTCTAGAAAAATATTCCACGAGAATTCAAAGTTAAAATCATGAGTTGTCATTTGAAAATAAGTATTTAATATTACTTTAGTCATAATAGTAAGAGTTAAAAATATGTCGATTAAAAATCTATATTTAAATAGTTTCAAAACTTTTAAAAATATGCCATGATTAATGACAAAGCTATTATCCTATAAGAAAAAAAATACCATGGACAAAGTTATCTTAAGAGAAATCATATTTTGTGAAGTCTTTAGATTTAAACTTACTTTGGGCATCATGTAAAATTCTAGCGCCATCGTGACAACATTGAGACCGATTACTGCAGCGATGGCCAAATCGAAGTACTTAGACGTGACTACGCTGTGCACCAATAACCTGGCACTGCTATAGTCTCTATAGTACGGTGGCTCGTGCATTTCTAACGAAAAGAAAACATTATTGTAAATATTTTATTGCGAAAAAATGTCAAATTAGAGTTGTCGTTTAATGTTATCGATACTTACTCCTCCGCTTCTTTTCCATTTGTTTGGCTCTTTTAGCCAGTCGTCGTACTCGTTCTTCTTTTTCCTGTTCTTCGCGGCACCGGTGGAAGTTTTCCACCACAACACCTACGAACATGTTGAGCACGAAAAAACCGACCAGCAGTATGAATGATATGAAGTAAAGCAGGCGCCATTCCGAATAATTTTCAATCGGCTGAGTAAAATCAAATTAAAATAAATAAATTCAATTGTAATTGTTTGCAAGAGACGTGTTTTTCGCATTTCGACAATACACGACATGTACGTACTTGTTGGTCGACTCCCACTGCGTCCAGTCCTGTATACATAATGTTCACCCATCCGTCTCTGGACGATAGTACGAACAAAGACATCAACGCTTTGCCCAAGTCATCGAAATTGTATTTCTGGTTGACCCATACATTTTTCTTGTCAGCCAAGCATTCCGTTTTGTCACGGACGTGTTTTATGTTGGGACCCTCGCAGTGAAAAAATGTCCCTTTGAAAAGCTGCATGAGTACAAAAAGGATTGATTGATTTCTAATACTTTATTTTTTATTCTAGCGTATATATTTTTGCAAAACATTAACTCTAACTTTAAACGCATGTAAAAAATAATTTATTGAGTTAATCTTTATGAAACTTGAAATATAGATAAGGAATATACGTAGAAAATCTTTTGGTTAAGGAATATTTTTACCGGATTAATAATTTCAAACGTTATAAGGTTTTTATTGAAAAATATCGCTAATATAGTGTAATTAATGATTTTTGTCAAAATTCGAGTTTAAAATGAGTTAAAAAAAGTCATGACTTACGGTTTTTGAAATTTTATCAGTACTGTTAGTTTGGCATATGAATAAGATGTTATTACATTTTTAGGTTTTATATAAAATATTTAAAATTTTATAAGATAAAAACTTCCAAAACCGAGATATTTTCAATAATTAAAAAAATTTATATATAGCCCGAAAACAGTTAAATATTTTCGAAACTTTTGTCAACTCTATTGTTGTTTAAAGGTTATGTTGAATTTGATAAAAATTTCAAGTACCTAGCTAATATCATTATTTTTGGATTTTTGGTTAATTCTATTTTTTATTATAATTTAACAATTATTTCTACTCAAAAACATGTACTAAAACATACATAAAAAACACATCAATGTAAAATAAATACTTTCTTGGTTTCACTAAAAATCTATAGTATAGTTTACAGACTTATTAATATATAAATCTAACATTTTAGAGGTAATGCTCTGAATATTTTTATTCGCGATTTTAAAGGCGTAATCATAGAATTTATTTCCCGATAAATATTCGATTGGCAACCAAAGTACCCCGCATAGAGTTGCATTATTTTCATATGCTATTTTTGTATATTACGTAGATACAGTAAAATATTATTTTTTAATATGTGTATTAAGTAATAAGTAATAATTTATTTGAAATAATAATTAATATAAATGAAAATATACCAAGGGTATAATTATGTACCTACTGAATAAGATATAACATACGTATAGACTGGTGATTCATAGTTAAGTTAGTGTAAATGTGAAAAATATGAAGTGTAATACAGACTATAACGGAATTAAATGTTTATTTTATAAACATTGAAATAAGTTATATTAATTATTTTGGAGTCAGGTTTAAAAAAAATGTGATTTAATATTCTATAAGTAAAACTCAAACTCTTCATAGAATTATTATACGACATATTTGTTGAGTTAAGATGTTTACGAGAGCCAATATGTTGGAAATATCTTACCTCGGTGACTATCAGTACTAATATGTTAACCTCAAAAACGGTACTGTAAGTGAACAACGGATACTTATACAATTGGACGGAGTTCATGTAAAGGGGGACAAGTCAAAAACAGCTACTTTTCAGGAGATAAAAAAAACATCATAAAATTTTATCAAATGCTTTAAATTGGAGTCGGTTTTAATATATATATATATTTAAATATTATACATTTTTTTAAATTATTTTCAGGAACTCAAATAGTTTTTTTCAATTTTTTTATTGACTTAGACCGTTTAGCATTTAAAATTAATAATAAATTGACTTATCTCCTTTCTCATATGTGACTTGTCACCATTGTCATCAATAAAATTTTCAATTTTATGGCTTATCCCCTTCTCCTATTATGACTTGTTACCATAATCATCAATAATATTTCAGTAGATGGACTTGTAGCTACTATTTTTACGAATGAATATTGTATTGATCACAATCAAGTTTAGGTTTTTAAAATATAAGTATTAATAACTTGTATTTTTTTTTCTTATAGATAGGTAATGATTAAAAATACAGTTCACCAAAACCGATGAAATCAGGTTTATTTTATAATATTAAATAATATGATATTCCTTTATTCATAATATTTTAAACAATGCTAACAGTAAAAACAATAAAAACAAACGTTAACAAAATCACAACAAAAAATATAAAAGTATAGAAATTAAGCCGTTATCATAAACTATTTACTAACTTGCGTTTAGTTTTCTTTATGGATAGTAATATTATCTCGAACCTTTGAGAATATTAATATAACTAGAATATATACATTTTGAAATAAAATAACATACAATTTATAATACCGGTATAGGCTATAGAATTTAGGTAAATAAAAAGATTGCACAACATTTACTTAGGTACTTTCATAAAAATTAGTTATTTAAAGTAATATAATACTATTATATAATATAATATATTATGTCTAAATGTCTTCTTCCTCAGAAATAATAGGATCAGTACCCTTTTTTGTTTTTAAATTAATATAGTACTTCAGGTATTAGGGGTAATAAACTAATAAGATCCTTTTTTTTTTTGTTAGTTATTGGTAACTCATCGTTGTAGGCCATGAGCAGGTTATTAACTAATACTTTTTTACGAGACAGATCTAATTTATAAAACACATCATTTTCGTTAAGTGATATTTTGTAAGAAACAATATTCTTTTCTTGTTTTACGTATCGAAGCCATTTTACCTGTCTAAACACAAATTTTTCTCCGAACATAATAGTTTTGGCCATTTTATATTTGGTTTTAAATAAATTGTTAAAGTCATAAAAGTCATGTTGGTTCATGTCTTTTACATTCAATTTATTTTTTCCTGCCCAGCGAATCATTTCCGTCCAGTTATTAGGATGATTTATTAAAAAAAAACAATAATTTGACTCATGACAAAAATAGATATTGTGTTTATGCCACGATGATAATATGACTTGTCCCCTTCTGCATAACAGTGTTTTGACTTGTCACCAAACGCATTCAGAAATAACTTGATAACAAATGATCACATCTTAACTACAGTGCCACCATCAGATCCGGCGTGAAATTTCTTACAAATTTAACACATAAACCGAAAATGTCAAAAACTGACTTGTCCCCCTTTACATGAACTCCGTCCAATTAAGGGCGTGTATTATTTTATACCGTACAAATTATTGGTTACAATTAATTATTTTAATTAACTAGAGCACATGATTTTATCATAAAATCAGAATATTCATTATTTGTACTACATTTATGCGACTACAAAACTATCCATTACCTATAGTTTAGGTTAGGTTAGGTTAGGTTAACGAATTTTCGTTGTATCTATATAGTGTCCCTGATATGAGTGACACTATTAGTATTCAAATACTCAGTGACGGTTCAACAACGATATTTTTGAAATTATTTTTTTAACTTTCATTTCCTGGGTTAAACACAATGTATTTTTAAAATATTATCTTAAAAGTAAAATATTTTTGCTAAATTCTCATGCGAATCGATATCTCTGAGTCATAGTTTTCGTGCTAGTCACGCGTTTTATCGCTAAATGTTGCCAGATAAAAAAATGTAATGATATAACGATTTGTATGGGGATTTAACAAGAAGAATAGTGGTGCAATTTATTTATTATTATTTAACATAAAATATTTATTCAAATAGTTGTTATATTATTTGATTATTTTAAATGTATGAATTGTGTATAAGTACCAAGAAATTATGAAAATTTAACAAAAAACGTTGATACACATTATTTCATTATTCATATTTTTACATTATTGCTAAGAATGTAAAATATTTCAATTATCAAGAATGTAATATTTAATTTTGAAATCTACTGTTAAAGTAAATTTAATAAAAACAAACACAAACAAAACATACTCTTAATTTAAGTTGATAATTTCAAAGTCATTGCATTTAATATCATTTATTATGAAAAAAAAAATATTCCTTTTGACAGAAGGGAACATAATGACAAACTATGACAAATATATTACATTATAATTGCATTTTCAGTAAATAAAATTGTATTCCGGGAATAAAAGGTATTTGTAATACAATTTAAATATTTTATGAGAAACTTATATTTTTTTTTGACATTTAATGCATTCATATAATTGTGGTATTTCGTTTCGAAAAATTAGATTTATGAGTTTTGCGAGTTATGATGTTGTTTTTACATTAGCAAAACGTTAAAAAATTGTTCAACATCGATTTTAAATAATGCTTAAAATAAAATTGATCGCTGGAAATAATTACAACTATGTTTATTGCAATAACAAGTATTTGGTGTACCGAGTGATTTATTTAATTTAATAACGCAGTTGCCGCGAGCCTGTAGTTTTTCAGTTGTACGGAATTGCTAGGTAAAGTGCAGGTACATTAAACTTGTAAAACATAAATATTACGTTGTACAAATGCACAACTCATTATCTAAGTAAACTTTATCGATAATTTTAGTTAGCGTTTAAACCAGCTATATTTTGAACTTGCTATTTATTAGTAATTATTAAATTATTCAGTAACATTGGTTTATATAGTGAAGAACTGAAGACTCTATGTACACTATACACTATGCATGTATTTGAGTTGGTGTATATCACTCCATTAGCTTTCGCATCGAGCCAGGGTGGTATACAGCTATTATAAGATACAACCACACACTCACTGTATCGTTGTGTAGTGTGTAACTTGAGTATACTTAGCGTCCGATTTGATTTAGACTTGAATTGAAGCTAATTTAAACGGCTACAAAGTTACATCAGATTATCGTGTTGTTGCATTATTTACGCGGGTATGTTTACTAATTTAATATTCCTATGTTAAAATATAAACCTCGAAGTAAAACTACTTACATGTACACTGTATAGTGTACACACGCGCACACACACACACACACACACACACACACACACACACACACACACACACTTAAATATTATAATATACTCACTTGAACGCCTAAAATACCAAAAATTATGAAAAATGTGCAACAAATCAGCACTATGTTTCCTATGGGCCTCAATGACGATAGTAGTGTCTGTACGACTAATTTTAGGCCAGGGGCTCGATTGATTACTCTCAACGGCCTCAGCGATCTTAACAGTCTAAATACCTATGTAAACAAAGTAAATAAAATGAAAAATTATGTGACGTTTATGTAGTAACAATATATGCCTGTATAATGTGATAACAGTGGAATGTGTAGAAAGTTTTGGAAACCGTTGGTTTGAAGTGGCTGCTAAATCAAATATGACATAGGAAAACGTGAAAAAATCAACGGTTATCGTCACGTATCATGACATATTCCTCAATGAACATTTTGGGGTTCCAAACTTTCTACATTGTACTACTACACTGTTTAATAGGTGTACAGGTATAGTACAATACTCTACTAGTACAAGAGCACACTACAATACTCACCCTCAGTATTCCGAATATTTTTGGGCTGCTTTCTGAGATCAACGACATGAGCAAATCTATAATGGAAACTACCACGAGCAACCCGTCCATAATGTTCCAACCCGACTTGAAGTACGGTTCCGTGCCGTAGAACATGCCGGCGGCCACGACCTGCGTGTGGGGGAATGATGAAATGGTCAGATGTTTTGGAAATAGGAAAAAAGAGGTTGTGGATAGTGAAATATTTATTGAAATCGGACCAAAACGGATGTCTTACTTTGACGAACATCTCGAGTGCAAACACCACGGTGAAAACGTAATTGGCCGTGCCTAAAAACACTCTCTCGTTGCTGTCCGGTGGTATGTTCGGCCTTTCCATGGCCAACGTGATGCAGTTGAGCGCTATGAACGTGAGCACCGCGTTGTCGAACCATTTTTGCTTTATGAACTTTCCACACAAAATCCTGAAACTGGATCACACGTAGGACCACGCTCGTCAGTAAAATCAATTTATTGGTACATTATTACGCGTAAAGTTAATAATGACGGTACTATGTCATATGTGGCTAACTAGTCATGTATACTAAGTGTAAAGTCTATCTATATGTCAAATTCAAAAATTTTTTTAACTATTGTTTTATTCAATTTTTATTTTTTAAATTTTTTAATAACTACTCTACTACTGCGATACTATTGTATAGAAAAAATAATTTTTACAATTTTTTATCGACATGATTTTTTAAACTTTTTACTTAAAGTAAAAGTAATTTTACATGAAATTACTAGGTACTTAATCAAAAAAAACTTGGATTTATTTAAATTGTGTGTGAATTCAATGCTTTTAAGTTTTGTGTATAAATCAGATAAAAAAAAAAAAAAATAATAATAATAATAACCTACCAATTTTTAAGGTATATTATTTTATTATTTTTGAAGTTAAATGTGTTTGAGTTATCAATAGTTAGTAAAATCAAGGATTAACTAAATCAATATTGTTTTATTTGTTTTAATAATAAATAAAGATATTAAAATAATCACTATAAATAACTAATAATCACAATTAGTAGACAATATGTTTTTGTATTTTAAAGGTATTTAAAATATCATTGAGATTTTGGAATTTTATAATAATTTTAAACAAATAAAAAATTATCTTCGTTATTTTTTTTGACAACCAATATTAATGGTTAAAATGTTTTTAATTTAATAATATAATAAAAACCAATTGATGGGTTTTTTTTAATGCCAACATTTTATAAGCGATAAACAATGATAAAAAAATGAAACTAGGCATTTCTATATACAACATTATTCTTTTTGTTTTCTTATCTTAATGATTTCTTTTGTATTAATAACATGCCTAATAACTGAATTTTATAAAATTTGTATGGTAGAATACATATAATTCCATAGGTACTATCCTTACAATATTATCACAGTCGAACATGGTTCATACTTTACTGGTAGAATTTATAATCTTTTGGTAGATCACATAATGGGAGATAATCATTTCATTTTCAAATAATGGGAAAAGATTATTTTAGAAATATACACCAACAAATGCACATTTTTTTTTTATCATAATAAAAATAAAAATGCTTGAAAATAATGATTTGCCATAGAACTTTGATAGATGCTGAGGATCTATTCGAATCATGTCGTATGACGTGGTCATGTTTTTAGTTCTCGAGTCAAGTGTATTCTAAAAACCATCGATGCTTTCTACCCTCGGCCATTGATGACACCGGTGAATTCCGTACACACGTGTTATTTTCGCACAGTGGTAACATGAGTGCCCTTGAGGGGGAAATATGGGGATACTTGCTTTGTTGGAAAAAAAAAATATGAACTTTTAATTTAATAAATACTACCATAATATTATCTAATTACTTAGTTTCATTTAGAATATCATTAATTTGTTTGGAATGAATCGAAGAAATATAGGATTCTTATTTATTAAATAATATATTTGATTTTAATTTATTTTATTTTATTTAGATTCTGAGTGAAGTGGAGGATCGATTGGTTTTCCAATGATGTCCGTTCTATTTATTTTTTCTGATGACATTTTTCGGAGCAGTAAACCATGTCCAAATTGTTCATCCAGTTACTCTATAGATTAAAAATTGGACATAGTTTGTATTTTGTGAGTTAATTTTTCTGTATTATGTACTGTTTTTCTAAGCATAAGTTCAGAAAAATTTAGTAAAAACGGTAAAATTTATCATAATATTAAAATTCAAAGTAAATTGATTTTAGTTATTTATTCATACATTCAAAATTAATACTATTATAAACTTTAAATGTTCACCACATACCAACAACGTACAGTTACAAACTTGACAAAAGTTAAAAAAATATTGAATATTTTTGGACTAATAATAGATTTTTGAAATACTTAGATCTTTGAAAATTAATTTATAATGAAAAATTAAAATTTTTGTTATTAAGACTTGAAATTGTAATAAGACCATACTTATATACTTACCAAAAGATACTGAACGATTTAAAAAATCATATAGGTAATCAATAAAAAACTCAGGTTTTTATTTAAAAAGCATTTTACGAAATTTTTATATTGTTCTTACGGAATGTACTGTTTTTACATACATTTTCGGTTTAAAATGTGTATAAAAAATAATTGATTCATCCAATCATTATAAATCATGGGACATAGATGAGAAACATATTTAGAATCTTTTGATAAAAAATTATTTAACAGTTTCCTTAAAATTCAAAGCACTCGTCACCATTATCTTGTCCGATGGGCGATGACAAACTTTCATCACTTTTATCTTACCGGATTTTTTATGTGTATTTGTTAAAATGTATTTTGATTAACTATTATACCCTATAACAATTCAATCATTCGTTATTAATACTCAGCACAATAGCACTTTTATATTTATACATTGACCATTTATTCAGTTGACGTTTGAAAAAAAATTCATTTCATGCCCGGAAAATTTTATCCAGGGGTGCCCATGAATAAGGGTATAGTTGTGTGTGCGTTATGAATGGGTCTTCGGATTCCGTCGAAACATACCCATGCGCGATGTCACAAATAGACCTGTTCCGCGGCGACATACGGAATGTGCGATTATTACGCGAATCAAATGCTGCGGAACACGCGTGTAAAATCGAAAAATTTCACATAAGCTCCGTGATATTATCACGTGGCACACGGTGCCATAAAAGCACCCTTATAAATTATTTCAGCAGTGCACTTTTTGTTTTTAAATCCGTTCCTGTTGGGGGGTCGGAAGATTAACTTATGAATATTAAATGGAATTCACTACTCGCGGGCATGCGGAAGAACGGGACACGATTATTATTATTATTATTATGTGTTTTTCGCCTCGTCCATGTCAGCAGCGCGTACATCTGTGCGATGGTCAATACAGCCGTCGTCGGCCGCGCGCACAAAAAGCCGCGATCCCGTGCCGCCGCCCGCCGACAGTGGTAAAAACTCATTTCCTCTGGGCCGCGTGCCGGTCTGTTATCCGCGTGGCAGAAAGCTCGCGAAGGGGGAGAAAAACACAGAGAGAGAGAGAGAGAGAGAGAGAGAGAGAGAGAGAGAGAGAAAGAGAGAGAGAGTGCAGGTGGATGGTGGTGTACTGGTGTACACTAACTACCGCTATTACAGACCGTACGGGATGTAATTATAAAAATAATAATGATAATAAAAATAATAACAAAGTATAATACGCAGAATATTGTTACGTCAGCAACTGTGTAGGTAGTGCTGGCGAAACGGATGCACCACCGTTGTTGCTCGAGTCTATCACCGGCCGCGGACGACGGGCATAGCAAAACAAACAAGCTGTTACGGACAGGTAATTATCATCTGTCGGAGTCCTGTCTCCGCGTCACACCGTGCCGGGTCGCCCAGAGCACCGTTTCTTCAGAGCGCGCGCGGCCGTCGTGCACACTAAGGCTACCGGCTGCGTGACGTACGTCCGCCATGACTCCGTCGCGTGCCCCGTGTAGGTTACCTACCCGTGTAGGTTACCCACCCGTGTAGTGTACCTACGGGTTCGTGGCGGCATTTGCGAGAGCCGTCCGTCGCCCGATCCACATCGATCGAAACCTATGCGGTCAGCGCGATGGTCGTGACGATTTTGGTAGGTATCTAGAGAACCCAAATGTCGTCATTGCTCAGCGAGTGTCTAAAAGAAAAAAAACCTTCTACCGTTTGTCGTTTACGAGTTCTTAAGATTTCGTATGTGTCACCGGCAGGCAGATACGTCTGCAAAGAGTGGTCGAACTAGTAGTATACGGGTATTCGAATGGAGATAAGAAATTATGCTTCTGTTTGTGTGGTGTAAAAAAACTATCAACATGATATTAATCACGTAGAGATAGTTTTTATGATTGAGGTCAGCGTTTCTTAATGTTTTTTTTTTTTATCAGTGTAACCTTTTTTAGATTTTGAGTGAAGCGAAGAATCTTATGTTTTTACAATGATGTTAATTTTTTAATTTTTTTTTTCTTTATATGGAGACACTTTTTGTTTGACTTGATTTTGTCCAAAAGTTTCATTCAGCAACTCCATAGATCGGTAATTTTATGCAGATGGTACTTTGTGGATTTATTGAGCTCTCATCTCAATAGTTTTTCTAGGAGAGCGGAAAAACAGCCTCAAATGGACCGAAAATGGCGAAATTCGTCGTAAACGACATTTTCATTAAAATGACTTTAGTAATTTTGTCATTACTCCGAAAATAATGTTGCTAGACTCTTGAAACTTTTACCATATACTATAAACGTATCATTACATGTTTAAAAGTTTTTAAATTTTTTTAAAACTTTTGGGCGAAAATAAAACTTTGAAAATACCTTGTTTTTTTAAAGTTTATCCCGAATAAAGTTTTAAATATTTTTCAAAAACTTTTCAAAATTTAATGTGACTTTACTCATACACTTACTTAACGATTCTGAAAAATTTCAAAAATCCTGATTGCAAATTTTTTTTTATAAGTGTTTAAGTAAATTATGATACGATTTTTACGTAGGTAATAATCTGTTTTTACGTCAATTTTTAACTTTAAGAATTTATTGAAAGAAATATTTAAAGAAATTGGTTTATCTAAACATTATGAAAATTTGAATAAAGACAGAAAAACATATTTTAAATATTCGTATAAAAAAATTGTCTCTTTTGTCAAACATAAAATCTTTAGATAATGTTTTTAAAACAATTTTCCGAAGATTAGTTAAAAATTAATGAAGTATATGAACGGTATATTTTTAATATTTAATGAAAACTTCTGAAAATTTAATATGAATTTATTCACATACTTAACTGACGATACTTAAAAGATTTCAAAAAATCATTACAAAATATTTTGTTATATAAGCGTATATGTTAATTATTTTACGATTATTACGTAATATACTGTTTTTACGTTTATTTTCCACTTTAACTTTATTTGAAGGAATTCAAATGGTATTTTTTAATTCTGAAGCTTTGCTCAGAATCATTTAACTAAAGAAATTATCTATTATTTCTTTAGAATCTATCATACCCATCTGCATCAATTCGTCCGATTAGCGAAGAATTTCCCATGGGGCGATGTACGTATTTTTTAATGTTCACTTTTATTTTGGAACCCCTATACTTTTTTTCAACACCTAGATTTATTAAAAATTTCAATCATTTTAAATATGAATAGTATTTATTCCATTCAAAATATCTTCTTAAAATTAATCAAAATCCAATTAGAACTTTGAATTGTAACGTGTATGGCATTGTAGTATTGTTTTTGTTTATAACAGCTAGGTGTACTTGATATTAGGCTTTGTGGTTGAGAGTTGAATATTTGTCTTCATATCAGGTTAGGCATTTAGTTTTTCGTGGTATCTATTCGTTTTTTTTGATACGTATACAAAAAACACTGTTTCACACACATAAATAGTTGCGAATAGTAACAGTGCAACCATGGTCTTTTGTGAAAAATTCTTAAAATTTACTGAATCTTGAGTGATCTCCGCAAAATCCCAGGGTTTTACGGAACACAGTCCAAAAAAACACTGATTTAGATAATTACATAGGTATTTTTTTAATTTTATTTATATTCGATGTACACCCATAAATCATATTGTACGCAATCTTGATAACGTAAATATATAAATGACCAGACGAATTTTCTGGCTGCTGTGAATAGAGGGGTGGGGGATTATTAGCCAGTGTTATAATTATAACTTTTTTAATAGTCAGATATTAGTGCAGTTAATGCATTTCAAGAAGAGTGTGGTAAAAAAAGATTTACAATCATTTGGCCCAATAACTTTTGCGGCGTAAATAAACGGCGTGATTCAACCGTAATTTGTGTTGGCCCGTCATACCGTTACCTAGCAGTCTACCGATGTATCGTACATAATTCGAAAACCATACACCGTTTGAAATGAAAATGATATGGTGTTCCGCGTTACACGTGGCACGGCGACACGTTCGAAATTGCAAAATATGCGCATAATAATAATAATAATAATAATAATAAGAATACTAATAATAATAATAATAATAATAATAATAATAATAATAATAATAATAATAATATCTAATTATTGTGCATCGAGTGGGTTTAAGGGTAAGGGCAAGTGCATACGTGCGCGAATGACACGCGTATAATATTACGATATTACGACGCAACTCATTGGAGCCGGGTGTACATGCAAGAATATTGTTTCGTTTGTATAGTATGTATATTCATATATCTGTCCTAAATGTACGTATAATGTATGGTTTATTAAATCGGATATTAAAGGTCGTAAAAGTCGTCACAGAGTGGGCCGAGAACGTTTACTGGCCACATCATGTTACTTAAAAAAATTCCTCTATTCTATAGTTTTGGAATTGACTAATCGAAATATTATAAATGACGGCTTCGACATGTTTGAATTAAATTTACTTTAAGATAAAATTACTCAGAAAAATCAAATATCTTTTCAAAGATTTAATTTGTTTAAAGGCCTGTTATTATATTCATTATAAAAATTTGTGTCATTAACGCATTTGTTTTAAAAATGTTTGTAAACACGATTGAAAAACAATAAAGTTGCAATTTTCGAAAGTATACGCTTATAACGAGACCGTAGATAACCAACAAAGTCTGCGATGATGCTTATGATCACTTTATCGAATGGTTAGAATTGTATTGCTTATTTAAATACGATGTATACATACTGGTAATTCAATCTAACCTAATAAAACGAGTTTCTTAATAGGATCTGCTATATTTTTCAAAGGTATTAACTGTAAAATAAAAACTACTTATAAGAGGCCTGAGAAAAATGGTCGTGCAATCTTTTATTACACTTCTTCAAAAAACATTAGTATTCAAATAACTTGTTGTGAAAGCTATATACAATATAAGACATAACTTAATTGATAAAAGCTAAGTTATTAACTTTTCTTCAGGTTTTTAAGAGATAGTAAAAATTCAATAAAAAGACGAAAATAATTGAATGAATTGATTAAAAATGTATTTTCGATTGTAATTTATTTGAAATAACAACGCGCATGAGCGGAATCCAAATTGAACATTAGACTGTGTCTAAATTTAACTTATTACACCATGTAGTAATAGTATACTTATGTACAATAGTATAGACATTATACTATTCAATCTTCAATTTTTTTTCAATTATTGAAGAAATTATACTGGTTAACATTAAAAATTACAAATATACAAAAAACAGGGATATTTTTGAACATTTAGATGTGCCTATAGACATACAAGGTATACGCGGTAGTCCCGTCTATGATAATTCGTTTTAAACATTTTTTCCACGTCGTTTTCATCAAAATATAATGTTTTTGAAGCTCATCTTGATACAAATGAAATTTCTGATTTTTTCGACAAATTTTTCGTACATTTTATAGTAGATTCTTCATGACTTTGGAAAATGTATTTTAAATTTGAGTGCGGTTTTCATTATTTGGCTTATTTTATCAAAACCATAATATAAAAGCTTGAATTTCTTTTTCACAAAAAAACAGTATTTGAAATACCACATCCATCTAACAGCCCACCTCAGTACTATACTCGTCAGTTTTACGAGCACCCCCCTCCCGGAAATACTGTCACCACAATCCAATATGCATTAGATGTAGAGGAGACCACCGCTCTAAGTCCTAAAAACTACGCGACTCTACAACCGGATGTGCGTAATGATGTGATGACAACAACTGAGTTAATAATAAAGGCTGTCTAGAATATTAAAACTTAAAAAAATGCTCTGAGCTTAAGGTTATTTCATCTAGCAACTTAAAAATGCACGATATGATTAACCGTCTTTCCGCCGGTAACCTAAATATTTGTGGGATTTTGTGTAGAAAAATAAAAAAAGGTCCCAACATGCCTTCTTGTTAAATTGAAAAACTGTTAAATTGAATGGTATTTCGAATGTTGATAGGACTACCATGCGTCCAATTTTTTCAAAAAATTTTAGCTCTGTTTTTTTGCCTACTGATTTAAATGTTAATATCAGTAGTTTTAGTGGTTCCCCATATGAACTTCCTTCCGCTTGCAATATTAGTCTAAGTGGTGTCAAGTCTAGTCTAGCCAAACTCCATCTTACTAATTCGGTCAGACCTGATAGCCTCTCAGGTACTTTTATTTATAATCTTAGGTCTGTTTTTTGTTTTTCTCTTTTTATAATTTACAGCAAATCTTTATCTGAAAGTGTGTTTCCTAATATTTGGAAGATTAGTTCGGTTATTCGGATTTTTAAGACAGGTGACGTTAGTGATGTCGTTAATTACAAACCAGTATTATCAGTCACCTAGCCAATTTGCTTGAGTCTTATGTTTTGAAGTCCATTAATAGGCCTGTTGATTGTATCATTATGGATCAGCAACACGGTTTTCGCTCTGAGCGGTCAGTTACGACCTGCAATCTATTTTTTACTGAGTACGTCCTTGAGGCTTTAAAGAAGCAATCGTAGGTTAATTTTATTTATTTAGACTTCACCAAGGCCTTTGACCACGTTAACCATCATGCTTTGCTTAGTGTTTTGTTGCATCTTGGGTTTGGTGAACCAATGTAATGGTTCCGTTCCTATTAGTCTGAGAGGAAACAACTTGTCAGGATTAATCGTTTTTGTTCAAGTCCAGCCAATGTTACCTCAGGTGTTCCTCAAGGAGGGCATCTCTCACCCGTTATTTTTGCTCTTTTTATTAATTGTATCAAAGATATAATTAAACACAGTGAATATTTTGTCTTTGCTGATGATGTTAAGCTTATTCTCCTCCGTATTTTCACCACATATGATTGTAAGCGGTTGCAATTTGATCTTAATGCCGTCGCTCGATGGGCTCGGGAACTCGGTTTGGAGCTTAGTATCGCTTAATGTCAGACCATGTCCTTCATTCGTTCCAATGAACCTATCATGTTTAAGTACTCTATCAACGATATTGCTCTTAAGTAGTCTGGTGATTGTGTTATAGATCATGGTTTACTTTTGATCGGTCGCTTATTTTTCTGAATCATATTGAGAAAGTTACATATAAGGCACTGAAGCTTCTAGGATTTGTTAAAAGAATGTCGGCTGAATTTAAATTGTCTAGCACTCTGAAGACCTTGTGTTGCTTTTTCGTTCGGTCTGTGTTGGAGTATGGTATAATTATTTGGGTAACATGCACTCGTGACGGTAGTTGTCAACTCGAAAAAATTCAGTGTAAATTTTTAAAATTTGTCACTTTCGTTTTAGGCATTGGGTGCGCACCTTATGAGTATGAACCAGTGTTGCAGCGTCTCCATTTGTCTACCCTATGTGATAGGAGAAAACAGGGCAACCTGACGTTCCTTTTTAAACTTATTAATGGCGAAGTTGATGCCTCTATTCTCCTATTTAAAGTTGTTTCAGAGTTCCTACTTATTGTTCCAGATCCTCTTTCCCAATACGTATTCCTTTTAGCCTCTGTAAGTATCTAATTAATCGCTCTATTGTCCGTATGATGAAACTGGCCAATGAGGACCCACAATTCCTTAGTACTTAGTGTAATTATTGTCTCTCATTCTTAAATATTTGTAATTTTTTCTTGTTAATTATTTTATATGCAAATCAATGTATGGACTCGTCCTATGTTTAATATAAATAAATAAATAAATAAATAGTTTACTTAATAAATAAGTAACTTATCAAAACCAATTACGATTATCTATGCTTGCTATAATAACGTTTATCTCACATTTTTTACTATTCTCCAATTGTAATGTCATACTATTTATATTCTGTTATGTGTATTAACGTTCAAATTTTTGTTTTTGTACAACTAATAACTTATGTAATTGTTAAGATTATTCATTTTAGATAATAGTTTTTACTAAATTTCAATGAAAAAAAGTATTTTAATATTATTTTTATTTATGATAGTGAATGGTACCACTGATTGAACAATGGTACCATATGGTATGATACGTCATCAAAACGTACGAAAGCAAGTGAAATTTCACTTATGCAGGCCGCAGGGTGATATAGACCGGGTATAGGACCATTGATATAGTCGCACGCGTGCTTGTGATATGAATATAAATATCACGTAGTTTTCGGACTTACGAGTGTTCCGGCGGAAATATGTACAGTGAGTATTCGGCCCGGTCCTTCAGCCAACCCTTTTCGTCGAAGAAATAGAACACCTTACGTACGTCCGTCTTGGTCGTACCGGAGTCAGCGTCGCAGTCGCAACACGGCTCGGAAGGTTTTTCGTCCGCGGCTCCGGCGCATCCCTCAGACTCACACGGTTGACAGCAGTTATATTGACAACCGGCCAGCACATAATTCACAGTAGTCTATAAAAATATGAACGAAATAAAAATGAAAATAAATTCATACTAACGGTGGGGCTGTAATAAAAGTAGTACGATTGAATGACTCAATGTTTAGTATTATGAATGGTAAAGGAATTTCTCGTGTGACAAAACTGAAATTTTCTCCAAAAAATAATTATACCCGGTAGAAAGTATATTAATATGTTATATGTTTACTTCTAGTTATAATTAGATTAATAATTATTAGATGCAATTATTTGAAAATTCTGAGTAAGTCAAGAGTCTATTGGTTTTACCATTGATTATAGAATATTCTATAATCAATGGTTTTACAATGGTCTTTATTCCTTTTTTTTTTTTTTTTGTAAGCGTTTATTAGTACATTTAACTTTGTCAAAAGTTTCATCTAGTATTTCTAGAGATCAGAAATTTTATCCAGTAGCAGGGCTGGATCGGCCCGGCGAGTTACCGAGTAAAAATAGGTGGGTCACGACGATTTCGGGCCGTTCAAGTCATAACGGACATAACATAATTTATTGATCTTGATGTAATCTTCTCAATATAAAGTGAATACGTATTATTGTAAAACAATAACGATAAATCCATAAATAACGGAGCCTTGATAAGAAGGTGATATGGGGTGTCATGTGCTTTCAATATTGGCGAACGCTTAAACGTGTTAAGTATGACATATTTTACAAAACACTATCGTTAATTTTCGTATATTAACATATTATTATGAATAGCAGTATGTGATTGGAAAAAATTGGGTCAGGGGCCACCGGTTTTTTAAGTGGGCCGGTAGATCACGGGAAACTCGGTGGGCCGAAATCTTCCGGACCGGCCCAGTCCAGTTGGTACTTTTAAGAGATCATTTTTCGTTGTGCTCAATTATTTTTCCAGGCGTGAGGAAAAACTGCTGAAAAACCGAGTAAAACGCTAAAATTTACCATAAACGACCCATTACTAAATCGATTCTTGTTATGTAATTATAACTGGAAAAGTTATGTAGCTAAAAACATGCAATTTTCACCATAATATATTAAAGACATATTGCTACATATTTAACGAAAGTTAAAAAAAAAAATTGTCAATTTTGGTCTGAAAAAAGAACATTGAAAATACCAAGTTCTTAAAGTTTATCTTTAATAAAATTTTAATATTTGATAAAAAGTTTCAAAATTTAAAAAAATTGATAGTCATAATTTTTTTTATAAGCGTTTCAGAAAATTATTATACGGTTTTTGCGGAATTCACGGCCTTATTTAAGTTTATTCCTAATCATGTTTATGAACCTAACTCTCATTCCGAAATTAAATTTTAATTCGCGTTGTGTAGGAGTTTACACTCTGTCGTCCGTCATCTGTAATAGAGATTACTACGGAGATAAAAAAAAAAAAATTAATTTCAATATAACATTTTTTTTAATGATATTCAGTTGAATCATAAACCTTAATAACATAATATGTAACATTTAGTTTTCGTTATTATTATTTGAGTATTAACTTTTCACAATTATTTTATTTTGTGTTTTTATTTCACGGTAAAATATGTTTAGAAACTGAGAATTGATCATGTTCGCTGAATTGGATTTTTTCACGAGTCAAATTTAATTCTATTAAAAAAAAAAATATATATATATATGTATATATATATATATATATATATATATATGTATATATATATATATATATATGAAAGTATTAATAGTGGAATATTGTTTACGTAAATAATTTTTCCTCAAAAAAGAGAAAATAAATAAATGACAGTACCGCTATCTGTAAATAATGTATCAATTCATTTTAATTGTGTATATTATGTGTACTGGGATATGTATCTTAATATATTAATATGATAAAAATGGTAAAAAACATTTCATTTAACATGTATTACAATTTAAATATAATTCTTTTTTATGTTTCATCATACATCTTAGAAACTTTTTTTTATCACTGTTCTGTATTGATGTATCTTATAAAGCTTTTCATAATATTATACGTATTTTGGATACATTTTGAAAAAATTTGGATACTCGGAGGTTTGTTTTGAGGATAAAAACGTATTCTATCATGATGACGTTATATCAGTTCAAATTGAATTCAGTTTAGTTAAGCTATCAATTTAATGGGTCCGTTAAATTAGATTAAGGCTTATAAAAGGTCATAGGAACATTTTACTTAAGATGTCTTAGAAATTCTTCTAATGCCTAAAATTTAAAATCAAAGTATCCATATCATTAAAAATAAGTTGCTTCATTTTTCACATTTTAATTTTATTGATAAGTATCAATAAGTATAAAACAATTGTATTTTAAAGCGAAATTCCTTTCTCTCATTTAAGTGTGCAGCTCCTTGTAAATATCCATTATTGAAGTTGATTTACACGATGTTTGTTAAATTTATAATTTGAATACTGAATGCGTCAATGGTCATCGTAATAATTTACAGTAGTTGTTTACAATCATAGCAATGTCCTAAATCAAGTTTTCATCATCAAGTGTTGCGTCATGTCAACTCATCCGCATTCAAGCTTATTTGCTTATAGGATGAGTTGCAACTTTGTACTTATATTGTCTATTTAACCATTGTAAATTTATGCTGTTGCAAATAAAATTATATTATTATATTATTATTATGTTAATTAATTTTATGTAACATATTGTTTGTGCTAACTAAATATTTTCATTACTCCAGTTCTGCATGTATTTACCTTAGAGGTCCTCCTTAGTAACTTCAGTTTGCATGGTTACCTATCGCTATCATACCAAAATATTAAATAAATATGTGATCTTTATACTCGAATATGTGTTTCCTAAATATAATATACGTTTCAAAGAAATAATTAATGATCAGCTTATCAATTTTTGGCTTCTCACCTACACATTTAGGGTATTCAGATATTGTTTTGGTGAAGAGTTTCAACTATTAGACATACCCGAATACCAGATTATCGGTTTCAAAAGAGGTACTTTTAATCAGAAGAATGTAATGTATGATATGATATACATTTTTAAAATGGATTCGAATTTTGAAAATAAGTTAAAAGGAATAACTGAAATGAAACAAAATTGTTGAATAATTATGTTCGTTGTATTTAAAACGATCTTATTTAATAAAAATTAAAAAAAGCTTTAGAAATTCTTATCGATTCTAGTCAAGAATTGAAAAGTATTTACAAAATTTTTGTTGGCCAATCAATAGTATCATGTCGATAGAATGAGAAATGTTTCATTAAAAGGGCTAAGAAATACCGTTGGTAACAAATATTTGATTAGGAGTAAATAGATAGTTTTTGGTTTAATATTACTGACATTAATATTCACTCATGATTAAAAAAAAAAAAAAATACCTAGTGAAATTCGAGTTTTCTAAAATTAGCCAAATGTTAACTTTTACGTATGTAAATGCCATTCACGAGAAAGGTCCATAGCGCTTTTAATAATTAATATGTAAACTTCCAAACTTCTAATCTAACCGCCAAAATTTGGTATGTGTAACTGGAGTAACACATACATCAAAAGGATTCTGACGCTGTGGACGTGATGGAACTATAATGCATGGGACAGGTATCATAATAAAATATGTATATTTATATAGGCCACACAAAGGGCTGCAAACTTCTAGACGCTCTTAAACGTGTATAATACCTATACGTAGGTGCTAAAGTCGACGCGGTCAGTGGCATGAACCGAATATGTAGAGGAGTTGACGCGGCTGTGGCAGCCGTGTATATTATAATTATAACAGTTACAACTTTGCGGGCTGAACTTTACTTCATCAACGGTGCGGCGGCAACATACCATCAAACCGGTGTCAGTCGTGTTCGTACGATGTGAAGTGTTATATTTCGCAGTACATTTAATTCTGAGACTAAATATATACATACACGCATAACAAACACCCCCAGGGACGCAACTCTTAAATTTTTTTCCCGTAAATAAACCCTCTTCTTCCTACCACAGACACAAGTAATACTTTAAAAATGTTGCGGCTAATATATTTCAAGTTTTATGGGTACATACAAATCAACTAGTTGATTAAAAAAAAGAAAAAATGGTATTAGCCAATAATATTATTATATAAAAAAAAGCACTAAGTTCATATTGGAAACATTATTTATAGTATTCGGACTGAGAATCGTTTGTTAACAGTGGGTTCTAGAAACAAAATAAAATTTAAGTACATTTTTTGAAAATATTGCACTAAAACATAAAATAAAATAACGACGGGACCGGAGTGCAATCGCAACTTTTTGATCTCGACTAGTTAGTTGGTATTTGTAGTTACGCCACCAGTTTTTACAGTATGCACCCTAAACATAAGGTGACTAAGTATTTTATACAAAATGTATACATTTTTGTTTGATTACCCTAGTGGATATATTTTTAATTGCGTTGATTAAATCCCGAAAACGTTTGGAATTCGCAACACTGCAGCTGTACAGATCGAGCCCAGTAAAAAGTAAAAAAATAAAGAACGGCTAGAATATTTCGTCACTGCTGCCCCTACGCTTGGTTGCACAGACGTATTTCATTACCATTATGCTACATAATTTAACGGTTCATTCGTGTCGAACGGATCTCGGATTAATTACGGATTGTTATTTGGCATCGTAAGTGCAAGTACGATTTCGGAAATCACTTTAAACCTCTTATCGCGTGTTTGCATGAACTGGCATTGATGAAATGTTATATTTTTATTTATAATGTATAATGTTATACATAGTATGATAAGTAATCTGGTATTATTGTTGATCCACCTGTCACCACAGCTTATCGCGTTATTCAGGAAAGGTTATTTCTTCTATGTGGTTGGAGGACTCGTAAAATGTTCTCCAGGTACCTATACGATTCTTAAACTTTATCGTCTTAAACAGTGGTTCCCAAACTTTTAATCCTTACCACCCACTTCCGAAAAAAAATCCGACAAACGCCCCCAAAAAAAATATTGTTACAAAAGTATGCTATGGAAAATTAAATACATTGTTTATAAATATGTATAATGTATATTGTATAGGTACAAATGAAAAAAGGTATCTTTATGAGATGAATGTGGTTGGTGTTTTGCTAGAAGTCCATTGATATTAGGTTCGATTTTCGATTAGATAATTTTTCTTCGACATATTATGCCATTTCATCAATTCTTCTTTGCACTGTAATATTGCTCAGAGGAATTTTTTTAATAATGTCAAAAGCTGGTTTATGCAGGTCTGTGTTTAACACCTCGCTTAAAGCTGGTAAAATAAGTTCTTCGCCAATAGTATGAGGTTTACTAGATTTGGCAATCAGTAGAGAAATGTTGTACGAAGCTCGCCATCCGTCATCATCTTGTTTCGACGTTGTTGAAAACATATTGACCAATGTCGGCTGTTTCAAAAATTTCTTTTCAAGTGTTTGAAAAATAAAATAAAAATAAAACAAATCCATATTTTTTACTAGCATGAACTTTTGTTAAATGTTCTTGAAGTTTCGACGGTTTCATAGCTTCATTTATAAATACTTTTTGGCAAATGAGGCAATTGGTAATGTAATATTTGTAGGCGATTGAATAAAACCGTACTTCAAATATTCAATATTATACTTCCTGCATTTTTTTCTTCGATTCGGTCATGATGTAAAAAACGTTTCAATAAAATAATACGCAAAAAATACGACAATTATTATAAAGACAATAAACGATACCAAATAATTTCGGCCAGGGGCGTGCCTAGGCCCCCCCCGAAAAATTAAAATAATTGTTAATATAAGTTAGAAGAATTTTGATAATTTAGGTCACGTTCGTTGTTTCTGTTATCACTAAAACGACAGATGAAACTGCCACAACCCCCTTTTTGTAATGAAATACCCCTCAATTCAGCTTGTAACTTTCATTGCCCCCCTTTGGGAAACACTGGTCTAAATTCTTATTTTATTAGTTGACAAGTCGACAGACTTACAATTGTTATGAAAATCAGAAATCACACGAAGTAATACTTGTTAGTAATACATTTAATTTTATTGAAAATTATAAGCTTTAACCACTATTTACAAAAATATCTAAATCAGCCAATTCTTTGTTTAGTCGTTATTTGTGAGATTGAATCTCATATTCATTACAATTTAAAATATTAATAGACAAAACACAAAATCTGCATGATATATCTACAGGATTATAAAATAATTTGGGTTCAACATTTCTCGGCCACAAAAAAATCATCGTTAATCTTCAAAAATATCGTATGCATCACTTATTTTATTTGTACATTTTCTTTTATAACAGATCCATCTTGTTGGTAGTTGAAACTATAACTATCGTTTATGCAGACCATCAACCTTACTGTTTTCTTTGAAAAATTACCATTCAATAGATCCAAACGATATTTTTAAATTCAATGTCTGAACTAGGTGGCACTATAAACAGGGTCAGTTTTGCAATTTCTCAGTTGTTGTTTTATGCGAGGAAAAATATACTTCAATATTGAGCGAATATGGTGATATTTGCAGTAAGTAAATTTGTTTTACACGAAATTGATTTTATTCAGATATTTTGTTGTAACTTCATTCCAAGTAATCATTGAAATTATTTGAAATTATAATTAATAAACTTATAAAAAAAGAGTGAAAAAATTATTAAATTACCATCAAATGCTCGATAAAATGACCAGAAAAATATTTTAAATAGATTGAAAAACTTCTAATTTCTAAGTATTGGAAATTCTTTACTTTTTAGAGGTATTCATAATTTTTAGGTTATGATCATAATATTTAATGCAAGTGAACTTACACAATATTATATTGATAGATTTGAAGTTCTTACTTTTTTAAATTGCAAATAAGTATCTATTTTCAACGATAATATTTAGATTTTTACGAAATCATTTGTATAAAAAATAATGTTTAATTCAAAACAATCTTTCTAAAATTTTAATTTCAACTACGCTCATGTTGTATTGTGTAATATCAGTACTTCATGTTAATAGTGACATGTAAGTGTTTTACATTTTATTTATATATATTTCCTTGTAATATTTGCAATAAAATCCTAGCTGGTTTAAATATTAATACATGACACTGAATCTACATAACACGTTTTTCATATCAGTTAGTTGTACTATTATAATAATAGTCATGACGTTTGTCAATCGGCATCAACTATAAGTAATATATTAATGTTATAATTTATAAACTTGGTACTAAACAATAATATTTCTTTATATTTGATAAAACTATTCATTAATTGCTTTAAAATCAACTTAAATATTGAATGAATAGTATGTACATTCGGTTTATTTTTGTATGAATTAGTCTATTAACAATACATTTAGTTTAATACCTGAAATGTTAAAAAATAATTTGGGTAGAAATATTTATGTATATGAAATCTTTGGACTTATTTTCATCTTTGGACTTTCAAGATCGTCATTTTAAAGTGCTAACTTTTATGATTTCTGACTTTAAACAGAAGATTCTTCAAAATTGGTTTAATAAAAAAACAATTGATTCATTTCGGGCATTAGTTGACAGGGACAACATTGCCAATATGATATCAAACATCCAGAACGGGTAGAAATTCATAAAAGAAGAAGACTTATAATACAAAAAAAAAATTGTTTACATTCTTTTTAGCTGAATTTTTTGAAAGCTTTCTTTAAATCTTTTCTTTAATTTAGACTGTGACCTTTTCGATTTTCGTAATTTAATTAAAGCTGCTGATAATATTGAAAATCAGTTTAATCAATTATATAAATAAATAAAATTAATATTGATTAAAAACGACCAATTGTATGATTTTATACACTTAGATACCTAATTAAATAGATATTGAATATAAATTAAAGTTACTAACATGTACTTTTTGATTAGTTTGTATTAAAAATGCTACATTGAAATACCCCTCAAAATATTCAATTTTTATCAATTTCAAATGACTGTGACTAGAGACTAGACATATTGAAAGTATTTTAATATTTTTAAACTATTTAGTATTTTATTTCGGAAAATTTTTTATTGTTTAAATTTGGGTATTTTAACTCTATAACCTGTCTACACGCAAAACAAATAGAAATATTTTAAATATTTTTGTTGAGTTAATTAACACTCTTTTATGACCAAGTACCTATATTATATTGTGTAACCACTGACTGTATGACTCATTTTCAAGAAATTAATTTTCATTTCAAATGTGTATTGTTTTTGTTACACATTTTTAAAAGTATAAGTATTTAAAATGTGTGTGTGTGTGTGTGTGTGCGTGCGTGCGTGCGTGTAATAAATCATTTGATTTACTTGATATATAAAATTATTATTTATATAATCTAATAAAAAACTTCAAATGTTAATCTTTGTATCTTTATAAATGTATTTTTTTATTAATGAACAAATAAATAATTATGTACTGAAAAGAAATTTTGAAATAAATTACTATCAATAATTAATAGATATATTTAAACTTAGATTTCATGATTTATTGATTAAAATTTTAGATTTAAAAATCAGGTCAATATGTTATCCTTGACAAAGTGGCTATAGTTGACAATGTCACAAACAGTGCACTTATTAAATTAAACATTTTGCAAATGAGAATATCTAAAGTATAGAATGAAAAAAATTATTGTAGGTCGATCATGTGATAATAACATGTTTATGTCATGGTGACAGTTTGACATATTATTACTATTATTTAAGTAACATAACATACCAATAATAAAGTTTAATTTGAATCATTTAAAATACATTTTCCCTGCTAGCTCTTTTTTCCTTTCAATTTTATTCATATGTAATAATAAATTTATAAAAAGGCTTTTTTTAAATATTCATCTGTGTTAAATATAATCGTTAAAAGTTAATAAACTATTTGTTGGTCATGAAAAAAAAAAAAATTATATATATGTGTGTCGTCGGCCATATGGGAAATTAGTTTTTTTGCAAAAAGACTAGGCTTTGCAATGGGGTAGCCCGTTTACGAACTACTTATTATTTTTCTAAACAGCCTGATGTTTTTCAGGCTCAGGCATACAGACTACAGCAATTAGGTCTTTTAAGAATTACAATCATAATAACAATTTAAATAATATTATTTTATTTTATTTTAATATTTTATTACTTGTACAGTTTTTGGCTATTGAATAACTAGTTTTATTATATTACTCGTATATTACTAACAAAAAAAAAAAAAAAATATATATATTATATAATATTAAATTAAATTAAATTGCAATATCACAAAAACTATATGTAACAATAAGTAAATATCGTTAACATTGAAAAAATTCAAATTCTGAGATCATGACCCAAAAAATTTATTTAAAAATAAATGAATGATTGAATTATTTTTGTGATATATTTTTATATTCAATTTGTGAAACAAATAAGTTAAAAAATAATATTACAATGTATTTTTTTTGGAATTTATCCAGTACATATAATTTTTTAATAGCATCTATATGTTGCGCAACGCAACAGAGTTTTACAACAAAGTACATTTATTTCTGTTAATCCCTAAGGGAGAGTAAGATGAATTTACGAATATTTATAGTATATCAATTCATTTGAAATTTAATGTGGGTTGTAGTTTTGATGGTGAAACTCGAAAATCATTTAAATTTAATATTCATAAATGCATAAGAGTCAAAATTAATTATTTTCTGAATTTCTCTTTAATAAAGAGATGCAAAGTTTTAAATGTGATGTGTATTTTCTTTCGAAAGGACAAATAACACGCTCTTTAATGTGAGCAATTTTATAATGTTTATCATTACTATTTGTTTATATTGAGATTTATATACGTATATATTACCTGCTGTTGAGACGACGGTGACCTTTCAATAGTATTATATTCTGATATCATATTATTCGTCGTACGGAAATTTGGTGATGGAATTTTAGACACACCACCATTGCACTGAGAGTGGTCTTGTCCACCACTAAACATGAAACAAAATATTAATAACAAATGCACTTGAAGTATTTGAACTAAAATCAATTTTAAATAAAAGGTTATTTTGTTTACCCAGTATTTCCTAAATGACTATTGTTGTTCAAAACCAGAACCCCTTGGTCGTCACTTTCACATTCCATGTTATTTAACTTTGATTTTCGTCTCAATGAGGGTCTCGAGATTTTCCATGAATATCGTCTTTGAAGTTTTTCACCATTTTCCCCACTGTAAATTGTTTTTTTTTTCATATGAAAAATCAGGTTTTAGTTTTTACCCATAGTCATTATTATGTATTGTTTATATGTGTCACACATAAAAAAGAAATACAAGTAGCAAAAAAAAGTATAAACATTCATATTTTACCTATATGAGCATTTTAAGTTTTTACTTAAGTTTAAATTCGAGAGTAACTCAATATGCAAATCTTTTTGATACCAATTATTGATTAATTTCCAAATCATTTAGTGCGATGAAAAATGCGTTAAAGTAAAAGATTAATGACGAAAAGACAAAAAATAATACTATAGGTAACTCAAGGGGTAACATTTTTGAATTGAATTTGTCGGTTGAAAGCTAGTCAAATCGGAAAATAAATTATATAATATTCATGTAGAAATATGGAGTACAATACAATTATTACTCCTTTGAAACATCTCTAAATATAATTCACTTCAAGATATTCACTATGCTTCAAAGTATAGTAGTTTTGTATTGTTCATTGTTTTTGGAACATAACTCTTGGCATCTCATTCATCATAAAAAATAGCCTTTTGTGTAAAGAACCAACAGGGTATAAGAGTAGGGTTTGCAGGACCAAACTTTTCATTTTTAATATTTTAAAGATAAAAACTTAAAAATGTAACTCTTTTATGTTTTAATATAAACAACAGGCATAATTAATTATGTTATACCGTGGATAGTACATTTGAGAGTTATGATTTAAAACCACATCAAAGTTACAAACATTAAACTCGTGTCGAAATTAATTTAAAATTATTAATTTGTTCAAATTATAAAAATAAGTTGAAATTAAAATTAAAATTTCTTTTTTCAATGAATTGTTTATTTTGAATGCTCAATTAATGAAATTATATTTACCAAAAAGAAACGTCTTCAGGTATGGTTTCGAAACTTTGGTTTGCTACTAACTTTTGTGGACTTGATGTCTGTGGAGTTCTGTTGTTGATTTTGGAAAACTTAGAAACGCTCTGTAAGCTATTTGTTGACGAACGCTGCAATAAATCATAACCATAATACATCATATTAAATAAATAAAATAGTTATATTAGACAAATAAATAAATAAATCAATAAATAAATAAATACATGTCTGTATGTAAGAATTTGTTTTAAGAAAAATCTCCATTGTATGAATAACTTAAAAAATAGCCTCGCAACTTAATACTACAGAATTAAACAAAATCATTAAAGTTATTGATTTTCACAATTTTCCTCTGCATTAAGATGATATAGTCATAAATATTTAAGTATTTACTGTTTAAGTTGTATTATCGTTATAAACTAATCACTAGTGTATGATTATTCGACACATTTATTTTTAAAAGGGTTAGTAAATTTAGAACTTACGTATCTGTACTTTATATTATACCATTATCAAACGTTATTTAAATAAAATATTGTTATCAATTTTAATAAAATGATTTTATATTTTTTCATAAATGATTTGCAATTTTCAAATAGTATTTATTTTATTTTTTAAACTCAGTGACCTCCGATATGATGTAAAAAAAGCCGGTAAGACAATGGTGGTGGAAGTTCGTCCATCGTCGCACCGCTCCTCGGACAAGATTATGGTGATGAGTAGAGATACAGGAGTTGGGTGGGATACACGAGATGTATTGATAGATTAGGCATTATAGGATAGATTAGGACATTATTTTATATTATAAAAAAAAAACGATTCTGAACGAAGATGAATTGTCAGTGAATAATATGTTTATAGTAAATCGCTTGAATTTTTGTAAAAATTACAGTTTCAGACGCCCGTTAAAATTTTTTCATTGAACCGATCGTGAGATTTTTTATACTTTTTGCAAGCAAAACTTATGAACAACCTTGTAATACATTTTCATTTCTTAACTTTGAGTAGAACATTTTTTATACATTTTCAACTACGACATAATTTGTGATTTCGACAAATTTTGTCGATTTTTGAACTTCAACTGCTTATAAAAAAAAATTGTGCCTATGTATTTTTATAATTTTTGAATGGGAGTTAGAACAACTTATGTGGACCCTTCTATTAAATTTTCAAGTATTTCGTCCGAGCTACATTTTTTTTATCAACATTTATAAAAAAAAAAATAAAAAAAATCGAATATTTCAAATGCCTATAAATTGATTAAAAATGAGTGAAATCTTTTGAAAATAAAATTATATAAAGAAAATGCCAATATAAACAACTGATAAAATTTTCAAGTTTCTACAACTTATACTTTTTGAAAAAAAAACAAATAACAAAAATCGTTTGAGGCTAAACCGTTGTTTAACGTGTTTTTGTAAAAATTTAAATTTCAAACACTCATAAAATTTTTTTGTCTGAATCCGGTAGAGTTTTTTTTGCAGATAATTGAAGAAAAACTAATGGAAAACCTTGTACCAAATTTTCAAAACTAAATAAAAGAAAAAAATTTTACGATTTTTCAACAACAAAATTATTTGCAAATTTTCGCAATTTTTACATATTTCGTATAAATTGGAACTTTGAGCACTTATAAAAAAAAATTGTGACTTACGATTTTGGTTTTTTTTTTATCAGTTATGGAACAACTTATAAGAAACCTTGTATTAAATTTTCAAGATTTTCTGGCAAAAAAAAAAAATTTTATCGTTATTTTAAAAAAAAATACTTAAAAAAATTGAAAATTTCAATTGTCTATAATTAGCTCAATAAAAGTCAAAATACTTTGAAAATTTAACGGTGTATAGAGAACGCTAATTTAAACATTTGGTGAAAATTTCAAGTATTTACATCGATTAGTTTTTGAGTTATAGCAAAATAAAAAATTTGATTTTGTCGAAAACTGGTTTTGCGTAAAATATACCGTTTTTCCCTCATTTTTTAAGGGTTTTTCCCGGCGCGTTAAAAAAATATTGAAAATTTTTAACTTTTGACCCCCCAAAGTACCAACTAGATTCAATTTCCTTTCAGAAAAGTTGCTATATAAGGCAATCGAAGCATTTTTACTGCCCCAAATCGTGTCGACAGACACAAAAATAAAAAAAAAAAAAAAAAAAAAAAAAAAAAACACACATCATTGTAAAATCAATACATTCTTCACTCCGTTCAGAATCTAAAAAGTAATCATGCTTTTACTAAAAAAAAAAAAAAAAATGATCGTATGTTTTATTTGTTAGATAACTGACGTAACATTTATATTACAAACCACTGAACAGTCGATCGAGTCAATGGAAAATCCGCTTCCATTTCTGTCAAACGGCAAAAACGTGTACGGCGTGAGTGATTGAAATCGTCGAAAATCCCTTGATTCGTATGCAGCATTCGGCGAATCCTGTGGTGTGGCGGCCGTATGAGTAATTATCGGTGGAACAATTGCTAACGAAGTGTCTATAACCATAAATGTACAGTTTTTAGTTTAGAGTAATCGAAAAAATGTTTGTTGAGTTAATAGGGAATTTCCTTGATCACTTTTTTTAAAACATAGAAAAAATATAAAATTATAATCGTAGAAATACAAATAGTAATTTAACGGTTATTTGAATTTAACTTTACAAAGGATATACCAAAAAAAAATTATATATACGTAGTATCAGTTTAAACATTTCGAAAGTATAGGTTTTAAATTAGATGAAGTTATACAGCACGCTTAGTTTTTTATGTACGCAGTATTATAGGACTCATTAAATTTTTTTTTTTAAATTGATAATTTGTTAACATTGCCTTTGATATAGTATTTTCATCATAAAAAAAATAGTAATCAGTTGATGTTTAACTATCAAAGAACACGCATAAAAAAGAAAAGAAAAATCTCCTTTCAATCCAGGTAATAATAAACTTACTAATATATTTTTTCAAGAATTAGGGCTAAAATTTAATAGAAATAAGATTATAATATTTTGTATGATTTTTAACATATATTTATTTGAATTCACTAAAATATTTATAAATGTATTTTATTTGATAAATGGAATAATAAAAAAAAAAAAAAAAAATTTTTGTTCAAGTGTGTGTTATGACAAAAATAATCTTAGAATTCAAGTATTGATTTATGCTAAAATCTAATCAAATTTTTTTATGAATAGAGTTTATTTGAATATTATGTTAATAACCTAAAATTGTTAACAACTAAGCGTTTCAAAAAGATTTTCTATCGTTCTTGAAAATGTTTAGAATTGAGTTGGTGTATCAGTAAAATAATGTATAAAACAATGGACAAAACCATTTTCTCTGAAAATGGGATACTTTTTTCTTTCATCGTTAATTTTCCTCAAAACAGAAATAAAAATTCTGTTTATGCTTATATATTTTTTGGATTAAACCATGCATATATACCTAAAAATATTAAAATTATTTAATCAAAATTTCTAGATATTTTGCTTATATTTTATCTGGTACTATCAGTTTATAATATAACATGAAATTATAATTTTAATAATTTTTAGTTCAAAAATTGACAGTTAATCATACTTTTGTCATTTCAAGTTATTGTATTTTTTTCATCCATAAAATTTTTCGTTATTCGATATTATTCGAAACAAAAATTAATTCTAAAAATGATTATCAATAAAAAAGTTGTTTTTGATTTTCAAATAATTAGTTTAACATAAATATTTCATAACACTTCTTCGTAATTCTATTGTAAATTATGTCATAATCTCATAGTTATTATTATGTTATAACATAATAGAAGTTTTATTAATTAAAATTATATACTTAAAATTGATTGATTAGGTATTTTAAAGAGGGAAAAAATAATTTACTAACAATAGAATATATTAAAAAAAACATCAATCTCTCTTATGGGATATCAAGAGATTTCGTTTAGACTGCATAAGAGTAAATTATATTTGTTAACTACCTAGTTTTCTTATAAAAAGAAAGTACTCAGAGAATAATATTACAAATTTTCACGACATTTTTTGATTTCTGTGATATACGTATAAGTACATTGCACACTATCTTGATTTGTATAAATGAAGTAAATAAATATCTTGTTTTAACAATTATTAAGCTTTTTTTTTTAAATTGTGGATTATAATTTATCAAACAATAATATTATAATTTTAATTTGGACAGACAAGAAAAAAAAATTTAAAGTATCGGCACTAAAATACAAAGTATGTTCTTGTTATTGAGTTAAAAAATATACCAACAGATGTTACGTTAAAACAAAACGATCAAAGCGTATATTATACAGTGATATACGTTTTAATTAAACTATTGAGGGAAAAAAAATCAAAAGAAGAAGTTTTATTGACAGAATAGGTAAATTACAAAACTTGGTACTGCATGAAAATGCACTATCATATACTACGTAATAATATACTAAATAATCAAGATAAGAGTTTTGTAAAAAAATTAAATGAAATGAATTTGCCATAAATAAATTTTGTGCTGCATTTAATGCCACTCAAAATCGGCGGAATTCGTATAATGTGAATTGACATGCGATGTCAAATGGAAGAAAACAAAATTTCGCAGCACTGAAAGTTAACAGTCACTAGATTTACTTATCAAAAATTAAATTCGATATTACTGATTAGACATTTTACTCAATTGATATATTACACAACAGTAATAAACTTTTATAACATTTTATTAAGCGTGCATAACCTCGTAAATAGCAAATATGGACGCTGAGTGCTAGTACTTCTAGGAAAATTTCGTAAAAATGATTTTTGAACTATTCCAAAACCATATAATAAACATTCATATATTTTAAATGTATAGTATAATAATAAATATTAATAGAATGCTGTATCTTATAGGTTCAGATTATGAACTAATATAATTAAAGGTTATTAATTTACCGTTATGGGTATTACATTTATTTGATAGTACGTCTCTGCTTTGATTTTCAATTTTAAATTCAGAACATGATTTTCCGTTCAGGCTTTTTTTCTCGGAACAAAATTCGCAGTCTCCTTTGTCGTCACCGTAACACGAACAAACGCATTTACACCACGATGACTGTTGTTGTCTCTCGAGCTCCCGCCGTTCTCTTTCTCTGCGTTCATTACGCTACAGACAAAACAAGAAGATTATTCTTTTAACTAAATAAAACTGAATAAAATGTCAATTAATTATCATAATAGAGTCACACTTATTAGTGGACCAATTCACTGTCATTTTTTAGGTTATTTATCAAGAGTGATTGATATATAAAGAGTGTAGGTACGACTGTGTTAACTATATTTACTAGTTCACTGCCTAGTACCGTGCTATTATTTATTAACATTTATTAAATATAAAATATTTATATTTTATATTTTAATTGTGATTAATAGTTTAGTTAAAGTATAATACGTCATTAAATTAATTATTACAAAATAGTTATGCTATACATATTATATCGTGTACAAAATCTATTAAATAATATCGATAACTCTAAAGATATTATGTACGTATTACAATATCTAGTAAAGATCTAATTGAGCTTGACTATATCAGTAAGTCCATACAGTAAGTGAGAAATGCAGCTTATGGAAAAAAGTAGTCTAGAGTAGTTGGGTTGATATATACGTATTATGATCATGTTATAACAATAAATAAATAAGTAAACATATTTTATACAATAGACGCGTGACTACATGTGATTCTTAGGATTTTTTTTACTCGTTTGTTACAGGCGTTTGAAATTTTTTTATCTACTGGATCTTTTACCTCGGAAGAAAATCCTTCAACCAGAATTGCTACCAGCAAATTGAACAACACGTAATTGCCAAAAGTCATCAGCGTCACGAAATAAAGAGCAGCCCAATGACTCGTTTTTTCCATTCCATTGAATAACACTATATTCCAGTCTTCTTGCGTAAGAATCTGTATCGAAGTTATAAAATAAATAATTATATTTAAAAATTGTTGAAAACATATTTGATTATAAAATTAAGAATTATTTTATTTGAAGTGATATCATGCAACGTTGGTAATATTATAGTAAGTTGTATATTTTTTTTCTATAAAATTGAACAAATACGTAAATAAATAAATAAATAAATAAATATGTATATTTAAATATAAATATACATATTTATATTTATAAATATGTATATATATTTATTTTGTGTGTATCGAAAAGAGTTCAAGGTTGACCTTAAAAGCGGTGTTATTGAGTCAAAAACTAAAATAATTCTGAATCTATGATTTTGAAATAAAAATAAGCGGTTGTTAGAAGCACAATCGTGAAATAGGTCACTAAAAGCATAGGACGACCATTGTTAGTATTGAAATGGTTTTAATGTTTCACTAATCGAATACATAAGAGTAGAGGCATAGATTTGGTTCGTCTCGTTTTCTAAGGTAGGTACATTAAATAGTAATACCTATTTACGAAAAAAAAAAAAACGAAAAAAAAGCAACTGGTACAAACGTATTTTACGATTGTTACTTTATGTAAAAACGTTATTCAACTCATGAAGTTCATATAATATTAACTTATTTATTGGTCATACTTATCAAACATATTAAAGTATCATTGTTATTACGTTTTCATATGATAATTATAATTATTATTGTTTTCTTTTACAATGTTAAGACAAACTTGTTGCATTAATAACGTTTATACATTATACATATCTGTGTTTATTCGGATAATAATATGGTGATATATTTAAAGGAAAAAATGTTGGTTGGATAATCTCGTAAATAATGCATTTTAGTGGGATGCACAGCATGTATTGTTAAAACACAACGCGAACTTTAAAACAAATATGTACGCTCGTGTCTATAGAATAAAATTACCTATTTGAAAATACATATACACAGCATTCTGGTGACAATACCATGGTAAATTCGTAAAACGTGGTAAGAAGGAAGTTTATACCCCTGTACAAAATGGATTAATACATGCATTATGCATATGTACTAAAATTAATTTTTTTCTTTTTTTATTCAATTTAGTAAGAAAATTATGGAACAAATGCCCAATTTTGTTTCATCCATAATTAGTAATACACTTAACTGCATAGATTTGTCATAATACGCATGAAACACGTTTGAAACAAACATGGGTGCATGCTTGAACAAAAGCGTCATAATTTGAAAAAAAAGTAAATTATTTGATTAAAATCACCAATATTTTAATGTCTGTTCGGAAAAATTGAAACTAAAACCGATCAATTTTAAATATTTTAATTTTTAATTTAATAGAAAAAGTTGTCTAACAGGTTCTTTTTAATACATTATAACGTTATAAAACGTATTTTTATTGATAATAAAATTATATAAATTCGTAAAAATTTTAGTATTTTTAATATAACAAACACATTTTTCCATACTTAGACTAGGGTTTTAAGAAATAGAATTTGTTTAAAATATTGTTGTGCATATATTACTATATGGCTATATCAATTATAAGTAAAAACGTATAGTATAGATAATTAGTAGTAGTATGGAAGTAAGTAATTTTGGGTAAAAACTATTGTCTTATAAATTAATTTGAAAACTGCATCACGAAACTTATCAACGTTTTAAAAAATGGAAGTATCGTTAACATTCTCAATATTTACATAAATCATTATATTACACGTCCAATAAAATGTATGATGAAATTATTATTTTGATTGTATTATTAAAGACATAAGTATACACATTACTCGAGAAACTTTAAAATTGATTATTAACTTTAAGTTTTTAACATCTAATAGAATCAAATTAGTTAAAATCGATATAAATATGTATTAAAATAATAAGAATGGCTTACGGATATATCTGCTATGAATACTGAACACACGTCCATGATCAATAAATGAGTTTATAATTATTATAATACGATGGTAACGTTTTTATGATATGTAAGTTGTAAAAAATAAATGAAAGTGGTAAATTACGTTTGTCCAGTAAAATCTAAGTAATTGATGACCTACTTGAAATACGGTGACTGTTGCCCATAATACATTATTAAAATGTTTTCGATCGCAGACGCACAAGGGATGTTTAGTGACAATTTCTTTGCAGTTGCATTCCCGGGCTCCGTTCCCGTACATGCAAAACTTACCACCGAAAAGATACATTCCGAGAATGCTGCAAAGAATGTATTTCTACGTAAAATAAATAGGTACCAGTTTATTTTAATTCAATTTTAATAATGACAATGTTTTTTTTTCAGGTATTTTTTCGTAATCTAAAAATCACACTAACAGTATTGTTTTGTCTACGAATAAAATAAGGAAATCATCGATTTTTGATTCGATAACTATCACGATAAAAATAATCCACTAAATTATTTATTTACCGTCATGTGTGCACATATGCATGTGTGTTTACTTACATATTTATGAAGGCGCCGGTCTCATCTGTGTATATACATCTATGATGGTTGTATAATATTATGTTACATGGAGGAGAAAGGTAGTATTATATTGCTGTCGTAAAACTTTGTATCATTAAAGATTGATTTTAAGACTAAAGTTTCGACAAAAAATAAAATAAATGACGACACAATTGGTTCGGTTCGATCATGCAAGACTAGCAGTAGCACGAGGACGAGTTCAGAGTGACAGAGGCGAGTTTGATAGTTGTATAATGTATTAAATATAATAAAAGTGAATAAGTAGGTCCTAAGAATTAGACTAAGTAAAAATAATATAATATATTATTTACAAATACATCGTATATAATATATAATTAGATAATGAGTCTAAGTGTGTAGTAATAACCTATTTAAAATGCTAATTAAGACTCTCTACAGTCTATATATTAGTATGATCTATGACGGGTGTGTCACAGTGTTTTTTATATTTCTAAGTTGTACGCTATGCATGTGAGTACATGGGGTTTATGTATGGGTTTTCCTGCACCTGTTGAAATATCCGAAAACGTGCATTGGGCATTGATTTTGTTTCTTGTTTTTAGTTGATGTATTAGGTACAAATAAATATTATATAATATGCGAATTTGGCTTTACGAATATCATGAACGAATTTCAAGAGTAAGTTATGAAAAACTGTAATACGAAATTACACACATGAATATTATTATGTTGATACATCGCGAAAAAAAAAATCAAAGATTTTCTTGTCAAGTCTACTATAATACACAATGAGGTGTATTATAGGGACACAATGCATATCCTCTTGGTTTCAACAGGGTTGAAAACACTTAAATACGTATACGTGATATTTACGAGTTTACGTAAATATCAAAATCCGCTTGTGCGTATACAGTATACAGTACTACTTAAAACATGTACGTAACTTGAATATTGGCATCTAAAGGATTTATTTGACAAAATGCTGGGTTAACGGTTTTCGATGCACATTCAAAATTGTGGACATGATTTGTTTTAACGCAAGTCCATATTAAAATTAGTGATTAATAAAATAATCGTTAAAATTATGTATCAACACATATGTTACTATTAAGGAGTAATATATGTTAGACTTAAAAATATAAATTCTATTTAAATGTGCAAAGCAAAAGCGTTAAAATAATGTATAAAAAGAGTCAATGTTCATTTGACTCATATTACGTATGTGTTAAATAAAATATTTAGATTTATATTAATAAAACAAGTAAATGCCTGCAAGTGCACGCACAATGCAGTTACAGCACACTGTACTTAAAAACTTAGTTTATGCAAAAATAAAAAATAATAACAATAATAATAATAATAATAATAATTATATTAAATTACAGAAGAGCTGAACATCAACAGTTTTATAATTATCGTTCTTACAAGTATTTATGTGATTTAAATATTGAGTAAGTGAATGTAGGGTCTTAAACACGGTATATATTATTAAAAATTGTAATTGATAGAGATGGTCCACAGGGATTTTATAGAAAAAGTGCTACTAAAAGCATACTAGAATGGCATCCAAGATTCCCTTGGGTACTATATAAATGTACTTTACGATGTAGATTTCAATTTCTTCTAATGATATTTCATTACAACTTATTTTTTAAAGCAAGCTAGAATTAGATTAGTAAACGTTATTTTTGGGATCATTTAAAGTATTCAATTATTCCATAGAAGTCAGTCAACTTCTAATAAAGGATAATTTAAGTGCCACAAAATAATATGAAATTATTTTAACTCTTTTTTTTTTTTTTTTCAAATTATGTCTTTTTTACTCGCAAAACTTGGTGTATTGAGCAAAAAAATATAGAATCATTTATATTATATATTTAAATGAATCTAAACATTTTTTCCTGGTAAAAATGTCACTTCTACTTAACGTAGGAAATTTGCTCTTATTTAAATAAATCAAGAAATTTCACAATTATTTAAACTTTAAATATTTTTCAAGCTGTTTTCTCAATTACGTACCTTGTTATTTAATTTTTTTTTTTTTTGTTATTCAGAAAAATGGCAAATAATTTGTAAACAACCTATTCAAAATTCAATTTTTAATTAAAATATAGGCTCTACTACATTTACAGTAGGTATTAAAACTTACCCACATTTTTACATTATAATATTTTTAAAAGGCGAAGGGAATGTCTATTTGCCAATTGTATTTTATTAGATCACAGTAAAAAATTTGTAAGTGAATTGGTATGAATAAAATTGTTTTGTTTGAGAAAAAAGTATTTATTTATATTAATTTAGACGGTGAATTAAATTAGCTGTGTGTTATATTGTAAAGAACTTTTTCATTTGATATTTTCATTTTTTTAATACGGTAGGTATTACATTTTAGTGTTGCAAAAGCTATAAACATTAATGATACGTATCTAACACATTGTTAATGACATGACTGACGTGACCACATGATAATAATATTTTTACGTGCAAATGTTTTTAATGTATTTTTTATTGAATATAATTTCAAAAAATATTATTCTAACATAGTATAATTCATTTAGGATTAATAATTTTTGAGATAAAGTAGTATGTAAGTTTTATTTTTTATTTTTAGAAGAAAATATATCTATATTATATAAATACTAAGTATATGATAAGATAGAAGGAGAAAAAAAATGAACACGATTAAATGAATTTGAGAATAGAAGCTGTCTATTGATGACACTTTATAATTTAATTGGGTATTTATTTTATAAATTAATTTTGTTTCCTTTTTTGTTGTATTAAATCTCCACACTATTTACGTTTTAGGTACGTAGTATATAAGTAACACTTTTTTATTTTATACATTTTATTTCATATTCAGACCGATTAATTATGATTTTTTCCTGAGTATTAACTAAAATATAATATACCAGTGTTAATATATATATATATTTTTTTTTTATACAATTATTATTATTATTATTATTACATTTTTTTTTTTGCACAAACGGGTTCTTCTAACAATTATGTATTTATGTCGCGTGATGCAATTTTATCAGGAAGACAGAAAACTCGAGAGGAAGATTTAATAAATTGTAAATAACCGGATTATCTTTCCAGGTACCTGAAACACAGTGACTAACGCCCATAACAATGAGTCAAAATTCTTTCTGTCGCACGCTACATCATCATTCCCTGTTCCATCATCCTTTCGGCTACAGAATTTACATCCGAATAAGTTCATGCCCAGTATACTACAAAAATATTAATTGTTAATTCTAATCTTAATTATGGCTTATTATATATGTATAATTGTCTTCAGTTCTGAGGATATATTGTAAAAATGTAATATTGTGAAAGTTTAATATGCAATCTCGACTGCAGAGTACACTAAACTTGTGAGTATACATAAAATAAAAAAGATATTATCTCTTTGTTTGGTTATATTTTATTTATGTGTCAAAATTTTTGATTACTTTTCGAAATATTGATTTTTAGTTTTTTGAATTATGTGTAATCTAGATAAAATTATAATAAAAAATACTATTATATCATTTACAAAGATGCGGGTACTTTTATGTTAGAGTTAAACCTTGGTAGAAAAATTAATAGCAGGTAAGGTAATCAAAAATATTAATCGACTAGCTTTGATATATTTTTTTAATGATTTAACTACATTCTTAGAACTATTCTTTTAAACTACAGGCTGAGTTAGATTTATTTGGAAAATGCAATAACTTCTTTTCCATTCACTAGTTTTAACTTTTTTTTAAAATAAATGCTCGACTCATGTGCTACAATAAATTTACAAATATTTAATTTTACTATATCATTTGTAAAAAATTAAAATTAGTTAAAAATGTGAAAAAGTCATAAATAATATTGTGTTTCACATAATTTTTCATCCTATAATTATTTTTAATATGTATACCACAATTAATTAAATCACTGATCAAAATTTAATTTATTCTAAGATTTTTGTTATAACACGTAGCATTTAATGTATAGCGATTAAATTATAGAATATTGATATATTAATATGCACTGAATTTAGATCTCGCACATGATTTCATGGAAAAATTAATCAAAATCACTGACTAATATCGATAATACGTAAAGAAATTTTAATTATTATTAAATTCACATTTTCAAAATGTTTAAAAAACCATATTGAATTATTATTTCTGATGATCAAAATTTAAGAAAGATAATTTAATATCATAATGTTTTCTAAAAATCAGGATTTTCAAAATGGTTCTTCAGATTTTTTTTTGAAATGGTACAATAATTTTTGAATTGTTAAAATTTGAGTTCCACATATCAAAAAAATATTTTTTTACGACTATGTCGTAGCTTAGTACTATAGTATTATTACATAAAAATGTTCAAAATAATGAATTGGAAAAAAAAGTTATTGCATCTGTCTAACTCACTCTGTTTACAATATACTATTACATATTGCAAATTTGAATATTGTAATCATATGGAATTTATTATAATCATATGACATTATTTATATGGCAATTACAGCTTAATTTTTTAGTTTTTAGAGTTGTTTTATTTATGTAATGTGAGTTTCTTGTGAGCAAATTTGGTTTTAATAAAAAAAACTTTCATATTTCATAACATATTTCGTGTTTATCATACGTTGTTTTAAAAGTCTGCTAATATCAAGATAACTGCACGAAGACAAATGTTCGATAATTTGTTTTTCTATTAAAAGACTTAATTTTTATTTGACTAAGATATAATAATACATAATGATAATATTCTTAAGTTCTCTATATATTATTAATACATTATTTAAGTACATGTATATTATTTTATTGTTAAGTTTATATTCTTTTTTATGATGGTGTTTTATAAATATTTTCTTCTTTTTTTTGACAGGTATATTTTACAAGATCGTATTGTAGAAAAAAAACTGAAAATCATGTTAGATAAAATAAACGAAGGGAAACACATCCAGTAAAAGTTAAATATCGATTTTAGGTTTTTTGTTTGAGAGGAAGGGTATAGGATAAAAGTCATTAGTACAAAGGCGGTTTACAAGCTAGGATAAAACCCAATAACATGAGGAATAGACCCTATTATAGCCTCTACAAAACGTCCTTGGATTTATTTATTATTGGACGTAGGGCAAAGAAATTAATTAATTTACATTTCAGCCAGTTGTTTATTGTATTCGTGATAATGTTGAGTTTTTTGATAAATTCTTTGACGAAAACACAGTTGATAACTGTCTGAGTTAGAAATGGATAACTCTTTATTGTATTACTTGACAAAGTAAAGTTAATAATTTCTGAACATTATTTTGAAGATTTCCTGATCATGATTGTATAAAAATTACACGTATGTTTGATGAAAAGCAATAAAATATATCATTTAAAATATTATTATTTATTATTTATTATGTTTATAGGTTATGATAAATAATAAACCAAATTATATATCATCATCAAAATTGATAATAATTTTTATGATTTTGGAAGTTACCAATAGACGTAAAACGAATAAATCTGTATTCAAATATGTTTTAATAATTAAAAGTATTTAAAAGGTATCGTTTGTTTTTATTTTTATTTTTAAAGTACGTATAATGCATTTGTAAATGAATCTTGGTTGTTTAAAGAATACAATAAAAACCAAATATATGTTTCTGAAATTTAAACTCACACAATAATCTTAATAGTTCATACACATAAATTATTATGAAAGAGTAAATAATTAATTATATTTTACAACCAAAAAAAATAATAGTGTACGGAATTTAGCTCAGTGTACTAGGTACCTACCAATATAACTTTTTTTAGATTCTGAGTGAAATGAAGGATCTTATGGTTTTACAACGATGTTTATTTTTTTTTCTTTATTTTATTTTTTTCTGGAAACACTTTTTCCTTAATTTAACTTTTTCTAAAAGTTCTATCAAGCAACTTTACAGATCGGAAATTTTATTTAGATGATACTTTGAGAGTTTATTAAGCTCTCATCTCAATAGTTTTTCCAGGTGAGCGAAAAAACAGCCTCAAATGGACCAAAAATGGCGAAATTCACCATAAACGACACTTTCATTCAATTGATTTAAGTAATTTCGTTATTACTCCAAAAGTAACGTTGCTAGAAACTTGAAAATTTCACCATATAAAAGTTCCATCAAAAAGGTATATTTGAATTCTGAAGCATTGCTCAGAATCAGTTGTTAAACTAAAGAAACAATCTATCATTTCTTTTAAATTTAATACACCCAATCTTATAACTCGAAGAATACTCCATAGGGCAAAGTAAGAACTTATTTGTTTAGTTTATATGGTCCAAAAATGTCAAATATATTTCATAAAACTTTCGATTGTATATTAAATAACTTTATTGAATACATTATACCAAATAACATACGACCATAAATATTATATAATATATTTATAAATATAAATATATTAAGCTAAAATATTTTCGGGTACATAAGGATGTGAGAATTAAAAATGGATTAAAAAAAAAAACAATTAAAATTCTGTGTTTACAAGTTATCATTGGTCAATATAGAAATGATAAGTATTTGCAGTTAAATTTAATAGAAAAAATTATAATATCCATAATTTTACCCTTTAAAATCAAAGCCAGCATTATTTTTTAGGAAATCATCTACATTATATGTTTTATTAATTTTTCTTTTTTAGAAATTCTATATTATAACATTTCGGTTGAATCAATATATGTTAAATTTTAAAGTTAATTTTTTTGAAACATTATTGTTTTGTTCGTTCATTTGTGAATCCGGGTAAATTGTTGTCATTTTTGAATAATGATATAAATTATTTTTAATCAAATAAATTTATCAACAGAACTTTTTAAAATACAGATTTATAAAAAACAAATTAACCCGAGAAATCTATTTATGTTGATGATTGGCAGTTTCCATCACAATTTGTTTAGCTTCACAGAACTAACTTTTTTATTTTATATAATTTTAATCCAATTAATTGTTAAATGTGTTGTTTTGAATCTTACATATTCAACAATGTTTTTTTTGTGTTTGACCTTCAACATCTAACGTTGTTCTGTATAGAGTCTTATAAAATATTTATTAAAGCTACCTATAGTTTTCACTTTTATACAACTTCATGTATATGAATCCAACATAGCATATACCAAAAAGTCTCGTTTGATGAAACTTTTTGTTGAAATCTTATCAAAAATTAATATTTACCTTTTTATATAACTAGGCATAAAAAGACAATTTTGAGTATTTGTTTAAATACTTATATTACATAGTTATAAATTAATTTTTTTTGTTACTTAATGAAAAAAAAAATGAAACAAAGTATTTTTTAAATTCAAACGATAAATTAATAAATGGGACAGAAAGAGAGTTCATAAATTAAAAATTTCGACTTTTAAACTAGGACGTTGATTAGTATTTATATTGCAATATTAACCTATACATATTATCATATTACATTAAAGTTATCGTTTCGTTTAATTAAGTTTTTGTGTATTGTTTCACTCACATGATTTTTTTTTACAGGGAGACGTAATAGTTTGAGTTAAGGGAAATATTAAATAGAGGTGAAAATAAAAGACTCATATATAGTATGAAAACCAATTTATTTGACACCAAGTTATCGTGGCTTTGTTATTGATATTTCTATAAACATTTTCCAACAATTAATTTTTAAAGTTTTTCTCGGAGCAGGTAATAACGACGATTGGAAGTTACGTGTGGTATGTAATACAGTTATATGTTAGTATCTCGCATGCTTATATCGAACTGTCAGGAAAACAGTTATTTTCTGTTTTGTAGTAGTGAATTCTTTAAACTTGTACGTAGAATGTGTATTAACTGCACATAAGTGTGTGTGTGTGTGCGTGTGTGTATATGAAGAAGAACATATGGTGAAAATTGGATTAGTTGTATGACATATTCCAGTGTATCTGAGTTTATTGTTTCACGGTAATGATAAACCACAAAAACAAAATGGCAGCATCATTAAATAGGTATTGTTAATGCCTCGATGGAACATGGTGATGGAGGAAATGGTGCTTTTGGAAGTTTTGCTTTTGAAATACGATGTGTACACACGTATTATGAAACACACACACACACACATACAAACTCACTCATGACCATTTTGTGTACCCTCTCAAAAGGCATAAACGAAAGTCACCGCATGTTCTACAATATGTTATTGTAAACGTAGAAACGGTAGAAAGGAAATATACGGTCCTACGCCCTAACTATTTCTATCTCATTCCGTGTAAATTGTCCCACGGGTCCGAGAATTGTGTTAGATAAAATACACATATACTCATACATACACGCACATACACTCGTATACTCATACACGTCATATATATATATATATATATATATATATATATATATATATATATATATATATATATATATATATATACACCTACACGTCATATATATATACCTACAAATATACATATATTTCCAGTATTCGGAGGCGGGTTGGTCGAGAGGTAGCCAGATAAAAATGTGATAGTGACAAATTGAATTCGACGAGGGATTTCGTTAAGACAAAAGTATAACTTACTGCCCTGGAGTGATGTTTTATTTCGACCTCTGTCACTGTGTAAATCCGGCTGTCATTTAATTTTCGACTTACTAACAAATCGCTGAGTTTTCTGACCGATACAAATTGTTCGATGATTACAACGAGAGCGAACCGAAAGAAAATTCACCTATCACACGTGCGTTTGACTCATAGCTTTTATATCATCGTCGTCGACGTCGGCGCCTTCTTGTTAGACCGAAATTCATATATACATATATACTTTGACCACTTATGGAGTTGTAAAAGTAATACCATCCAAACGTTTGTAGGATTTATGTTTTATTATTATTATTATTATTTTTTTTTTTTTAGTAAAAACGTGTGGTTAACAACCAAACACAATACATATTAGATGTAACGACAAACTTGATTAGTTTCAAAAATAAAAAAAATCTGTAACGTGATTAATTGTTTTACCTGAATATGAAAATAAACAAAATTAGAAGTGAAAAAAACACCGCAACGTTGTCCATGGTACGAAGCATGACGAATAATTGTCGACGAAGATTCGGCATAAATCGGACCAGCTTCAATATCCTCAATAGCCTAAAGGTTCTTAATACACTGAGTCCCGAATTTCCTTCCCTTTGTCCGCTGGTATTTTCGAATGATTGTGTTAATTCCACAATGCTGAAAAACAATACGGTTCAAGTCAAAAACGTAACACGTAGGTAACACATTTTATTCATGTAAGATATATATTTTTTTAGATTCTGAGTGAAGCGAAAGATCTTATGGTTTTACAATGATGTTTATTTTTTATTTTTATTTTTTTTTATTATTTTTTTTTTCTGTAAACACTTTTCCGTATAGAAATCCTTGTCCAAAAGTTTCGTCCAGCAACTTTTTAGATTCGAAATTTAACTGAGATGGTACTTTAGAGAGGTCATTTTTCCAAAATCTCCATAGTTTTTCCAGTAATCAAGAATAACAATCGAAAAACTAAGTAAAAACGGTAAAATCGGTAAAAATCCGCCGTAAACGAGATTTTTACTGTTCAGATTTTAGGTATTTAGTCATAAATCGAAAAGTATTGAAGCTAGAAACTTGAAAATTTTATCCAATATCAAATACATACTTTGTTATATTGGACAACATTTTCAAAACAATTATAGCACTTAAATATAGACTTATATGTTGACTTAAATATAGAACTTTTAATTTACCAAATTGTTTGAAAGTTTTTATGTAATATAATTTTAAATATTTGATAAAAAGTTCTGAAAATTCAATATGACCTTACTCATATACCTACCTAATTATCCTAACAAAAATTCAAAAATCGTGAGTCAAGATTTTTTTTTATACACACTTTAATAAATTATTATAACTCACCAAAAATTATACAAATAACCGTAAAATACGTAAACAGTATTTAAATAATAATATATTATATAACACTGAAGCTTTGCTCAGAATCGTTTTATACTAAAGAAATGAGTCATCATTTCTTTAAAACTTAATACATTCATCACCAATATCTTGTCTGAGGACCGTTTTATTATGCATCTGGGTATCAATACAAATACATTTTAAAGTAATTAAATAACTTTTAAACTACAAAGTGTTTCATTTTCATTACTAGTGTGTTGTATCTATTGTTTACCTTATAAAAACTTTTATATTTTGTATGAATTATTTAGCTTAACAATTTAAATTGTATTTTAAGTACATAGATTTTTAATTTTTCAAAATAATTTTAATTTCACACCTTTAATTTATAAAGCTCGGATTGTTTGAATGGAATTATAGCAAAAAATAAAAATAAATATTTTTTCCTTCATTTAAAATGAGAAAAAGAAAGCTGATTATTTTTGCTGATAGAATAATTTTTAAATCCAAACGATTGCCAGCAATTTATTACAAGATCTATCGAGTTTAATTGTTGGATTATTGATTTTGCAATTTATGTAGAATACATATGGTGTAGTTGAAAGAGAAAATTGATTAATATTAAATTAAGGGGATTGAAAGTTATGCTTAAACAAAACAATTACCATCTTGATTCAAACCCCGTTAGAACACTCTTGAGTTTTATCATGGGAAAATGTAAGTCAATTTTCAAAACTTGAAGAATATTAAGCTTATAAGTTACAACACTATTGTTGACTAATATATAGAAATATTGGAAGTTTCTATTTTCATTCTCTTTTCTTTTTTGAGGATATAAATATTATTTTATATTCTGACTGAACCTAACTGCGTCGGATCTATTGGTTTTACTGTGATGTTCCTTTTCTTTTTCCCCTCTTTTTTTTATCTACTGAAAACACTTTTTTGGATAGTCATAGTAATCGAAAGTTAATTTTTTTTACTTAATAGATCAACAATTATATATCTTAATTTAAACAGGGAATTCATTCCTTACTATTTACAGGTTTATAATCATAACGAAAAACTGCGGAATAAAAACAGTAAAATATCTCATAAACGAGATTTTCATTAAATCGATTTTAGTTATTAAGTCTTAATTTAAAAACTAACAGTACTAGAAATTGAAACTATATTAAAATATAAACTTGAAATTTCACTATATATCAACAACATTTTTACGTTACGCGACTTCAGCAACAATGAGCATGGCTTGTTATTATTTTTTATTTAAAGAGAAAAAAATATTGACACTGAATTCAATTAATCTTATATGTTATTACATTTCAAAATACTGTCGATCATTATTTTCATTTTTTTTCTGAAAAGAACTGATGTAGGTACCGTTACCTTAATATAACAATGATTCCGTCAAATACATTGAAACCATTACTGATATAACCGCACGGTCCCTCTGCGATTATTTTTAAAAACATCTCTGCAGCAAATATAGCAGAAAATACTATGTTGCTATATTCTACGATCACAGTGAGTTCCATAGGCTGAAAATAAATTAAACAAATTATGTATTAATATTAATCTCGTGAGTCGTTGCCTAACTTATAAAAGTTATAATTAGAGTTCGGATTTATATGATTTTACATATTTGTTTTTAGTCTATGCGGTTAAACGGGAGTGAGAAATCTTTACGATTCATGAAACACAGAATTCATAGGAAAAAATTTATTTTACATAAAAAAGCATATTTTAGGGGTTAGAGAATATTTAACACGTTATAGAATATTTGAGAATATTATTGTCATATCGCCATATAATGAACATATTTCACGTATATCAGCACTTTGATAAACAAAATGTTCACTAAATGATTAATATCTGTGTTTTAATAAAAATTAATCTCCAGGTACACTTCCTGAAAATTATTCACCGACTGTGTTTGCCGAATTTCAATATTCTCTATTGACATCGGTTGATGTCGAACGGTCCTTTAGCATGTACAAAAACATTAATACAAACCGGCGTATACTAAAATGACACCGGAACACATTGAACAATATATAGTTATTAAATGTCATTGTAAAATTAATTAAATTAAATATATTCAAAATCAAATGAATAAAAAATAAACTTAAACCGATTTTTTTTTGTTAATATTAAGAGGATATTTTGCATAATTTAGGACATAAAACATCATATATTTGGTATTTTAAAAGAATATTAAGAGAATACATCGCCTATTTTATGTAACATAAAAACATCATATTTTAAGGATTTTAAGAGATTATAAATCCGACCTCTAGTTATAATATAGTAATTTTCACGTCATAATGATTATTATTATTATTATTACATCCTTATGATACGACATCAAGTTTAGGTAAATACACAATGTACTACTACGTATTGTATAATTTATTGTATAGTAATAATTAATAATAATTTTACGCATAAAATATATTGTTTGGATGAGCTTTCCGTTTTCATAATATCTCTTTAAATATTTTAAATACAAAGTATAAATTGAAAAAAAAGAAGTTTACATTTTTACATTTAATTTTTCTTTAAATAATTATAAATTATTTTTTTAATTTTTTTTACTTAGCTCAATATTAAGAATTTTATGATTTAAATTAGTATTAGTTGCTAGAGCCTGTCGTTGAATTTTATAATACAATCAACACTTGGTAAAATCACATATACTATTTCAGTAGTTCAGTACGTATATAAATATAAATAAATAAATAAATATATATATATATATATATAAACTTTGTTTAATCACTCAACCTTTCAAACAAAAGTTTAATTTGTATATCAAAAGTACATATACAGGGAATACAATTTATCACGAAATATTTTAAATAGGTTTTGGTAATCTAGGTAGTAAACTCAATGATAAATAACGTACCTATTTGACATAACAATTATGTTATTTTGAAAATATATTTTATGCATTTTCGGAGAAGAAATTCATACTTAATATCATAAAAGAGTTTTCTTGTATAAAAGAAATACTTCAAAGGTGTACTAAATTGTATTGATTGGTTCTTACAATATTAACAATATCTGCAAATACATTGGTTTATTTCACAATAAAGGTTTTTAAATATTTACTGCTGTCTCAAGTAACAATAACTTGAACAAAGAATATATTTAATGCATTTTTATTATTATAATTTTTTCTTCTTTAGAAAAAACGCGGTGAATGACATTCATTAGGGAAAAATGTCCAATAACAGAATTATGGGCTTGTTGAATATTTTAAAGACTGTATATACTTTTCGGTATTTATTATTGTACACAGTTAGGGATAATTATGTATTTATAATTTCATTGATATTTTTATAGGAATATATCGTGGTGACTTTCAATTTGAAGAATTATTTTAATCAGTGAAATAGTGCGTATATTTAGTGTATTAGTTGTTTCGTGTACAAAAAATATATGTGCAAATTCTGTAGCAATAAGGTTGAATTTTTTATTTTTCCTATGTAAATAGCTATATGTTATTACTGGAGATTTCACTTTTATCAGTCAGTCAATGTTTATTGATAAAGGGGGAAAATATCGATATTATCAATATTTAAATTGTTGACCAGCTAACAAGGAATCTCATAAACAAACGAATTATTGACATTTAAAAAAAATTTACTATTCGAACGTAATTCTGAGGTGCGTGTAGGTAACTGGACCTACTACGACTTTTTATACGCACTCAGGAAGATCTTGTTTCTAGTACTAATTTTATAATAACACACGATGTTTAAACTAAACTTCGTGTTTTATCTCAATAAGGTTTTTTGAAACTTACAAAGACTCCTTTTGGGCCAATTTCAAAATATGTTATAATTATTCTTTTTTTTCAACAAGCTTAAAACAATTGTTTTTAAATTTCTTATTTTCCTTTTAATAATTTAAAAACTAATATGATATCATAAAAATAAAATTGATTTCAATTATTTATTAATAATTAATGAATAATAATTATTATTTGAATGATTTATGTTACGTTAATTTTACTAAGACAATCTGCTACCGAATCAAATCACCCAGAAATTTAAAAATAATGTAGCATGTATCATGATATAACGTCGTTTGATCCTCTAATTTCTGCTTAGTTTTTTTACTTACGAGCTCGTATCGTAGACCTGCATCTTTAATAGAAAATTGCAGTCGTTAACCTCGGTAAATAATTTAAAACATCTCTAGAATATTTGTGAAAAATCACATTGGAGGAATGTCACTGGTCAAAAATATAAAAGTATCATCCGTAACATTGTACAATAAGGTAGAAGTCTCATGTGCTGATATTCATCGATCAACGGCCCAGACGCACTTACTCCCGCGAAACTCGCTCTCGGAACGGGTAAACGTTATGTGGAAAATCACACATTTTTTCCCACGTCCTAGCTGTCGGCTTTCGAATTGTCTAAATTCTATTTGCCCTATTACGATGTTCAACAACTGCAACGATGACTATGAATAAAAATTAAAAATTTGTAGTCTAACGACAGGAAAACCTAGAAGAGATTGGCTCTGAACTGTGTACTTCTTGAATATTTCATTGATTTTTATTTTAAAATTATGTCAACTAAACCTGTCATATAAATGTTTTATACGACATATATTCATTTAAAAATTTGATTGATGTGTATAATATATATATTAGTCTATTTCCTTTTATAGTTATTTCTGCGCATATGACTATAGTAGCTACTATACACGTATTTAGAATGATTTTTCGAGTGGGTAGTGGTCGGATAAAATTTTAGATAATATTAATTTATAACTATGAATATAAGTAGGTTTTATCGTTGTATACAAAAAATAAGGTAACGGTTACTAGAAAATGTAGAAATGACATAATATTTCATATAATTTTTGGTAACTATATCAGCATTTAATTTATAAACTTGTTTTTTCGGAGGGGTTGAACCCCTAAATCCCCCTTGTATAAGGGCCTGGTAGCTATGAAAAATTCTTTGTCGTTTTTCGACTCAACCTTAAAAAACTCAACTTGTCGCAGCGGCCAAGGTACAAAAACATTTCGCACGGTGGAAACGGGAGTGCAGATATCACTGGAATCAATGTTTTGAATGAAAAATAATTACTCTAGACGTTGAACTTTTGAATCCTTTTTGTTACCAGTCATACAATCGCCACCAAGTGGGCAGAGGGATTTTTAAAACCAATTGAACCCAAAGTGTTTACGACCGTCAGATGATTCGGGAATAAATCAAAATCAATGATAACAATCGTCGACAGAACGATAGGATTAGGAGATCCGACCGCGTGCAACGGACCGGATCGAATTCCCGGCAGGGTGGCATCCATTGTTATTCGACGAAAACGCGGTTCGTTCTCGCCGTCCGCTCATAGGATCCTTACAGGTCTCCTATAAACTGATAAGAAAGAAAAAAAAAGCAAATCGTACTAACTCCGAATTTTTTGAAATTATATGAAAAGTAAATATATTTTTGACCGGGGTGCCACTGTATATTAAAATGGATACGAAGTGAGGTACGTAGAATTACGAGATGAGCCTATGCTGCAGTACCGGAATGTGCTACAAAGTAAGATACGTACAACTCACGTAGTGAGTGTTGCATTTAAACTGATAACAACTCTCGATTCGCTGTGAAAAACCCCATCGGGAGGGTAAGTTTTATAAGTGGTAGTGACATTGACGACGGTTTTTTATTGAGAGATTATTTTCATTTTTGACGTTGGTATTCCTTGCATTCGGATCGTCATCCGTTTGTAGGAGAACTGCGTTTTGCTGTCCGCTCACCTGATTGTGGTACTCTATGCCCATGCTGAGCGTGTTGATGAGTATCGCCAACAAGATGCACTGTTGGAACCTCCTGTGGTTGACGAGCAGCTTAATGCACTCCCTCATCAGCGAGCAGCCCACCAGGCAGTATATCTGCAGGCAGCCCATCGCGTCGGCCAGGCAAGCTTTGTTCTTGCTCTCGGAGCGGTCGTCGTCCATCATCGGATCGCCGTCCGACTGCCTGTCCATCTGCCGGGGCTGCCACGAAGAGAACGGTAAACAAAAAACACACACACACACACACACACATGATCGTTATTACACGAAACCCGCCAAAGAATCCTGTCTGTGATAGAGGGGGAGGATGGCTGAGGTATGTACTCACGAGTGTATGACGTTTCATCCGGCCGCCACCGTGGCCGTTGTTGTTGCTGACGTTGTTGTTGTTGTTGACGCCGCAGTTCACGTTCTGTACGATGCTCGTGACGGTGGCGCCGCCGGTCTTGCTGAGCGCCTTCAGCAGCGACGCCAGGGCCGATTGTCCGGTGGGCAGGGCCGCCGACAAGGCACCACTCAGCGCCAACAGTTCCTGGCAAGTCATGTCCTGGTCGACCACCGGAACGGCCGCCGCGGTGTTCTACACACACACACACATATACACATGTATAACTATCGTTACTATCAGATTTTATTACTTATAATCTATTGGCGTATTATGTATTACGTGCACGTGCATGCCTATATGTGTATGCATGTGCGTGTATGCGTGCGTACGTGCGTGCATGTGCATGTGTGTGTGTGTGTGTGTGTGTGTGTGTGTGTGTGTGTGTGTGTGTGTGTGTGTGTGTGTGTGTGTGTGTGTGTGTGTGTGTGTGTGAGTGTGTGTTTAGAAGAGAAAATTTAATAATCTAAACAACATAGCACATAATATTATTACATTACAATTTAAACTCTACGCACTATTCGACGGAGGGTTCGGACTATTTAAAGAACACTGGTACCGGCTGGTATACGAAACGTTTGAAGTTTCTTAGTTGTATTATTTTTAGGGGTTGGGCCCGAAATTCAAAGAAAAAAAAAACGAAAATAAATTTTATCGTCTTACGGCCACAATAATCTACGTTCATCGTACAAATAGTTTGTACAATATCATGTGATACCAGGTAGGGACTGAATGCGTTTTATGTGCGAAAAATGCGGGAGTAAGACTTTTACTGTCGTTGATTTTTGACGTTTTACGCGAAAAACGTCTTCTCTTATTCTTTCTGATGGCGTATCGGGTTTTTTGTTTTTCAGATTTTGTTATGGGATCTAACATGTGATTTGAAAATTTAGCGGGTTTGATTTGACCGAGACGATAAACTGTCGGCAGACTTCAATGATATCTTCTCATGCCTCGAGTGCCGTCGGGTTTCATTAATCCGGCTTGGTCCAACGCGATGTGTCGTCAGGTGTTCGAGTGGCGACGGAAACGAATGTTGTGCACTTGCAGTGGCGGCAGTGATGGTGACGTCGACGGTGACGGCGACGACGGTCGCAGTGGTCAAAACCGAGTTTACTCTTATTACGTCAAAGCGTATAACACGGTTACAAAGTCGACAGTGTTTACGGTGTCTGGTCACGTAAACGACATTGTTAAACGAGCCGTGCGCGGGACTCGTCTCCGCCGCGGGTGCGCCACCGTTACCTACAGTTTTCCTCCGGCGGTGGCGGCGGTTCGCTAGCTCCGGCAACTGTACACACCGTTCAGCGCCCGATGTGTTTTATTACGATCGTGCGTGCGTTTGTTTGTTTATTGTGTGTGTGTGTGTTTTTTTGTGTGCGTGTGTAGGTGTATTATATTCCACGCTATAAATTACTATATTATTCGCGTGCACGGGAGAGAGCAACACTCGGGTCGTATCGCAATCCGACAACTATGTATACGGTATATTATGTATAAGCTTAAGATTTCGCAAGGAAGATTTAAAGTAGATCTCGTATACGTATATTTTTATTATTTTTTTTTTTTTATGTCCGTACTATAGCGAGTGATGTTGTCTATCGGTTGACGGTGGAGGCAAACACGGGAACCACGTGAAAAAAAACCAGCGGTTTGTTAAGCCGCGAAAACGAAACGACAGTCGACATTTCAACTCTTCAAAACAGAACCGCCGTTATTGTTATATTGTATCATATTATCAACCCGCGTTAATATTTCACGGTCGAACAATGCTGCTAAACGCATAATACTTTAATGACTACCGAAATTTCCCCCGAGCATACTGAAATACGATTTGTGAAATATTTATAAATATCAAGTCATAACTGCTTGCCGGCGAATAATTTATTTATGATTTCTTCGGAAGCTCGCGGGCGTCTGCAGGAAAAAAAAAAGTACGGGAACTCCGTCCGGTAACCAGAGCCATCGTGTCACCACGTATTACGTTGCAATGTCTGCACGACTGTTGTGTTCATCAGTCCGACGATCCGTACACCTGATCGTTTCATTCGTCTTGTGTACCTAAGCTGTAAACCTAAGCCGAAATACGCAAAGCGTTACACTAAATCGTGCGATGCAGTGTCCAACGCACTGTTGACAAAAACACAATAATATTACGTAAGCACTCCACAAAGCGCAATAATATTTACTCGGCAAATATTAATTAAAAGCGTCAACTATAAGAAGTTAAAAAAAAAAAAAAAACGGGGATCATTTGCTCATTCGTTTGCTCCCCCTTCCGCGCGCAGTTGTGACCTAGAACCTGTGCGTACTCTTCCGATAAATTATCATCATCAACATCATCATCATAATCATGATCGTCATTTGCGTCGTCCGAGGACCGACGGGCCTTTGTGTAATGAGTGCGTGCTGGCTGTGATTCGTGCACGACCTCGTGTGTGTTCGAGAGGTAATGAAACACGGCACGTCAGTGTGCGCGTTGTACGTGCGTGCGAGGGTGTATGTGTGCGTGTCGGTGCGTGTGGGTTCTGGTGTGCGTGTGGGTACAGGCGTACGTGTGTCACGGCGTTCGTAAGTCTGAGTGCGTCGTTTACGGATTTACCAGTGCTACGGCGGTACTGGTGGTGGCGGCGGCGGCGGCGGTGGGCGCATTCGCTTCGACCGTCTGTGTCGTCTTCTCAGTTGGACAGACTCCGAGAGCCGCGCCGGTGGCGGCAGAGGTGGACGAGACCGTTACGGAGGTGGCTGCAGCGGCGGCCGAGGCGACGGAGGACGTCGTCACCGCTGCGGGAGCGATACAGGCACCGGTACCGGCACCGGCGGCGGCGGCGGCAGCTGCAGCGGCGGCCGCGGCGGCCGCAGTGGCCGTAGTGGCTGCGGGACCACTCCTTGTAATTAGCTCGTCGCTGAAAGCCACTACAACGCTCCGTCTCCTTGACACGATTCCGCCGTTGCTGGATGTCGACCCCGGGCTTAGGAGATTTCCGCTCTGGAAAAGGAGCAACGGAGGGAAGAATAGTTATGATAATAATAATAATACAAAAAACGACTCAACGCCATTCTATCCGGGTCAAGTGTGTCACCGTCGTCGCACTTGTCCTCATCACGTCCCTTCTTCCGCGATGACATGGCGGAACGGGGTAGTGTGTGTGTGTGTGTGTGTGTGTGTGTGTGTGTGTGTGTGTGTGTGTGTGTGTGTGTGTGTGTTTGTGTGTGGATTGATAGAGGGTAGGGGACTTGTGATTCACACACGTGATGTATCGTCTTCCCCCTTTCCTTCCCAAAGCTCATCATTTCACGTGCCCGCAAAACGCACCTAGTGTATCATTTTTATTATTGTATGAAGTACTCGCAGAATCACCGCGCACACACGTGCGTGCACGCATGCGTCTGACATACACACTCATAAGTCATAACATATAAACACACACACACACACACACACACACACACACACACACACACACACACACACACACACACACACACACATGTGCACGCACGTAAACCTAACCCCCCACCGAATGGAATTTTATTAAGGTTGTTTATTTATTTGTAGTTTTTTTTTTAAACTGTTTAAATGGACTTTTGGTCCGTTATATTGTAGTCGTATATAATACCATACAATATGTATAATGATAGTTCATGCTATAGCACTCCGATTTCTACTATTATATGTACACTGCTCTAGCTACGTTCAATGATTTTCTACGGAAAAATACGACGTTTTTATGTCTTTTCGTTATTATATTATACGAGTCGATACTATATACGAACTAAAAGCTCTCGATGGCGTCATGGATTTGTTCCAAAAAAAAAAAAAAAAATAATAATAATAATAATAATAAGAATAAAAATAAAAGATAAAAAGGCTGTCGTAAAATTTAATTCGTACGTATCTGGTTTTATGTACTCACAGTGACGTCGGCCGGCCATATTATTCATACGTGCAACATTACTATTAATTATTGCTTTAAACGATAAAATCTGTGTGCTATCGATTAGCCATTTATGTTCATTATTTGTTTGGAAAAGTGCGTTATTTACTACGTGACATGTAATTCACGTTAAAATACGATATAAACGAACCCGGTGTTTATTTGAAATGTTTAAAAATAGCCGAATAAAATTTCTTTGGAACAGTTTTACATAAATTACGATTTGTAAACGAAGTATAAACACAATCAAATATATAATATGAATTATGTGTTTTGAGAACTTTGTTGTTAATGAGTTTCAAACTAAAAGTTCAAATCAAGAGCCATTGAGCCACAGGACAGAAAAGCAGCAAAAGAATATCAAATCGTATATTATTTAATAGTATTAAATACTAATTCGATCTACATTTAATGCGCATCTGCGTTTAGCGGAGCCCACTGAAACATTGTAGTAATAGGCGAGTGAAAAGCAGTTAAAAGTAAGTAATTTTAATACATAATCACTATTGTGTTAAGTACTAGTTTCGTTTGAGTATTTACCGAATCAATTTGAGCATTATCCATGAACCGCAGCATGGGCTGAGACGATTCTTCATCACCGTTCCTTGCACCGTTTCCATGTTTATTGTCATTGGTTTCTATAAAATTAACTGTTTTTATGTTTCTATTAATGTTATTCAATAATGTTTACAATTTAAATTGACTTTACGAGCTATTTCCAAAAGATTTTTGTATCTTGAATAGTTTTCGTGAGTGGTAATTTGAATTTCAAAAGACGAATTTACCTGTTGCCAAACTTTCGTAAAATAATTCCTGTTTGTATAGAACAAGTTTATTTATATGTTTTTCTATTTTAGTATTTGTTTGGTTGAAACTTTAAACTTTTATACGGTGTAACAATTTATCTTTTTAGATTTTGAATTGTTTACAGGGGAACTTATTGGTTTTACAACGATATGAACTTGTTACGTTTTGTAAAATATTTTTGTGACACCAAAAGCTATGTGCAGTATCTTAAAACGAATTACGGATTGCGCATTATATTCTTATAGAGATTATTTTTTCAATAATTTACTAGAAAAACATTTGCTCAAAAATCCTCAAAAATTCAATGCGAGTTAAAAAAAAAAAAAAGGTATAACAATTTTGAATATCATTATTTATTCATTATTATTATTATATTAGTGTCGTTAACTTGTGTTTTTTGAATTTGATATTTGGTGAGGTACAATGGAAAATTTAAATGCATTTTGTATATTGAAGTGAAATTGAATATGAGTAATTGTCCAATATAAGGATCATTTTTTACTGATTTTGTTGTAATGAGTCGGAATTGTCAGTTTAATAATTTTTCTACTAAGAAAAATTACTATTGCTTCACCCTTAGTCTCTGACCTTACCCTTTACAAAGACCTATGTTTAAAAACAATAGAAGAAGAAGCCGATTATAATATATTATATAATGAGTAGATTAGAAAATCATGAAAATCCTCTTATAAAAAGCTTACATATCCCGAAACTTCCTGGAAATCCCAATTGCAGATTAAAAATAAAATGGTGTAAAAATCATTTAACTTAAGCCTCGCAGTTCTGCACGCGATGTGTTACGGCATACACATGTATTTAAACGCTCCTGCTATTTTATTTATATATCTGTGTCAACAACTACGATTTTATTCAATTACGTACCATTTCAAAGAGGAAAAATCACCGATTCAAACCCTTCATTGAACGTTTAAGTCTTTTGGGGGTCCAATGACCCTTCGATTAGGTTATCAGAAATTTCAATTAATCTATACTAGCTCCATATTATTATATCATTATGCCACGTAATCAACGCCACCATCAACTCCGGCCGCCAACATGTCCGATAAGCGTCCATCGATAACACCCATTAAAATATTAAATCGTAATTCTATCACAAAAACAACAACTAACTCCCGAAATAATAATTATACAAATGAACCTGATAATGACAGCGTAGAATGATTAATTGCCGGACCGCAATCGCCAAAAACAAATAAAAGACCAAACACTTCACCTGGTTTGTGTCCTAAAAGAAAACAATCTACATCAATTCAGCTTAAACATCTAAATGCGTACTCTGCGCTAAACAATTTAGTAGACAATTACATGGAAACTGATCAAATTAATTCCAATTCGAATGAAACAAAATCCATATACCACCGCCTATATTTATCAAATCTAATATCGAATACTCAGGTTTTTGTGATGCGATAAAAAAAACCATTGGTTCAAATGAATTCGTTTGTGAAAGTAATTTAACATTACAATTACAATTGCACACTCCTGACTCGTATCGAAAAGTTATACATCTATTAAAGGATTAAAATGTAAATTTCCATACAAATCAAACCCAACAAGAAAAACTATTCCATATAGTTATTCGCAATTTACATCACACAACTGATAAAAACTTCATAAAAAATGAACTTAATGTCCATGGTTATTCAGTTGTCCAAGTAGATAATGTGCTTCAATGGCAAACAAAAAGACCACTGCCTCTTTACTTTGTCGATCTGGAACAGACGAAAATAACTCCGAAATATTCTAACTATCTTCGATCTGTTATACAAAAATAAAAGTAGAAGAACCTCGACCCCGTAATCATATCATCCAATGTCGACGTTGTCAAAATCTTGGTCACACAAAAACATGCTGCAACCATCAACCTCGTTGTGTCAAATGTAGCGAACCCCATTTGACTGAAAATTTTCAAAAGTCTCTTGATCAACCCCCGAAATATGCCCTTTGTGAAGGATAACACCCTGCAAGCTACAGAGGCTGTCCTTTCTACAAAGATATTCAACGCAAACGCAAATCTTTCAACACATCCAAAGCACAGACAAGTCAAATCAAACAAAATAATTTTTCTAATCTAACTCTCGAAAATATTGTACAGGAATCCATTGGAAATACCTCTTTGCCCGAAAACCAAAACTATCAAAATCATACTAGGAAAACCTGCTCTAAATCCACACAAAATGTACACACTGAAAAAAGAAACAACCAATCTCAAAACCCTGAAAACAATAGCAACTCTCTAAATTTAACTAACCAACTAACCAGGGGCGTCCTTAGACAGTTTTCAAGAGGGTGGCGAACCTATTTTTTAAATCGGTATATTATTATACATTCGTATTATTATTTATAATAATAATAATTATAATAAATAAGTACAGTTATACAATAAAATCTATTTTTTGTTCGTTTTTTACAAACCGGTCAATTACATTATCTATGTCTACATCTATATTTCTATGCACATGCATTAATGCCAGTCCAGTCAATCTGGTTTGCCCCATTTGGCTCCTTAACCAAGTTTTTAATCTAAAAATCATCATATAAATAAGAAGCAATTAGGTGAAAGCAAACAACTAATGACTAATTAGTAGTTATTATCTTTTAATTTATTATCTTTGTGGAGATTTAGTTTTTTCTACTTAGGTATAACAATAAATTAAAATTTTGATCATTAAAATGTTGTCGATATAATATTAATTTTATACTTTCAAAATTTTTATGAACGCCCTTTCGCCCCCCCCCCTTGGGGACGCACCTGATCAGAGGTTTTAGTCTCATACGGTTTTCTACAACTTGTTTCATCCTAATTGTATTGACATTTATTATTTTGTGTTCTGGATTTTTATAGCAAGTCAAACAATTATCACTAGTTAAAAACACAATTTTTATGATATAAATGTTGGTCATGTTTTACAAGATCGCCATCTTTGCCTAATAGTTTAACATACTTGGTCAATGGAATAGTTACAAGACTTTTTAAAGGGACATTTTTGTCTTTGTCACTTTTGTGTGCCAATTGAACACAGTTTTTACAAAAAACACCTTTAACTTTGTTAAAATAGACAAGCCATTTGAAATTCTCAAAATGAACTCTTTTAAGAAACCTTCTTTCTTCCTTACCTTTTTTATTGTGTACACTATAAGGGTAAATAAGGTTATCATCAGGTATATTATGTAATTCTAACAGTTGGGCTTTATTATAATCATTCAATTTTGTGCCATTCAAATAATCACCAAAATCAGAACTAATACCGTTACTATCATTTAAACTCGATGGTTTATTTTTAACTGGTAAATTATTTGAAATTTCATGAGTTGCATTTAAATTAGATACCTTAATAATTTGTGAAGTACTGGTATTGGCTATTTCATTATGAGATGTATTTACATCTGATTCCATCATTTGTGTAGTACTCGTACTATCAATACTGGTGCTGTCAGGTTTTGGTCGTTTGCATAACCATGACATAACACTGCCAGATACAATACTTTTTTTACCATTGTTCATGTTCATCACGAGTAAGTTGTCACTTTTACAGTTTTACTAAAATAACAAACAGTAGGTAACACCAAGAAAAAAAAACTAAAAACAACTCAAACGGCCAAACGTAGGTAACAACAAGAAAACAACAAACTAAAAACCATAGACCTTATACTAGTATAAGGTCTATGCTAAAAACAACCCAAATGGCCAAACGCAAACGATATTTTAAACCATGGTCTAAAAGGACCATTTAGTCTATGGTTAAAACCAACGAACAACTATAATTTAAAATAATTATAATAACATCTGTGTTATTCACGGCCTGTTGTAGATAATCGTTATCTACAGCTATGTTTAGCATAAAACTAAAGTGGATATATCAATCCTCCTTGCATAAAACACACGTCTACAGCATAGAAATATTAATATATTAATATGTCTATGGTCTACGACCGTCGGCCACACATGGTCAGCAGCAGCAAGATGTAGTTTGTAGCCGTGGTGTTGGCTCATTGTTACCTTATACCATAGAGTAATAAGAATATTCTTATTACTCTATGCCTTATACCTATTATGTATCATCAAAAAATTCAGTGTAGCCACATGAACAAATGTGAGAAACAAATTACAATGAAATATTATATAAATACATTTTTTAATTGAGTTATAGAAACGTTATACTTAATATATTTCTTTTGGGGAAACATGAAACATTATACGGCGTACTGGGAGGGGGGGCGATCGCCCCCATCCCCTCCACAAAGACGCGCCTGCAACTAACCTCATTTATAAGTGAACTCAAATTAATAGTCAACCCTCTAATCACACTACTAGTAGCAACTAGTGCAAATCCCAACCAAGTTACCAATTCACTCCAGACACAAGTTAATAAAATTGACTCATGGGCCAAACAATGGAGAATCAAAATAAATACTGAAAAATCTGCTCAAGTTACGTTTACTTTAAAAAGATTCCCCGAAGAATGTCCTTAATTAATAATTAGCAACATCCTCATACCTGTCCGAACTAAAATAAAATACCTAGGTTTAACTCTTGACAAAAAATTAACATGGGGACCGCATTTAAAGGAAAAACGAAAATCGGCAAACAATAGACTACATCTCCTCCGGCATCTCTTAACCTCCAAAATATCACTCCAAAATAAACTAATCGTTTATAAAACAATTATAAGGCCAGTTTGGTCCTATGGAATCGCTATATGGGGTCTTATATAAGACATATAATTATATAATTACATAAGACCAATCCAGTCATTTCAGTCCATTTCTTTGTGGCTTCTAACAAATGCTCCCTGGTACGTTTCAAATCTTTCCCTACATAAAGACTTAAAACTCAGAACTACCACAGAACTGGCCAAAATAACAATATAAATAAGATAAATATTCCAAAAAATTTGTGCACAGTTGTAACTACAATACAGGATTTAATATCAAAAATGTATCCAGATTTTGCTCATTTTCATTATAAGCCTGTGGAATGGTTGTGTGAACGCGCTATTAAAAATGACCAAGTGGTGGCTATCAATGATGTACTGTTGATGACTTTTGAAGGGGAAGAAAAAGTATATATTTCGATAGGTACGGTGGTCAAAAAAAACGATGAAACTAATTATCCGGTTGAATTTTTAAATTCATTGAAACCTTCGGGTATGCCATATCATAGGCTTAATCTGCGTGTGGGCACACCTATTATGTTGTTGCGAAATTGGAAACCACCTAAACTATGCAATGGAACCAGGCTTAAAGTCGAAGCTTTACATCGTAATATAGTGGAAGCCACAATATCAACTGGATGAGTGAAAAGGGGAAACTGTGTTTGTACCACGAATCCCTTTAGTTCCAAACGATCTTTCGTTCAAATTTAAACGATTACAGTTTCCCCTCAAAGTCTGCTTTGCAATGACTATAAACAAGTCTCAAGGCCAGACTCTCAAATTTGCAGAAATAGACTTGCGAGAAAACTGTTTTTCACATGGGCTGTTCTACGTAGCTTGCTCATGTGTAAACTCATCCAGTAGCTTGGTGATTTTTTCGCCTACTAATAGATCAGCAAAGAAAATTGTCTACAAAGAAGTTATGTAGATAAAATTTTGAAAAACCATTAGTAAAACATGTATTTTAAACATTTTTAAAATACTTTATAATATAATAATAAATAAATTATAGTATATAATAATAATATTTTTAAACACTTTTCTTATAAGAATAAAAAAAAAAAAAAAAATGAATAACAGGTATAATTTTCTGAATTGCCGAAATTAAATTAATACAAATTATAATTAAAAACAAATTAATCATGAACATTTAAAATTCAATACTACGATTGACCAACATTGTGTATAAATGAAAAACAAAATATGTGGTAATACATTTATGAATGCAGGAAGATATTATAAATATTATGATTTTTAATTAATATTATATTATTTATTCGGAGAAAAAAAAACAATAATAATTAATTTCTTCTGATATGTACCACTAAAGTTCTCGTTTTTAAAATTATTCTCTTCTCTAACTTTATAAATATTATGTGTTTTAATTCAGGAGAATATAGAATGATACAAAAACCAAATTTACTGTCACGAACTTAGGTAAAAGGTTGTGACAGTTACTTTGCGTATTATACTTTAAATTTCAATTTCAATTTTCTTCAAAATATTTTCATTTTTATTTTCCAACAACATTTTCATTGCCTGATTCCACGAGTGAAATTACAAAAAAATAAAAGATTCTGCAGGGAATATTTTCTTGTTGACAAAAAATTACCATCAAATACTTGGAAAAACGACAAAACCTTTTGGAAAAGATATTAGGATTTCGTATATATTTACAACTATGATTGTTAAAAATGACACGCATGTGAGTATTAGGGATAATAATTTAGATTAAACTGATGGCCAACGGTCACACATTCGGTGGAACATTTTTATTATTATTATTTTAATTATTAATCTACTATATTTTTGAAATTTATGAATTTATACTGTATATTGTTATATTTTGTGCAGAAGGCAACGGGAAACCACTGCACAGTAAAACCCTTCCCAAGTAACACCTTCTAGGTGCAAACCAACTCTCGGGTTGTTGACCCTAAGAGAAGATTGTTATATTTATTGTTTGAATGTAAAAAAAGTAACAAGTAGGTTTTAATTTTTAATTTTTCGAATATATGTTTAATTTTTTGATTTTGAATTTGAAAACTTGCTGACTTTTATTTTATTACACTCACGAGTATTTCTATCGTCATTTGATTGATTATCAAATAATATGTGTAATATAAATTAAACATTTTTAATTGATGTTGCGTTTTGAAAACAATGTAGACTATGACTAGATCTTACACAATTCCGAATTTACCAAGTCTCGTATAGATCTTTACATGAACTACGTTGTCGTAAACATTAAAATGTTGATCAATAAACTATTGTTATGGAAAAATTACAATGAAATAAATGGTGAAAAAGTGTACAATTAGAGAAATCTATAAATTAAAATATTTAATGATTTGTCTGATGACTAATTTGTTAGTTTAGTTAAGTGTACTGTGAGCATCCATGATTATGATCATCATCATAGACAATTTTAATGATTATTGTTGTTATCATTCATATATATTTATTGTTTAAAACACGACGTATTTTTTTCCTTTACCATTTTTGTCGTTATTATTGGTGTTGAGCGATAGTAGAGCGACGGTGGTGGCGCTCTGCCGTTGCGCCTTTTCCTCCCGTTCGGTCTGCCGTCGTAACATCCACACCCGATACTTTTTGATCAGTTTCCGCTTGCCACGCCTCCATAGATGAGCGACATACCTGTCATACGCACACACAAAGTGACATTTTTAGATCATTAATAATCGCGTGGTGCACTAGATGTTGGGTGGAAACGGCGCCCCGTATACGGGCCGACGCGATCGTCGGGTAGTGAGACGAAGGTTAGTGATCGGAAGTTGGGGAGAGGATGTTTTCTGTGAGAGTGAGACAAGTGTGACAAGGTGAGATAGATACAGAAAGAGAAAGAGAGAAGAAGAGTGAGAGAGAAAGAGAAAGATAGAGAGAGAGAGAGAGAGAGAGAGAGAGAGAGAGAGAGAGAGAGAGAGAGAGAGAGAGAGAGAGAGAGAGAGAGAGAGATCGAAGAGTGAGGAAAAGGGATAGATGGTGGCGGTTAGGGGGTGAAATGTAAATTAATGAATTGCTCTCGCAACTGGTGTGGCTCCCCGCCGGTGTGATATATATACCACTTACCTTACCGTCAACGCGCACGGTGCGCTTGCAATAATATTAATAATAATAATAATAATAAGAACCAATAAAGTAAATATACCTATGTCTGTCATTCGAAAGTACGTATGACATTTCATGTCGATTTGAGTTTTCGTTTAAGATGAACTCAAAATGATTACTTATTTTTTTATATAATACGACTGAAAATATTATTTGTGTATCGATGGTTTTCGTTTCTCCAAAATCATATTCTATATTATTTCTCGTTCAAAACATGAATATATTTAGAGTTCACATAGAATGCACAGGAAGTAAAAATAATTTTTGAAATAAGATTTCAATTGAATCGAAAAATGTATTGATTTTACAAAGATATGTTTTTGTATGTAACTCCTTTTTTGTTCAAAAATATATAAGTGAAAAATATTATAGTCTAGAAATATTTCAATAGGTAGATTCTAGAGAAAAATATTATTATACTTCATAGAAAATAATGACGATACCACCTAAAATTAAAGTCTACGAATGTTTAGTCATTGCTATGCTTTTACATGTTTCCTGACGAAGTGCACGTTTCTAATGGACATTAGACAATGGACAAGGGGAAGCTCCATGATTACTGAATTCACATGGTCAGAAACGTGTGCAGAATCAAACAAATGTTGTATAGTTTCACTGACATGTCCTAACAACGTTTTTGATTACTGTAGCTCTCCACAACTAGTGGAACTCGAGGAAAAAATAACTTTTTGGACTGTACTAGCTTTTTATTCGACACTGCTAATCTGTTATTGATTGAATTTATTTAAATTAAATGTATTTTGTGTGTATAGCTTGATTCATAAAGCATTTAAATAGGATTATTTGACCTTTTTTAAAAATTTTTTGGAGGGATAAATATCTTTAGGTCACTACCATTTGTTTGTAGTTTATTCTAAGTGTTGTTTGTCCTAAGTCCGTAACAGTTTAAACCTATCCCATTTTTCGAGGTATCGTTGATTAAAATTATCACTACAAAAATGATTTATTATTATTGTGTTCAAATCTTCGTCATTATTGTTCGAGTTTAAATTATGGATTTCTGCAACAAAAACTTACGCTTTTTACGATTAGTTTTTGACCGTGTATCCATTGATAATATAGTAGACTATTTTGTAATGAGTGTAGGTATAACTGTCACGTGTATTTTATGTAAAAAATTATTTGTACAACACGTTCTAAAAACATTGACGTAAACAATACAGCTCCGAACACATGTGTTTGAGGTACTTCTGTATCTTAATATATTAACTCTCACAGTAAGTAGTCAACATGCAGTTATATTTGTACTTCGTGATAATCGGCGCAGGTACATATTGTTTGAACATTTAAATAATTAGTTAGTGTTTTCAAAAACGAATGTGTTAAAATCAATATGAATTGGTTAAATTTTGTTATAAGTATCACTATAGCGTTACTATACCCATCGACTATTGGCGTAGCAGTGTAGAGTATATATGAGTGTCATAGTCAGTGGTTTACCTACTCCTTTAGTTTTTTTTTTTTTTTTTTTAATGCTCAACGGGCGAATAGTTCATAATATTATACTCATAGTATAAAATATTTAATATGACATATGTATTACTTTTTGACGATGATCCGCTATTACATTTTGTATATGTGCACTTGCACATTATCTACGTGACTCCATCTTTCGATAAAATCATTTTCATTTTAATAAAAACTACGAACTGTTGATCCCCCCAATGTCATGTGCACATATTTTTCATCGTTATATTCGTTATAATCTATCATTTTTCTTAGTTCTTATCTTTTTGAAAAATTCTCAGTTATTCCAATGTACATGTGTTAATTGTTAGTAATAACATTACCTAAATATTATGCCAGATAATCGTTCCAAATCTTTACAGTTAGCCCTATAACTATAGTATTTATTGTCACTGTAATAATATGGGTTAAAATAATAGGGAATGCGTTTAGATAAGAGTTTTTTATGTACTGATGCGTGAATAAATTAATGACATTGATAAACTCGATCAACTTTACTAACTTTTTTATATTATGAAATCGTTTAGACAAAAAATGAATCGTTAGATACGATGAGGCGTAAATTGTGAAAACTCTATCTTTTATGTAGTGAAATTTGGAAGAAATTAGTACGTTCATAGAAAAAAAATGACTCATGTGTATTATTGTACGAATCAATATTTTTGAAAAACTATACAATAATAATAATAATCAATGGCGTTTATAGAACATATTTTTGGGAGGGGCTACTTTGAACAGAGTTAAATTACTACTGCTATCTAGAATGACTAAAAAGATACAGAAGATACAGTAGGTTTCTATCTACATTTAATTTACATAATGTCCCAAAACGATGTGAAAAACGTAATAAAATTTGTCTCGACTAAATCGCATTATTTCGATTGGATGAAATTCTAAATAAACATAAAGTACCATTAAAATATAACAAACGTTTAAAGTGAATTTCAAAGTATTTTGAGAGATTTCGGAGGGGGCTGTAGCCTTCTATCCCCTCCCCTATATACGTTACTGATAATAATATATATATATATTTTTTTTTTTTATGAGATTTCAACAACAACAACAATAATAATAATAATAATAATATTTATTTTTCAATTAAACTAGTGTCAATTTTTAAAGACTTAAGTATTACGTATATATTGACACCAATTGTGCAAAATTTTAGTCATTTCATAGTAAATCAGAGTTGAAATATTAAAACAATTAATACATTTAAATTATATTAGGAAAATTCAGCTTCCAGTAAGGTTTGTACGACTACAACCGTTAATGTTGTTTCAGAGTGCACAGCTAAGTAATCAATCTGAGAAATTTATTAAAGAAGTTGTACAAGTGAAACCTTTTTTTTTACATAAAATTTCAAAGAGTATAAATGACGAAATCGTTCGCATTAAAGAAATCACAATCATTCAATGTATCGTCCACGAAAATTTTAAGAAGAAAACTTATGTTAGTATCATCAATCTTATAAGAAAAAAGGCTAAGAAATGTACTGTCCCGTGTCAAAATTTTGAAATGGGTAACCAAGCGTCGGAAAACCAATAAACGCATCCATCCAGACAGCAGAGGATGCAAACGTCAAAAGCTGTCATTCAAAATCATCATTTGACATGATCTCTTCAAGCCACCGACTGACTGTATGAGAGAACATTTCTATAGTTTAATTTTTATTAGAAAAAAAGACTTTGATGATTTTACATTATGATTTTATATATTTTCCGTATAGTCAGAAATACATATAATTTATTGGTACTAATGTGTCTCAAACTGCTAATGGAGTATCTGAATACGTGAAAGTACATGTTAATTGTATGCTTTAAAATTGTATTTTTATAACAGATTCTCTGTCTTAATGAGTTTCTCTAACTTGAGCTATGATAAGTGAAGAGTGGAAATTACATGATATATATCTAGGACTTAATTTCACAACTAGTAATTAACTGTTCATCAATATTTATTACAATATTTATAATTATAATTCTTATGTACCTGTTTTAAATCCATTCAAGTAAAATCATTTTTACTTGTAATACTAATATTTTGGTTTAAAATTCGAATAAAAACATTATGATTCGTTTTACAAGCTATTCATAAAATCTATTGAAATTCAGTTGTTTTTATTAGGGTTGTAAATTTGAAATATTTCACTTGAAATATTTCAAAATTGAAAATTTCACACTTCTTGAAATATTTCAATGAAATTATGAAAAATATTTTTTTTCTTTTAAACGTGTTTATAGATGATTAGAAATAATATATTGATAAAACACAGAAAACATTGATTATGAATAACTTATCAGTTAGGTATCATTTATCAACCAAGGTATACGAATTAACAACCCTACCTAAATACTGTTAATGGTCAATGGTTATAAATTATAAATTAATAATTATATATTTATATGACATAATAATATAATATATGTTACAAATATATACAATATACATATTTGATATTATCAATCATGCAATTTTTCCCTGTTGGCATATAGCTGACAATATTGTCTTATAGTCTTATCTAGTTTGTGTATTATTGTATGTAGTATGTAACTATGTTACATACTTCCTTTAGTTCATACAATAAACCTACTTTTAAACATGTTCATTTGGAAATAAAAAAATATGTTTTTCATGGAAATGAAATATTTCATGAATTTTTCATGAAATATTTCAAGAAAATAAATTCAAGGAAATTTTACAACCCTAGTTTTTATTAAATAAGTGATGATAAAATTAAAATTCTTAACAAGATATACCTGATTTTTAGACTAATTTAATAAAACTAAAATAATTAACACTAAATCATAGTGTTAGAACTAATCATATTAATAATCAAAACTATTTTTTCAACTTGATAAATTGTTTAAATTATTATAAAGATCAAAACGTTCCCTACGATTTTTATACTTTTGACGTGTACTTTTTTTATATGCAGTAAAAATCAAGAATTGTTTGGTTATTTCTTGTAAAAAAGATAAAATAACTAAAATATAGGCAAACAAATAAAAAAGCATTTGATCATTAACTTAACAAGAATGTATCAGTGCAGAAGTGAGTCAATTTGAACACGATTAAGATATAAATATCACTTGACCAAAGTGATTTGTCAATTAATTATTGATGTTTTTAGTGTTGCTGTTGTTTGAATATTAGAAAAAAAAAGATATTATGATATAAGGAAAATATCAACATCAATATCGTTTTCATTTATTATTATTATTTTAATAATCGTTTTAAAATTATTTTGAAAATTATAGTAAAGAAATATGACATTGATTATATTATTTTCTGCTCTAATTCAGACTAAGTTTAGAATTCAAATGTATAATTGATGAAACTTACGGTTGATTCTAGTTTTAACAATTCAAAACTTATTTTGGAGAATAGGGTTTGTGAATTCGAGTTTTGACAAATCTCATATTTGAACTCCGCAATATAAATAAATAAATAATTATATATATATATATATACACACACACATACATATTTAAAGTTACGATTACATCTTGATAAAGAAAAAAATTTAATGTTTTATAATTTAAAATGCAGTTTTCCAATGTGTAATACAATGAAAAATTTGAATACCTAGTGAAAATTAATTAAAAGGGTCAAATTTGGATATACTTTTTCGACATGTACATTTAGAATATATTTGTCCATTTACCATTTGTAATAATAAATGCAGATCATTTAACCCGTGTCTAACTGTTAACATGTTGGCTAGAAGTTTTGCCATTACCCGATCAATATACCACCAATGAACATTGTTGGAGTATTTCATTGTTATTATATTTGTATTTGTTATTTTTATCAGCTAAAATAAACCATTACAGGTAATATCCGGAAATTCAATAATATTTCTGTCTTTGATGCTTTTATAAAAATTAAATAGGTATAATAAAACTAAATATACAATGAACAACAAAGATGAGCACGTGAAATGTCAAAATGAAAAAATATTCTCTTGATGATGTAAATATACATATAAATGGTGCATTAAAACTCCGAATTCATTCCAAACTATACTTTACTAGTAAAAAACAATAGGATAATACATGTCAGTAAATAGGTACCAGTTTTTACTACGCATTCTTAATTTTTCTAATGGACTTGCAACTTTGTGGTTGAAGGTTCAACACAAAGATTAATTTGTTGCTATTGTTTAAAAAAATTGTCAAATAAATTCGAGTAGCTGTATTTAAGGTATAAAATAATTTATATCATCATCACAGTGGTTTCAGTAGGTAATTAAAAACTAAATAATCAATGGATCTTTCATTTTTGTAAATCATTTTGAAAATGATAAAATAAATGAATTAATTTAAAAAGATAACATAAATATTTAAAATATTTTAAGTATTATAGAATTCACTAAATGGCAGTAAAAACCTGGCGAGAATAAAATAATTTATATTTAAAATATGGCTATAAGAAAAATCTAGGAATGTTTAGTGAATACTGACATTCATAATAATGATTAGTCTTTAAAAGTAAATCAAAGTTTTTATTTAATTCAGGATTTTATTGCAACATATTTGTATAGGCTGTCCCCTGAAAATTTACGCAGCTTAACATTCAATGTTGTGTAAGTACGAATTTTTTTCATTTGAAGTTTAAAAAACGTATAGGATAAAATTTTTATGAAAATGTAGTTTTTTTTGTTACCGTGATCATTCAGTTTTTAGTTTTGTTGAATGAACTAATATTTATAACATAATTTTATAAAAGATCATTTTATATATTTTTGGAATTTGTACATTTTAATTTTGATTATTAAATAAATATTTCAAGAAATATGAGCGTTTCAAGTTTGTCGAGATAAAGAAGCAAGGATACTAGTAAAAATGTAACGCCACTCCGCTTCACTGATCTTTAATGTTTATATACATTTCCCAAAAAAATATTCTATTCCATAATTATTTGTATTAAACCGTACTGGTAACCGTCAAAGTAAAGACTAAAAACTTAAAATTTAACGCAGATTAAAAATAGGTAAAATTATTATTTTCGTGAAATATTAAGTTATAAATTGGTTAGGTCAAATAAGAAAATGTTAAATTTATGGTAGATATTTGATTCTTATTTTGTGTTTTTCGTTTATCAGTGGTGATCAAATAATTTTGCGATACTAGCATTTTTTTATTTTTTCACTTTTGATAAAAAACTCTACCCTTTGTATCAACTCTGTTTAAGCATATAATCGTCTCTAAGTATATTTTAACTCTTTTGTCGATTGATGTAAATCTTAGTATACTCAAATGCGATATATCTTTTTATTGATTGCAAAATCCTGTTGCGTTTTTCCATTCTAATAGTATAATTATATTACAGGCGAGTGACATATAATTTGACCGATTTAAAGTTTTCTTCTTCGTGTTGAAACTGTCACGTGTAACGCGCTTAAATTGTTTGCCTTTTTTAAATGAATATTCTCTTTAGTTCTCTTTAATGTTCATTAATATGTATTAGTTAACTTTTGGTAATTGAAGAAATCAGCAGGGGTCCATTTATAAAGCTCGTGATAAAAATAATATGACAGAACGAGAGTAAAATAAATTTTTCAATTCTTTGGAATTCGTCGCACACAATATATGGTTACTCATGATTATTTATACGTATATATTTGTCAACTGAAATCGAATCTAATTTATCGGCTTTAAATGAGATCATTGATGGTTGTATTGATATTCTTGAATAACTATCACAATAGAATTCCAAGTTTGTTTTATACACCTCCATTCGAATTTCATATATTTCTTTTTCCTTTATATACTGCTGATTTTATGTATAAGTGTTATGATTTGATTTTTCGAATGGTGAAATTGCCAAAAGAGGGTCAGTCAGAATTTTAGTGCTGATTCACATTTCACTCTTAATATATGTTTTTAGTTGCATTTATATTAATTCACTTGCATAATTTGTTTGCAAGGTTTTTAGTTTTTTTTTTTCAACTTTTCCATCTTATTATGCTATTCTACAGGTATTCTTTTTGAAATGAACCTCCCTTTTTATATTATTACTCGTGAACAATAATATCCTGGTGAATGATGTTAAAGATTTCATTAAATCGACTGCAGAATATTAGTGTATGGAACTAATTAGCATATCAATATGATAGAAAGGATTAAAATAATTTAATTTGATAAGCTCAAATTCGTAATGAATTTATCCCTCGACGTGCTTATCTTTACGCTCTGTGAACCGTTTAGTATATAACCTTTAATTTGTTTGTTGTACATATCTAAAGTGCTAAATTTTTGTACAAGACCTTTATATTTTGTATTTTTATCATTATTCAATAATGCATGATTAATTATACGAATCAAAAGTTACGACCAGCAATTTTATAGATAAGAAATTGTATGTCAATGGTACTTCTTTATGTTCGATAGCTTTTTCGAGCATAAGGGAATAATTCCAAATAATTGAGTGAAAATGATAAAATGTGAAAACGAGATTTTCATTAAATAGATTTTAGTTCATAATAACTTTAAAAGTACTATGTATAACCGTTAAAAATGTTTTCTGATTTTTCTGAAATTTTTTTTACAAGATTCAAAACATGTTGTCTTATCTGTATATCCAAAGGTGCATAATGGTTGGATAGTCTAATATTTTTTTTTTTTACAAATTTTAAGTAGAAATGTATGTAATATTAGTTATGCCAAAATCATAAAAGAATTTACTTGAATGTATCTAAAAAAATTATGGGTCACTGTTTTTGAAATTTTTTTAGAATCGTTAAAGAAGTGTACGAGTAAGGTCATATTAAATTTTCAAAAGTTTTTAATCCATTTTAGGAGGTTTTTCCAATTGCCTGGATGAGAGTTTAATAAACCCTAATAGTGCCGTTCACATCAAATTTCCGATCTATAGTGTTGCTGGGAAAATTCTGGAGAAAGTTAAATTGAGCAAAAAGTGTCTTCATGTAAAAAAAAATAAACATCATTGTAAAACCATAAGATCCTTCGCTTCACTCAGAATCTAAAATAAACATCATTGTAAATCCAATTTGTCTATCGCTATACTTAGAACCTAAAAATGCTTTATATTTTTTGGATAAAGAAAATGCCAAACATGTTTAGAATAATTAACATTATCATATATATATATATATATATATATATATATATATATATATATATATATATATATATATATATATATATATATATATATCATTACAATCATTTTTTCAAAGGTTTTGATGAGAAAAAAACCAATCAACAAGTAGACTAAAAACTGTAAAATAATGAGATGGTATGTGTTATACTAAAACATTACTTTAAATCGTTTTACTAAAGAAAGATTTATCGTTTATTGAGAATTCAATACATCCACCACCATGATCTTGTCCAAGGATTGAAGGAACATTGGCCGAACTTCTTTCGTCGTTATATTAGTGTTTTTTTAAAATTCCTTTAGATAGTTCTTCAAAATATCTACCTTAATCTGATAACTTGACAGTACCACAAAAATAAAAAATTAATAAAAAATATGACCAACAATATCCATGAGTAGAGCATGTTCTTTATGATAATACGTATATCAAAATTCGATTAGCCATAATATAGGTAATAAAAGTGTGAAAACTTTATAATTTTCCGTATTTTTGAAAATTATAATTTACTCTCATTCAATCAAAATGTATCCAATTTCAAAAATATTCCATATCATCAATAATAATAAGCGACTCTTCGAAATAGCTATTTTTTTATTTTTAAGTAGTTTTGCGTTTTTATTTCGACCATTATAAAAAGAACACTATTATTTAAATAATCAGCGTATTGAATGTTTGACTAAATTCAACTATACTTAATTTTACTCTTCGATCATTCAACATCGAGTTTTTTCAGTAATGAATAATGATATATTATATTTTATGATATAAAAAACTTATGATGGATTTGTAGAGTTTAAATCGTCATAACTTAAAAACTTATTGTCTGTTCATAAGATAGAAGCACACTTGATTTCATGCATGTATGAAGTAATAATAATGGATTTTGTGTATTATCATTGATAAAACTGTCTTCGGCTTTATAGTTAAAAGGCACACAATATTATTTTATTTGCAATTGACTTTTTGAACGAAACTTCCCTTGGTACTGGGATGATGGGGAGTAAACGAAAAAATATATCATAAAACTTTTGGGACGCTTACCTGTAATCGGAAATCAAGCGAGGCAAAATATTCTACCATGATTGATAGATAAAGAGGGGAGAGAGAGAGTGAGCGAGAGAAAGAGTGTATACGCCGTACATTGAATAATAAACGATCAAGCACGTGTTTCGTTTGTTGATAGCGCACACTTTCTTTCCTACCTTCTTTTACTATGACTTTCTATACTCATAAATTAAACTTGATGGTAAACGTACCCTATCAACACCATTTTCTGGGCACAATTGATTGTCACGTTTGATCACGGATGGCAGCGACTGATCGTGAGTGACAGCGACTGATCACGATCGCTGAGGAGCACTGTTATCGTAACAGAAAAGTCGCCAGTTATGCCAAGGAAACCGTACCGTACGGCAAACGTATGAATATCAGTTAGTCGCTATCATCGGTAATAACAACTCGACGTGAAATATCGGCCGATTACATGTTACGCACGTTGCAGAATGGTAGGTGTTTAATCAGTAAACCCAACTTGCACGGAAAGTCGATGAGAAACCACTACGTGTACACCACAGTGGCCTGAGAATCTTTTTATCCTCGGTTCAGGTGATCCGGTGTATGCAATTCATAAAAAGAGAAGACCTAACGCATTTAGACGACCAGTTAAAAAGATAACCATGCAAATAGTCGAGAAGACGTTCCAAAGCGAGGTTGTAGTCAAAACTAGAAGCTGGTTTGAAGGAGTGATATGGCAAATGCCTTTCCCCTTCCTTATTTTTTTGCCATTTAATATTGTTTTAGGGATGGAGACTCCATTAATTACATCTGTGATATTTATTCCACCCTTTACAAATTATATTTAGTTTCGTCACTGTTTAAAATTAAGTGGAATCGTTGGTAAGCTCAGAAAGGCGAAACGATCAATAGCTGGTGAGTTGAAGCATTAATTAGAGGCCAATTATCAAGACTTTTAAGTTAGTGCTGCCGTCTTACACCCTGCCTTCTCCTAATTGAATCTCTAGGGTTGATCATTAGAAATAAATAAGATCTATCTAAACATCATACTACTCATACAATTAAATTCATGTGTTTAAAATGTTTAAATTAATGTCAGAGAAATTAAATATTTTAAAATAATTGCTATGCCAGTTTTGTAATTTGATGCAAATGTCACTTTTTTCATTTATAATAGAAGTGAATGAAAACTTTTTTTTAATAAAGTAAGAAGTTAAAAATGAATTTAACGTATTATTTTCATCCATTTTAAAATTATTTGTTTGTTTGTTTATTTATTTATTTTTTTGATAAAATAAATAATATTAATACATTTTTAAATCATCATTTATTTTTTCTTACTCAATAATAAAACCACATGAGCGTTATATATTTTGTATGATATTTTCAAAGGATTATTTTTTAAGACAGAACATTTCAAGTACGTCAAGGTAATGCAATTTCCAACTCTTTTGATATTGAAACAAGGGTTCCACAAGGTAGTAACTTATCCTTTGATTTATATAACATATTTACATTCGATATATTCACCAATCCAAATACGATATTAGTAACCTACGCCAACAACACTGATTTCTATCCATTAATCCATTAATATCATCACTGCTTCTAAGAACCTGCAAAAACACACTTCTAAAATTAAAATTTGGTCAAAAATTGTAAAACGAAAATAAATCTGCAAATACTACATTCACCTTAAAAAAATACCGTCGCCCCAATATAACTATCGAAAATAAAATTACCATCATAAAATACCATCATTCGACCAAATAAAATATTTAAGTTTATCATTTGAGAAGTGTCTCACTTGGGTATCCCATTTAAAATAAAAAGACAAGCAACTAACACAAGACTCCACAAACTTCATTCGTTACTAAAATCCAAACTAAACCTTAAAATAAAAATATTGATTTATAAGACAATAATTAGGACCATCTGGTCTTATGGAATCCAAATTTAGGTACCGGCTAAATCTTCCAACATTCGTCCAACAAAAGCCTACTAGAATGCTCTTTGACTAATTATAAGGACACTGTGGTACATCAGCAATGTGTCCTATTACAAGAATCTCAACATCATAACTGTTAAAACATGCAACCTCATACTGCAAATGATTCCATTCTAAACTCAACTACCACACAAATTCTCTAATAAAATATATTTCTCCTTACATCTGTCTCGAAAACCTAGAACGATGCCTGAAAAGGAACTGGTTCTCGTGACCTATTTAAAAAAAAACGAAATTTCCTTATAAATCATTTAAAAGTTAATTAAAGTACAATTAACGAGGGTGTTGATAATGGGCTTTTTTCACAAATCATATTACTCATGTAAATTGTTTTCATATTATTTATGAAATTTATTCATTGTTATGCCATTTTACAGATTATAAATTTCTCTATAGTAAAAAAAAAAGTAACTATCATTTCTTTTTCGAATGCTATCATTCGTGCAACAATTAATTATAATAGTATAATTGTTTGACGCTCTTTTATCAAATTATAGTTTTCTTTTATGGCACTGATACTGAAAACTCAAGATAGTATTTCGATTGATGTACAACTGTCTAAACATTTAGGAAATATAAAGCTAGAATAAATGTTGAAGTTAATTTATTGTAGTTGGTTAAAAGCAATTTGTTAATATTAGTTTATACTGATATGCTATTATTGGCATAGTGATGGTCAAGTAGAGGCATACAATTGTTCTTAATATAAATTTTGTAAGTTACAGATTTTGAAAAATTCAGTAAATTGATATCATTATTCATGAAAATTATAAAATTCACCATTTTTTTACTCTTTAAGTGCTCATAAATAAAAATTTACTCAAACTAATTTAAAATAAAAATTTAATTATAGACACATCTATTCATGAATAAGCATTTATATAAATTTCAGGTTATAAAACATGAAATTGAAAATCTTACAACATCAAAACCAAAATCACATAATATTGTAAAACCATTACATTTTTTGTTTAACTCAACTTACAAACTAAAATAATAAGGAAATACATTTAAACATTTCTTTAAAACCATGGAAATTTCGTGATTCTATTATAAGTTGTAATATAAAAATTATTTTCACCAATTATTTTAAAACTTTTAAATTAATTTATTGCTGTTGAGTGCTGTGACTTTTTGAAGGACGAAGGTCATATTTATAATTTAATAAAATATTTTTATTATACAAGTTTTTTTTTTTAGAAATGTGTTACATTATTCAAGTTTAAACTGTCAATCAAAGCATCATGATTTGCAGTAATTAATCCTTTAAAATATTTTGTAACAAAAGAAAAAAATATGTATTAGGCCTTGTATATGCGTGTGGTTTTTAAAGACCTGTGGTGTACAATGTGTACATGTATTCAATCATAATTGGCATGATGTGTTATAAGTATAATATAGGATTAGACCTTTTTTTTTTACATAAGAGTTTAGATTAATTAACGTTAATATCACAATGAAAAAACAAATTTTATAATAATAAAATATTAGGTGTCAACTGGTACTATTTATTTTATAGTAAAAATGATTTGTAGGAAGTCGTAGTTTGAATTAAATTAAGAATATTATTTAGTTATGAAATATGGCATTTTGAATAATTATAAATCGGCTATGATTTGTACTTTTAATTGGACACTTAGGATTGTGAATAATAATATTATTTCGATGCGATCTAAGTCGTAATAATAATAAATTATGTTATTTAAGATGGAAGAAATAATGCGTTCTTTTATCGTTGATTTTTGATGAGGGGGGTTGAACAAATTTTCCTTAAATCAGGACGGTCAACTTAAGGTGCACTCAAACATTAAAAATCAAGTGCACTGTCATTCATCTGTTTTCACATTCATGTATCATTCGACGAAAAAGCATTTTTAATCATTAAATAAATATTATTTCGCTTTTGTATCATAGAAAAAGTTAAGATTTTGTTTTATAAGCACTAACACGCATACTATTAATGGGAATAGACGCAGATTACTTTTTGGTTAACGTTTATTTTATAATTTGTAACAATGTTAAGGTGGTGCACTGTTCGATACATCAATTTCGATTTGAATAAATTTAGTGAAACAAATACTTCTGTAAAGCTTTAATAAAAATAATTATTTATTTTGGCTATGGTCATTTATTTGTAAATAGAGCTTAAAATAAAACGTTTACACACTTGATTTTCAAGTGAAGAATAAACGAATAAAGTTCAAAAGAAAAACTTTTGGGAAATATACAAGTATGTATGATTATAATCATGACTTCGAAGTTACTGCAACATTTTATTAGGACAATTTGTAATAGTATGGTAATAACATCGGCGGGTGGCTTTCATCAGTTAGCCGTACTTCTCAGACGACGCGTCGTTGTGCGAATGGTTACGCATTTATATGTGAGTGACTATCACAATTTCGTGTAGCGACATTATTTAAACTGGATGCTCGTGAAAACAACACGAATTTCGCGTAATAATATCCCAAGAGGTTCCGTTTTGCAATTTAATATTTAGGTACCGTTTTCAGATTTATTACACGAACGGTTTCGTTTGTTCAACTGATAAAATATTCAAAAGTAGCCATTTGTTTTACCAATATTGAGAAAAAAGTCGTGATTCCGTTCCAGTAAAAACTGTTGAGGAATGAAACCGTTTTCGAGTTGTAAGCAACACTTGCGTGGCCCACTAGTCATGTGGATTCTTCGATAATTTTAAAATAAATCGATTAAAAAATAGGACGCATTCGCGAGACGAAATATTTTCGTGCTAATTACGTTAATTAATCAAAATTATTTGGTAAGAGTGCTAGACTGTATAGGAGGAATCGAATAAATTTATTCAGCATAGGAATATAGAATATTCATTGAAATCGTGATGTATAAATTTACTCATTATTAATTAGATTTCATAAGATAAGCCTTCAACTAAAATTTAAATACCTTTTTTTCGGAAAAGAAATTGAATACAATAACGTTCTTGCTTGCTTAGTTAAGTATACCAATGTACATTATCTGTAATGGTCCAAATTAATTGTAAACCTACAAAGTTTCTAATAAAAAAAAAAAAAAAAAAAAAACGATCATGCTTTTTTTGTAATAATTTTTTTTATGGATTAATCAGATTAAAAAACACAGGTATTCTGATCTAAAAATTATTTTGATGTTTTCGGGATTTAAAAGTTGTCAAATCAAATTTTTGAATAGTTACATAGCCAGAATTTTGTTATTCAGGGTAGAGCACTTATTTTTGTATCTAGTTTTTGCCACGCTATGCTAGAAAACCTACTCATCACGTATTAGTTTATAACCCCTTTTGTTCATTTACAGTGAATACATATGCAAATATTTTTAACAATCATTTAAATTTAAAAAATTCTCAAAAATCAAATAATTTTAAACACACCTTTCTTTATGCAATATATTCAATACATTTTAACATTAAATATTTAATTATATTTAATATTCAATCAATAGAATATTTATGAAATTATTTGACGATCGTATTATTATGGAACCGTTTTTTTTTCGTAAAAATATTATATTGATATATTTTCTATTAAAAAAAACAACTGTTTTACACATAGACCTTATATTTTTTTAAGGTCTATGGTTATTTATATTTATTTATTTATTTATTTAATTATTTGAATTAAACGGACAATGTCCTTATACAATATAGTTTACAATAACAGTAATAAGATACACTAAAATAAAATTAATATGGTTTAATTAAATAATTAATATTACACATATATGCTAGTTAAACACAACATTCGTGTTGATATCTAATAAACAGATTATACAAACCAAAAAGTACTTTACTCATCAAAGCATTAAAGTAATGTAATTATCTTTTTATTCTATTAAATGTATGGCTGTATAGATATCTATTTGGCCGTGATTATATGTAATTGCATGAATTTCCAAAATAAATTATTTGAAAGTTGACCATTAGTTAATTCATTAAATGACGTTTAAATTAAAAAATGTAAATTTATACGGTTTTTGCTGTAAAGTTTCTTTATTTAACTATTTATATTATTAAGTAAAGGTATCTATTATGACAAGATCAGCTTCATTTAAGATCTTCTTTGTTATTTCTCTATTAGAACGTAGAATATTTTATGTTACTAATTCAATAATAAAAATTTCATATTTCTGTAATCCATACTACTTTTTTCAAGTAAAGAATTGCTTACATATAAATAAATAATATAATTATTATCTGAGCATCCATTTTTAAAGTCATTTATAAAATAAATAAAGTCCAACTCAATACATTTATTGTAAAAATACTGATGTGCACTATATTATATTCGAAACCAATAAACTGTTTAAATAAACGATAGCTGAAATTAAAAAAAATACTAAACTATGGATTCTATGTTATAATTTAAATTTTCTAAAAACGAATAAAATATTTCATATACTGTTGACAATAATTTGGCTAAATAATAACGATTATTGTTGTATTAAAAAATGATAATTATTTTGACCTTTTTTTTTACTTATTTTCAAATATATCTTTTCTTTTTGTAGTTGTTCATTAGTATATACTCTAATTACTATATGATTACATCATATTATATTAACGTATACTAAATTTATATTAATATGCCACCTATTAGCCTGAGGTAAAGCTCACATGGCCTAGACCGTAGTTCTATGTATAGTGAAGATTGTAAAGAACAATTTCAATATAATAAAATTCAATACGATAAAACAAAATTAACCTATTGTAAATACGAATTATAGATACTTTATCATAGATTTACTTTGCATGATATTAATATACTAATAACGTAACTTACAAATAATTTCTGTTCACTAAACTATGACAAAATAGCCTATGAAAAAAAAAGAGATTGCGGGGGACGTGCCCTCAGTTCCCTTCCTTAACCCTTTGGCTACAGCACTGCTTCATACATACATATCTAATTAGGTAACTAGCAATTTAACATTTTTATTGATGGTCTGGTTAGAATTTAGATACTTTTTAAATTTAGCCGATTTTCATAATAATATCGAATTTATCAAATCAATAGAAAAAAAATGATAAATGATATTCAACACGATTAATATTTTGAATAGTGTTGAGTCGCATTAAAATATAAAATTGATTTAAGGCTTTGATGTGTAATTTAGAAGCACCACTACAAAAAACTAGTACGCAGACATTTTTAATTAAATTTTAAACCGTCTTCCAGATGACAATTTCAATTTGTATTTTGTAAATTTTGTATTCAACGATTACCCCACTATATAGAAGGATATATTATTGGAGTATATTTTTTGCGTAAATAACAATTAAAGTAATCGCCAATTTACCTCCACAATACGTAGAAAACAACCCCATTTGGCTTTTATGCGTTTTTTGCGAAACGAATTTGTATGTCAAAATTATCTTTTCGACGCGTTCCACAATTTAATTGTAATGCACTGTGAATGGAAAAATATTTTTGTCGAGTGAAAATGTTTCGTGAATTTCAACGCGAAGATTGTATTTATTTATATGTCATTTTGTATCCTCAAGTGAACATAAAATCTCTTCTTTCCTGTCATATAATGTACCTACGACTCCACGTCGGTTTATTTTTTAGTAGGTATTCTAAATTTTACCGTGAACTGGGATCTAGATAACGCGAGCGTTTTATTATCATGACTTCAGCGTTGCGTAAAAAGGAACTAAATTGAAATGGACACCACCCCGGTTCTTTTCAACGATAAAGCCGATTTACTCTGTTCAGATTCTCTGGAGCGTTATATTATCGATTACGGCCAAAACCATCTTGTTTAAATATTTCACTGCAACAATAGACTAAACAATCAAAGTCGATTGTTCATTTTACGCCGGGGACGGCAGGTATAAAGTTTTGCGCAATTATTTTCAATGACTGCGTGTAATGTGTAAACCCGAGGATTGGGCGAACGGGTGAGGGGAATCAGCACTGTTTTGATAATAATTTATGGCTTTAAGACGAACGGGTTACCTGGAAGGGGTGCGCATTGGAATAGATAAGAAACTTTCGCACGTTGATAGGTATATTATATTATGTTGTTTTTGCGTCGCGAATGAATGAAAACGTAGAAGTCACGTTGTTTAAAATATTCACTGTACTCGAGTTAACAAACCCAACGTTTTGGGTATTGTTTTTTTTTCTACTGTTCAGATAAGTTTATTTCACACGCGTTATAATGAAGTTATCAAAGCAAATGAAAAGTCAAATCAAACCTCCAAAATGCCTATAGTCAATAGTTTATGCAAATGCCGAAAGTGTTTTTTTTTCTCTGTAAGTAAACTTTAAACTGTGTATTTTAAATGTTGTTCGACGACATTGAAAATTTAAGACTCGGGACGTCCAGAAAGCTGATTTTCGGTCATTTATTTTCTCTATCGTGGAAATAGTGTTAATATATGTACTTAATTACGCGGCCCGGTGTAGTCTTAGCTCTTAAGCCGTGGCGAGTAGTTTTACGCACGCTACTAGTTATCACAATTCAGTATAATATTCACATCGTAAATGTTTTCTCACAAGAGTACACGCTAGCTTGAAGAGGATTATTGCCGTGTACCACGTGTAAATCTCTGCGAATTCTAAAGATATTCTTAATCTCATTTCAAAAACCTATTTACTGCTTACGGAAAAGACTATAAGTCATTTCATGAAATCAAATTGTTCGTAAAAATACGTTTATAAATACTTAAAAATAACTATCGATGACGGTTATCATACACCTTGTTTAATTTTTATTTCACAGGATGATAATTGTATTTCTTGAAGTAGGAATAATATGTTTTTTTACAAAATATTTTATTTTTATTATGCATATTATCAATTCATCTATTAAAAAAAAAAATTAAAAAAAATATATAAAAAACATAGGCAAACTATGAGAGCAAACACACTTGAGAAAATAAGAATTCTATGTTGACTCACATTTCATATATATATATATACATTGTTTTGTAATTATTTATTATATCTAATAGTTGAAATGAAAATAAAGTGTTTTCAGTATATATAATAATACGAAATATGATAAATTCATGTAATTGGGTAACTAAGAATTCACTGGAATGTTTTAGAGATAAATACATTTTACCATCACTATCTTCATAATACTATCATTTTTATTTTATTGTTATTTTGATTCATTGCGATCTTTATTAGGTATTTATGATATAAACATTTTGAAATTAAAAAATAATCTCTGATAAAACTAACTACACTATAGGTGACGACAATTATTTGCAAGTTTATTAATGCTATAAATGATTTAATATTAATATTACACGGCTTTATTTATTTCACTTTGTAATATGAACATTCATTGTTTTAACATGACAACTATTATTTTGCATCCATGACAAAACCCAATGAGTATTATTTTTATGTTTATGATTGAGGCATACAAAATGTACTCGTTAATTTCAACAATACATAACTGTAATACAAATAGAAAATGTTGTGTGCTCTTAGCTCTAATACTCGTTTGTTCATTGGTACGATTGGTCAATTGACTATAAAAATTATAATTATTGAATATTTAATCTATATAATTTAAAATATGATGACCAATGATTTATTCCGAATCCGTTTTACTTTTCAAAAAAAACTAGATTCACAAATATAAAAAGATACCGCCTAAATATTACCATGAATTAACATGAATTATTTTACTGTATGTTTTTTAATACTTAATAAAGATGGTATTAATTTTATTAGTAATGTGTTGCGTAGGTACGATTAATATTATAAGTAATTTATAAATTAAAATAAACGGATTTAATTTTTATTCATAAGAATGCACTTTCAAAATGTCTTATCTTTTAGATGTATATGTATTATGTACGATAAATGTGGAATATTTTGTATTGATTGATAAAGAATAAAAGGCGAATTTTGAAATGTTTTGTTCATAGTTTGTAAAAGAAAACGGATTGGTCAACAGACATACGTATAATACAGTATACAATGTATGGTATTGTTGTGCATATGTCATTTGTAATAATAAAAAATAATACATTTTAATGTATTTTCAAAATTAAATTTAAATCTAATACAAATTGAGGTTTTTATCATAAATATTGCATTTTTTCGACAGTTAGTATTATATTTTCTAATCTCTGCGCTGTACACTTATTGAAATATTATTTGACCGATATTACCTATACATATTACCTGTTATATTGTGTTTACGAATTTAAATATTTATTTTAAATAACACATCTAAAAGCAAAATACTGTTAAAAAAGATAATAATATTGATAATTAAGTTAATATATAAAATGATTTTATTTAGAACTGTAGTAGAAACTATTCAGCTCGACAATTAAAGTTATAACAGAAATTTATAATTTTTACAATTAAAAAAACGAAGTTAAATAAATACAATATGTGGCGGATTATTAGGAAAAAACAATGATACGAGAAATCATGACAAAATAGATAGGTATCATCACAGTCGTAATAATTTTGTTTAGTATACGCATCTCCTTCACTCCCAACCTATGTCGTAGTTCTCCACTTTTGATTGGTTGATTTTTTTTTCCATGTTATCACCATAGAACATCTGTGATTATCACTTACCTATTAGATTCTGAACGGAGTGAAGAATGTATTGATTTTACAATGATGTGTTTTTTTTTTTTTTTTTTTTTTTTTTTATTTATTTATTTATTTTTGTGTCTGTCGACACGATTTGGGGCAGTAAAAATGCTTCGATTGCCTTATAGAGCAACTTTTCTGAAAGGAAAGTGAATCTAGTTGGTACTTTGGGGGGTCAAAAGTTAAAAATTTTCAATATTTTTTTAACGCGCCGGGAAAAACCCTTAAAAAATGAGGGAAAAACGGTATATTTTACGCAAAACCCGTTTTCGACGAAATCGATTTTTTTATTTAGCCGTTACTCAAAAACTAATCGATGTAAATACTTGAAATTTTCACCAAATGTTTAGATTAGCGTTCTCTATACACCGTTAAATTTTCAAAGTATTTTGACTTTTATTGAGCTAATTATAGACAATTGAAATTTTCAATTTTTTTAAGTATTTTTTTTTAAAATAACGATAAAATTTTTTTTTTTTGCCAGAAAATCTTGAAAATTTAATACAAGGTTTCTTATAAGTTGTTCCATAACTGATAAAAAAAAATCCAAAATCGTAAGTCACAATTTTTTTTTATAAGTGCTCAAAGGTCCAATTTATACGAAATATGTAAAAATTGCGAAAATTTGCAAATAATTTTGTTGTTGAAAAATCGTAAAATTTTTTTCTTTTATAACTAAGTTTTGAAAATTTGGTACAAGGTTTTTCATTAGTTTTTCTTCAATTATCTGCAAAAAAAACTCTACCGGATTCAGACAAAAAAATTTTATGAGTGTTTGAAATTTAAATTTTTACAAAAACACGTTAAACAACGGTTTAGCCTCAAACGATTTTTGCTATTTGTTTTTTTTTCAAAAAGTATAAGTTGTAGAAACTTGAAAATTTTATCAGTTGTTTATATTGGCATTTTCTTTATATAATTTTATTTTCAAAAGATTTCACTCATTTTTAATCAATTTATAGGCATTTGAAATATTCGATTTTTTTAATTTTTTTTTTTATAAATGTTGATAAAAAAAATGTAGCTCGGACGAAATACTTGAAAATTTAATAGAAGGGTCCACATAAGTTGTTCTAACTCCCATTCAAAAATTATAAAAATACATAGGCACAACATTTTTTTATAAGCGTTTATAAGTGCTAATATTGACAAAATTCGTCAAAATCATGTATATTTGCTATGTATTTAAAAAAGTATTCAATACTTCAAAAAGTATTTGAATACTTTTACCCAAATCCTTTTACTCAAATACTTTACAACACTGACCATGCCGTATGCAAATGCGTCCTAATTGAAAAATAAAATACTTGTTTCAAAATAGAATATATTACAATATTTAAATATAATATATCCTAGACTAACATATCATCTCCGTTCAGAATCGTTTTTCGTATACAATGATACCTATCATTGAATTCAAATTTAACAAATCCATTATAATGACCTATCCTATGAACGAGTCGCACTCCACCCCCAACTGTACAGCAGAGCGAGGCCCATCCGGTTTTTTTTTTTTTAAATTGAACTAATTTGTTTTGTTTCATTATGAACCTAAAGTTTGTACCTATGAATAATGTTAATAATTTAGAATAATGTGATTATAATTATTAGGTAATAGATATATTTTGGCATCATTAATTTATTCTGTGACAATAGTAACATTGATAACATTTTATATTTACGCGGCAAATGACAATGATAATGTCTACCAATAAGTGATGGAGAAAAGAATGTATGTGGAAAGAAGAAATATTAGAGTGGATGGTGCGTATTAAAAATCTGTGATGATACCTATTTTGTCATGGTATTAATATTAGTACGCGAGTTATATAATAATAGATTATCGATAACAATAAATTTAATTAGATGATAACATTGAACAATACGAAAAGGCATTACGGAAAAATATTTATGTAAAATAGATAATAATAATTAATATTAATGTAATATACGAAATGAAAAATGAAATGATGTATGAGTATGACGTGACGCTGATGTTATTAATTAAGTAAGTAAAATTAATTAAGTTAAAGACAGTGGAAAGAAGGGATATAAGTGGATTAATGATTGAAGTGAAATTTAGAAAGAATTTTGATAACGTTTCGATTACGGAAATATTGTTATTATTGTTTTCGGAACCAGATAAGCAGTGCTCAAATTGAAAATATAAAAGAAGGGGTACTAAGAAACTTAAAAAAAAAATTAACGTCCCACTAAATGATTGAAATCAATGTAAATTAAAAATAAAAGAAGGGGTACGCTTAAAAAAATTAAGATAAGATGGGGAGCTCCGTCCGCCTGCGTCCCCCCTCAATTCGAGCACTGCAGATAAGACATGAGCGTAAGATTTGGGATTAGAGTCAGGGTTAGGGTTTGAATTTGTATTAGAAGGAAATGAGATTATAAGTTTTTGTGGCATGCAATGAATATTGAATTGATATTTGCGGAAGGTTGTTATATTTAAACTGATGTCTATAGTTATCGATATTATAGTTTTTATATTATGGTTTTTAAGTTGAAAATGTAAAAGAATTATTTTATATATCTATGTATAGATTTTATGCATTTAAACAGTTTCATCACTAACCACGCCAATTATAATAAGTTATCGAAGTTCAATGTAATTTTGTTGATCACATCCACTGAAAATCTGAGTGTATGTATAATTTATTAAAATTGAAATTTATAAAATTTTGCATATATTATGCTCATATTTACATCACAAGTGCAGTCTTCTTGCAAAATTAGAATTAAGTTTTGTTCATGTTCCAATACAGGCCATAGTTTTTAGGACTTGTAAATAATAATGTAGTGATCTTTACTTTAGATTCATCTAACGATCTGGTTTCCTAGAGACCCAGATTGTTAGTGCGATTGAAATTAGCCACCCGAACAGTTGTGTCAGTAAATGCGATTGTAACAGTTGTCTATCAAATAAAATACATCTGATGTCACATATCTGACGATCGTTCTGCGTAACCACAAAAAAAAAAAAGAAAAATAGATAATTACATGGTTTCATGGAACTTTTTTAAAGAAATTAGTATTTTTGTTTTTAAAATAATAAAAAAAGTTCATACCAAATATATAAAATCAACAGTAAAATATTGTTTGTTTTTAGTTTATAAGAATCCGTGGTAGCGAAACATTTTTTTAGAACTCTCCATTTATTTTTCTTTTAATTAAAATCGTTTTAGATATTAAACTATTTATTTTTATTGTTTATTAAAAAATAAGCTGAGTAGTGGTTGCACATTTTCGTGAGTATCTCAGATTTTTTTTTTGCTACTCAAGCTTTCAGTGCTTGTAAGTGTTATTTCTTAAACTATTGGTATCCAACAATAAAAAATTAAACTTCAAAATTTCTAAAAACAAAAGTTATCTTTCAAAGTAATATATTTTGTATTGTAATAACCATATTTAAGTAAACTGAAATGCTTAAAAAAAGCACAGATAAAAAATAACAAAAAAAAAAAATAAATATTTCAAATGAAAAATTATATCAGTATTATAAATCATATATAAAAAAAAAATTCAAAATTATGCATTACTCACGGTTCGATCACTAAGTATAAATTTATTTATTTCTATTCATAGTTTAATGATGGGAGACGGAGTGGCCGAGTGGAACCAGGCATCACTGCCGACGCACACTGTCGCCGGTTCAAACCTCGGTCACTAGGCAGGCGACTGTCTAGAGAGAGCGGCCGCCATCTCCCCTGTGCAGAAGGCAACGGGACATCACTGAAAAATAAACCCTTCCCAAGTAACACCTTCTTCTAGGTGCAAACCACTCCTCGAGTTGTGACACTAAGAAGAAGTTTAATGATATGGCACTACTTTATACTATTATTGACAATATAAATTAAAAACAGGAAATATTTTATGAGTATGAAAGTAGAACATAAGTTTAAATAAAATATTAACTATGGAAATTAAAGCAGCTATATATTTTTTATTTACTTTACAAAATAATATTATGTATTGATAGTTGGTACACATAGCCGTAAAAAGTAAGCAATTTTACGTATTTAGAGTAATCTCGAATTGTTTTTTATTTATTATTAAAACTACAGAATGAACATTAAAATAATACTACATGCAATTCTCAATTAATTTCATATATTATAAAATGAAAAACAGCTATTGATATCATGAAAGATAAATAATTATTGATTAATATCTTTTCTTATTTACTTATTTTTTTAGTTTTGACTTATTGAGAAATAAAATCGATTTAATTTATATTTTATGCTAACTGTTTAATTTCAAATTGAATATAAATTATATTTTTAATGTCTTACGAAGTTAAAAATTAGATATAATTGAAAAACTGATACATGTAAACAGATAAGCTTTTCCCATATTCTTGAGAATATTCGGATAGACTGGACACGGTAGGCTATCGATGTTCAATTATAAATCATTTCAAACGTATAAAAATAAAAATAAATATACTCAGGCCAACTAAACGAAGTTAATATATTTTATAGTCAATATTTTTAGTGAATATTTGTATGATTGAGCTAGTTGAGAATTTAGTATCTACTTTAATTTACTTTACTTACCATAATTCAGTTTTCAACTATTAAGTGCGTATTAAACAACGTATTGTTCAATATAAGAAAAACACAGATTTTTCATAAATAGTTATTATAACTACGTTAAGGTCATTTTGTATGTATAATTATTTAAATCAACATTGGATTGATTTCGTTATTGTCATTATACATTTGGATGTGTTTAGATGGTTGAAAAATATTCAATTTTGTTTGAATAAATAATCGTACACTGTAAATTATACCGTACATCGAATAAGACCGAGCTCTTCATTGATTCCTTACATCTGTATGAAAAAAGCATGGCTGATTTTTGCAAGAGTAAAGTTCAACTACCAATAATGACTAGTTTAAAGTGCTATAAGTTAAAATGTTATTTTCATGAATTTTTTCTCAAATGAAACATTGAGACGAATTAACTGCTTATGTTGTTCGTCATAGATTACTAATTGATTGAAAAATCGTCCATGACTATTGTATCTATACATTTGTACCTACAAGCCTTAAATGTTTTTTGATTTTCAATATGTTGTTCAATAGCTAACAAAAGAATGTCCAAGGTACATCATAATGATTGATGATCAAGATATTAAAGTTTTCTTAACTACTGTCTGTTCTGTAGAGTTGCAGTTAGTCATGAATTTTCATTAAAATTCTGTTTTCAATTGTTAGACTAACCTAACTTTTTTTGAAAAGCACTTAACAGTAATAATTATTAGATACTGTAACGATGTTGACTAACATGCTTCCAATATATTTCGTGGTAATAATGGTGGTCACACAATATCAATTTTAAACCATTGATATCATGTCATTAATTATGTAGTATAAATATGTTGAATATTATATAGTATTTCAAAATGTACCATGAGAATGTCTGAAACAAAATTCGAATACTTACTACTGAAGCGAAAAGTTTTTGAAAACACGACTAATGCAATTCAAGTTATCAACAGTGATGTTTCAATGAGTTTTCTGTAATAAGGAAGAAAATTATTTTTGTTCGAAGAAATTGCAGCGAGTACAGTTTTAATTATAGTTTAATACATTTTACAGGAATAACACTATTTTATTAAGAATGAATTACTCATCATACTCAATGGCAGACGGGGTTTTTTCGAAAGTACGTATTATTTTACCAAATCTAAACTTATCTATTCAATTAATTTTTTTTTGTGAACAAAAACAATATTCTAGCTTTAATCATCATTTACATTCAGATTGTTTAAAATTGAATAGCGATTCATTTATGGAATTATCCGCGATAATCTAAACATATATGTATTCTATATCGGGTGGAAAGTCGTTGTACCTAAGTGTCATTATTATGCTAAATATTACAATTTCACATTAGAATGAAAAATCGGAAAAAATGAAATGTCACGCTTATTGAAGATTAAAGTTTAAAAAAAGTCCCAAGTTAAAATATGCAGGATAAAATGTCTTTTAGCTCTTTAGCCTCTGAATTATTTACTACAGGTTATCTACCTTATGTATACATTTCATTGTGACATTACCTATTAAAATTATATTTCACTTAAGTGTAACCATAATAGAATAATAATTTGATAAAACAAAAAATATGATAATTAATTTAAATTGTATTAACATATTATTATTCTGATACGAAGTTATTATTGTTTTTTTTTTAGAAAAAGAAAAAAATATAATTAATTACCACAAGGTTCCTACCAACTTGGTTATGATTATGATTACATTTACTTTTATAATAAAAATTACCGTGCGGCATTTACCCATTTAACTAATCAGATTATTGGTGTTTTTCAAGCAGTTTCTTCAAAGGTTATTAAAAAGTTTTTCAATTAAGATAATACTAGATTAAAACTCAAATTAAATAATGCCACAATTTAAGTCTTTTAATATTATGTTTTTTTTTATTAATACATCTTCTGAGATATTTTGTTGTAATAAAATATATTATATTTTTGGTGTAAGAGGTTGATAGTTTTTGAACGAATTTCGCTAGTGTGGACTTGATTTTCTTATTTCACATTCTTAGTACATAATAGATTTTAAACTATAGTTTTGTTTCTAACCAAGGCACAGTATTTTACTAAAAAAAAAAAAAAAAATCTGAGTAATATATGTGTTTTAAGTTGACATTACTTACTTAATTTACATCACAATGGAAACTTTCGATTAGTTTTTCCTTTTGAGTAAATAACAACTTAATATTCTAAGAATAATATTGTGTTATTAATGGGTACATTAAGTCGTAACCATATCGATACTGTACACCAATGTATAATAAAATATAGATTTCTCCTATCGCTTAAACCGATTTGTTGCATTTTCTCTTGAAAAATTCCAATGTCATGTACAAATAGGTTTTTTTTGTAATTTAAAAAATAAATGATCAATGGTTTTTAAAAATTTAAAACATTGAAGTTTTTTTTTTTTTTATAAAATAATAAAACGTCTGTTGACATATTATTTTGAAAGGTCTATTTGTTTGTTTTTTCTTTTGGGTTGTCATTACGTAACAATACAAAAATAAATCAATATGACGGTGTTTAAAAAAAAATCGTTTCACATACTCGTACATTATAATATTTCATGTTTTTGTAAAAAAAAAAAAAAAAATAAATAAAATGAAATAATTAAAAAATAATGACTTGACGTCGAGTTAACGAACCTGGAGGACAAAAAGTTCACTATTGAACAAAAATTGTTGTCACATAAATGAAAAACATTTGTGTTTTACGCCCATGCTAACTACGTTAATAAAGACAACATTGACTCGAGAGATGGCACGAAAACGGATGTATAGGCAAGGGTGAAGAGCGAGGATCGGGGATTAATGATAATCGCTGGTATAGGACGCGGACGGAAGGGCCCTACAGTTACAGAACACTTCGAGTTTGCGAATGTATTGCCAACACCAACTTATGTTCCAAATGTTTTTTATCGAATCATTTGGCGTTCTCGGCTGTTAATTGCTGAGATCTTTAACTGCGAAACGTTACTATATTGTCAGTAACAGATGGGTGTAATTTTCAGACCTTTGTTATTCACTATTCCCCGGGTAACAACAGTCGACCGCGAACGAGGCTAAACTCGACGTGTCGACCCCGAATTATGCGCACTTGTTTTAACGACGTCTCTAAAACGTAAGCTGTATGGATGTATGTGGCAAGTTTTAGTCGTCTTGTTTTTTTTTCTTTTGTCGGTATTTGTTTTGTGTTTTCATCTCTAACGACGCGCGTACGTTATAGTCAACGATTAAATTATATTATGTTGATGATGTTTCTGAAAAATAGGCTTGTACAGTTTTATTAGCTAAATCTATTTTGAATTACCGTAGACCTTCTTGAAAAAAGTTTAATTTTGTGTGTATGATTACATTATGAGTGTATTAAACTTTTGATACGAGAATCAAGTCGTATAATTATCATGACTTTTGTTTGACTTTTTGCTATGAGAATTTTAATGTAATGAAGATTTGACCATTTCCATATTTTTTGAGATAATGAATAAAATCGAATTCTATATTTTTTTTTAGACGATAGGGCTAAGCACGAAAATGTATTTATATTTTAATTAATTTGAATATTTCAGTTAAAAATTGAAAAAATACTCTTTCTTTTATTATTTTCAAAATTGAAAAAATTGAAAATACCAAGACATTTAATAGTTTATTTTTTTTAAAATATTGACGATTCAACTATTTATTTTGATTAATTTAAAGAGTTTTAATATTTATTTAGTTTTAAGAAAAATGATTTATTATATTTTAATACCATATTGTTGTATTATAATTATTATAAGATTATCTTATTTTTGGTATTTATTCCTTCATTATTCACTTCACTAATTATCAGCTCATACAAACCATCATTATAAATTACAATTTCCTAATAATAATTATAATGCTACAATTATGGTATTAAAATAATGGATCACTTTTCGGGAAACTAAAAAAAAAAAATATTGAAAATCATTAAGTTAATGAAAATAAAAAGTGGAAAACCAATAATTTCGAAAAAATTACCTCATAAAATTGTTGTCTTCGAATTTGTCGAAAAACTTATAAAAAAAGTTATTATTTTAAATGATTTACTGAAAATCTAATTTTAATTAAAATATTAATTATTTGTTGTACTTAATTTATTACTTGGAAGGGGTTGTGAGTGCTCGTCGACGTGTCCTCTGATACTGAGAGTGGTGTCTTGATGATGTATGAATAAAATGTCCTTTTTTTTTCAAGAAGGTTCGTATGTAATTGTCACTCAATTTGGTGCTTATAAAACTACACATTGGCTGCTGACGTTACAAAAATGTGTGGACAGTTTTGGATTGCGGACAGACATCAGTGTCTTCGGCGTATTTTATGGCGGACACAAAACCCAGTGAGCTGATCAAGATATTCCAATTACAGACTATTACGTATGCAAGGGCGTCCCTGACCCTATTTTCAGGGAGGGGCGACTTTTAGACTTGTAATGTTGAGGAATAAAAAATAAACAAAAATAATTTAACTATAATATTTAGGATTCAAAAAAAATAAAAATTCTTTTAAATGAAGCACAAACTAATTAAAATTATTATTCTATTAAACAAATTCTTTGAATCGTTTGTGTTCTGCAAATCTATCTATTATTTTGCACGCATCTAGTGTACTACGTGAACTGTGAAGACGTATTCGTCTACTACAATAATATCATTAATATTTCGTGTTTAACAAAAAAAAAAAATTATCGAACGTTCAGTATCAGATAACGTGTATCTAAAAGTATCTATCGTTATAAAATCGATACGATAAGAGCTGGGTAAATTCCGAGCGCTTCTATCAATATATTACACACCTATAGCATAATCTATGACTTTAAATGATTTCGTAATTTTGTTCTAATGATTATTATAATATAATACAGATAATGTAAAAAAAAGTAAAAAAAAAAAAAATTGAAAAGGTCCAGGGGGGCGATCGCCCCATCGCCCCCCCCAGAAATACGCCCTTGTACGTATGGAACCGTCCCCACATCGCTTTTAGTTGCTGAGTGTTTACATTAACCGGCGGAAATCGAATCTAATACGAAACTCTATGTATTCGCAGCGATAGTTTGTGATTTTTATATGGACGATTTCTCAGTAAGGGCAGACACATTAGAGGCGGAAATTAAATTGTGTAATGGTCTTATCGAGTTGTTAGGTTCCGCCATCCGGTTGAAATAACGGAAATGGGCTTCAAACAATATAAACTTATTTTTGGGCCTGTTAAAAGATTGACGTTAAAAATAGCGGCAACAATGCAACACTCGTGAAATGGATAATTCAATAATGAAAATATTTTGATTATTTTTGTGTTAGAGTATTTTTTTTTTTTTTTTTTTTTTGTGTTTTTTATGTTACGATTCAAGGAGTGTGAGAAATATTTTTATTCGATGAAATCAGAAAACGCTCAATTCTATTTGAAATTGCATGTTTATTCGGTTCACGGCGATTGATCGGTTCTTACGTTTACGCCAAATTAATTTTAATACGTTTATGATGATTGAAATGACAATGGTAAGAACCACTTCCACACGAAACTCAAGATGTTGGACGAGTAGAATGTGTATGAAACATCCTTAACGTCTTAAATGAGTAAAGTATACCATGACAGGTTGATGATTTGATAATATTTTTCATATTTAGATTCACGGTTTATTTAATGCTAGATTGGCACTAATGGTTTTTTCCTCTTTTTACGGTGTACAAAAGGTAAATACTAGTTGATAAACACTAATCGAAAAATAGTGATTCGAGGTTCAAGGCTGTGTTATTGCTATAATTAAAGCTTTGTGCTGCGTCGTCGGTATGTTTATTTAATGTAGGAGACCTAAATAGATCGATATTAAGTCACCAGAAGTGTTCCTACAATTTGGTTTGTGCTCGATTAATAAAAAAGTTGATTTTCATTTATTCAATAAAGTATGATAAATAATACTATTTTTTTTAAAAGTCATCAAAATTTTGGAGGAAGGGATTTTAACTCCCAAAAGTATCCTCTAAGCACGTTCCTAAGTGTAACCACTAGCCGTATGGGTCAGGGGGGTCATAAAAAATAGTCATTGTGTTATAAATTGACAAGAGCTTAAAAGCCGTACAGGAGTTTATATTCGGAAAAATGGTAAAGAAAGAATTCTAAATATTAAATAGCATAAATAGATATTGTTTTCAGCACTGCACTGAGGAAAAAATTATTTTTATCTTATAAAACATTTTTTTCCATTTTACTATGTGATGAGTTTTACATGAACCATACTAATGATACTGAGAGCAATGTACTTTTAAATATTACTACGCTAGTTGACAGTTGCAGAAGTTGTTATATTTTATTTTCATTATTTCTTATATTATTGTATTGTAGTCATGTATTTTTTATTGTACTTAAATAATATAAATTTCTTATTATCAGCTTAAATGTTCAATACTCAGTTTTTTATTAAACTCATAGTATTTTTAGATTTATTAGTTTTATAATAACATGTTTTAATTTTTAATTTATCAGATATTTTAATTTATTTTAAAAATGTTTAATAACTTCTAGGTGCATCTTATAAAACTGAGATTGGTTATTTTATGATAATATTAAAATAATTATTCTAATTGTTAAATTCTCACCAATAATATACCTCAGAAATAAACGTTTTTTTTATAAAAATCTCATAAAAACTTTTTTTAAGCCATATTTTGAACTTATATATTTTCATATTTGTTGCATGAAATTTCCAATTTCCAGTTTGAAGAACTGTTATGTTCACACGAGTTCACTCACACATCCTATAAAAACTCGTCAGTCAAGTTTTTCGTTGACAATCGTTTAAATTGTTTTATAAGCGTTTATTAATAGATTTATTTTTATATGAATATATTATTTCCTCGAATGATTTTAAAATCTTTATTCGAGCATTATTTTTATGGGCACATCAAAGTTTGTAAAAACTGTTTGAAAAACTCTGATGTGCCCCAAGCTTCGTTGAGAATTGTTTTTCCGAATGAAATGCTTTATCTTTGCTCTTAAATTTGAAATAATATTTTATTGAATAATTTACTTTGATTAATTCTGAAACAATTTCTCGATTAGAATGTAAAGTACACCTACGTATCAGTCGTACCGACGTATCCGGTCAGCTTTTTCAAAATATCGTTTAGCTATTAACAAATTCAATGTACAATGTTATTACAGCATAAAGAAGGAATGGATGTATTATAATATGTCGTTATGCACACGTGTTAATGTGGATGTTTCAGGAACACGTGTTACAAGTGTGCAACCACTATAATAAAGATCGAAACTTTATGCGATCAAACATGTGTGTATTAAACTATTGATTATTTTCGATTCTGAACGTATTGGTAGGTACGGAGATGTTTTATTACGTAAACAATGCGTATGAGTGAAATATCGATCGCCCTGAGAGGGGTTAAGTCGAGTATAAATGTCATAGTAAACTCACAGAACTGATTTCGGGAACTGTGTACAATAATTAATTTCCGAATTCCCGTGTAGGTTTTGACGATGAAGCACTATAATAATAATTGTGTGTGCACTGTACATTACCGTCCAATCGTGATATATTAAACGGCATGTTGTTAACCTAAATGAAATAAACAATTACACTTACAACAATGATTATTTGAATAGAGCAACCATAATATTCGTTAGAAATTATGGACCGCGAAATTCTACTCCAACTACTGCGAGACACACGACGAGAATCGATTAATTATAATAATATAATAATTGTATGTTGGTAGGTACCTGAGTATTACGTTATAAAATAAGGCCATTTTACGTTTATAATAGCTGGCATAAAACTATGGGATGTTTTTGTTCACGTCCCGGGTATAATGATTATGATAATAATAATGATTTTGGGATAGGGCGGATGGACGTTTTAATGCTCAACGCGAATGAGCTTTGGAATGTGTGCGTGCGTGGAAGGTGGAACGATTCGGTTGTAATAATAATAATAATAATATAAACACGATGATGGTTTATATTCATGTACGTGCGTGCATGAGTGTGTGTGTGTGTGTGTGTTTGTTTGTGTGTGTGTGTGTGTGTGTGTGTGTGTGTGTGTGTGTGTGTGTGTGTGTGTGTGTGTGTGTGTGTGTGTGTGTGTGTGTGTGTGTGTGTTTTATTTAAGTGTGGTCTAAATCCCCAAGTAAAATGATTAAAAAACGTAAATAATCGAATTTCGATGTGATTCTTTTTTCGTTATTATAATTTTTGTACGAAATAAACCATTAAGTTATACTAATAAAGATAATGACGAAGTAATATTATGTTTTTGGAAAATACGAGTCTAGATTGATGCAAGTGATTTGGAAAATATGTTTTGTAATGAGATATATGGCGTTTGTCATGAAAAAAAACGAATTTAAGATTTTGGGCCACCTAATAAATCGTTTTGTATCCTACTGTGCGCCCAGGGATCATTATTAAACCAATTTACTGAAAAAAAAAAATGTTTATACCGAAATTGATTATAATTATGAGACAAATTAACCTTAAATGTCAGGGAGTATTCTTAACACTAGCAAAACTATTTAGAAAAGAATACCGGAAAGAAGTCTTTCACCCGTCAAAATTCTTAGATCGATCGTAGTAACAAATAACTAAATAATTTCACTTCGGCAGTGCGTGATGGCGTGGCAAAAATAATTTTATATTGAGCTATAACAAAAATCTCTGGTCACCGAGGACCCATATAGCATAAATTAACGATTGTTAAGTAAAATAAAACGATGCGTAATGTCACGTACGATGCACCTATCTATTACGTTCATAATATTTAAGATATATTAGGATATATTAATATACTTGGGGTGTTAATAATGTCGGTGGGTATTATACGCATATCTAATAGAGTCGCAGTAAATGCCCTCGTACAGTTGTTGAGATTTATAAATTATAGTCTATAATTTTTAGAGTTTTTTAAAACTTTTTTCTGGAGTAGAGGTAATCTTACTTTGCGTTTTTGTGTCATTTGATTTATTTTATTTGTATTTTATACTGATGATGACCTGTTATTCAAACATATCTAACGCCATTGTATAGAATGTTTCTGTAAACTGTACAATACTCATACTCAGTTATAAGCATGCACGTATATACAGCAGACACTCTTGCGTGACGTGGTAATTAATAGTAAATTAACTTGGCTAATGACGCACTGGCATTTTATTTCGTGGTGGACGTTCGGGGAACTTATTTTTGACGTGGAGATGCGTTACGGCCAGGGTTTGGCATAATGTATTATATGCATGTAAAAGATATACGTACGAATATCATCCGGTGACGACGGGTGGCGTATAATTTGTCATAAACTGTCACGAAAAGCCACATAAATATATATATACGCGCGCGCGCGCGCGCGCGCGTGTGTGCGTATAATAATACTATATGAGACACACTCACAGAAACACACACATACACCTGTATTTATATTTATACGTGTATAATAAACCACTATGAGCAATAGTACTAATATTAGATACCTATATCTTCAATTTTTTTGAGTGTCCTGCAGCGCAGCGTGCCTATCTAGGGGGATTCATTACATTCGTCTCCGGGGCAGCTAAAACAGCGGAGGATTTCTGTTTTCGTTTGTAATTTTAGACACGTCATAAAATTATGATTGCCATTATTATAATTAATTTTAATTTTTATCATTATTATGACAAAGTGTCGTCATTGTCATTTCAAGATTTAATTGGAATTTGATGGCGGCGTGGAATGCACAATACACGTGTATATATATATATATATATATGATTTATACTACCCACACCAAGTCACGTCGGTATAATTATAATTTACGATCTTTTTAACAGTGAGCATGCAGTGTGGTCCAATGTAAGAATGCAAAGTGGTCGTTCAAAAATCGAATATTCAAAGTGTAAAATTCACTTTTATGTCAGCTGGCTGTAAAATCATTTCATCATTTCGATATTATCTATTAAATTAAATAGAAACACTTAGTTTTTAACTTAACAGATCCGAATTTTTTCTGGTGGACACTAGTAATTTTATTTCGTTGATAACACGCTATTCGATTTGTCTAGGATATATATTTACAATATTTCACAGATAAAAATTAAATTTAAAAAAAAGTTGTTAGAAATGAGATTTTTTAAATTTTATTGTTTGAAATTAAAAATTTACGTGTAAGAATCGAATATCTAAGATGTCGTCTTTGTGAGATCTTCACGTAAAATGTTTGTTTAAATGGCTCTTTGACCAAAAAAAATTAAAAAAAAAAATAATAATAAAATAAAAATATATAATCGTGAAGTACAAAATAGAAAAATATCTATTTTGAGAGCCTGAACACAAATTTAATAGCACGAATAAAAGCCGTAAATTAGATGGACATGCATTTTGTGAATAAATCGATTTCACAAAATGGTTGTGACATATACACGTATGCAACATATATATATATATATATATAGAAATTAAATATGTTAACCTTTTGTCGAGATTAAAAAAAGGGATTTCGACCAACTGAACGTTATAATATAAACCTATAATATCTGTATTCAATCTCAATTCATATTATTAACCATATGATCGAAATCGCTTTGTGATTCAAATTGTTTAAAATTTTTTTCTAACCGTGTTTCTACATCGATTTAAAAAAATATATACGAGGTCATTTGATGTATTTAATTTTATTTAGTTTATGTTTTTATGTATTACAGCAGTGTTTTGAATGTTTTAAGTTTTTGAGTTAGAAAATTATATAATCATTCAATTCGATAACTATTTTGAAAGGACTTTGTCTTAGATTTGTTGATAAAATAAAAATTGAAGACGTTTAAGATTACTTAATTGGTATTCTTTTCAAGAGATTAATGGCTGCTGGTTTCATATGATTTAGTCGTCAAGTATAGTGTAATTTAATGTAATCATAAGGGCAATTAAAAAATTACGTATGTTTTTTCTGATCATAACATTTTTTAACGTTTTTTATTGGGAATTTTATTCATTAATCATATAAATATAAAATAATTATTCATTCAAGAAACATTTTAACAAGCTTAGGTATATTTATTGCGATTTAGGTTAAAGAGTTATTTTGGTACTAGTGTCATGTGTGTTACATAACAATGTATAACGTTCAATTTCATTGCGATTGTTAAGGAAACGTCGATCGCTATTTTACTATTTATTAATAATATAACAGGAACAATAGTAAAAATAGTTTAAATTTCCTTAAACTATTATTTTGAACCAACTCACTTGAAAATAAATAATATTAGAATGATAATGTCAGACGTTTTGAAGAATGCTTTAAAGTTCTACTGTGTTTGAGATAAATATAACCGTGCGTTGGCCACGTTTCACGATCATCAAATATGTTTTTTTGTGGTCATATGTGTACGTACCTGTTTCACACATGTAGGGTCTTTAGTTACAATTTGGATTGGATCTTTTAGGATTTACGAGATCAAGATAACATAATATATCACCGTTTGGATTGTTCGTAAATATATTGAATTTCCTCTATGCTTATTTATTCAATATTAATCACTTAAAAATAATAATGTTATTCAATTGAACTTAATAATTTCAACACAGAAATTTCGATTTTCAAAATATTAAAGTTTCGCGAAATTTTAAATAAATAAGTAAACATGATATATTTTTACAATATTTAACTTTATTTTCTTTATTTATTTATAATATTATTTCTATAATAGTTAACTATATATGAATGTAACCCAGTTAATTTTAACTTTACACAATAGATTTTGTAGATTTTGATATTTTTAAGCGCATGTTTAAGATGATGTTCAATTTTTCAGCAATTTCGTGTAAAATTGTACATTTCATAATGTAAATTACCAGTAATAAATGACATGAATAAATTATTATTTGTGCACCTTTTAGTTGCATTCATTATTAGTCAGAGATTTATTACATTCTTGATGCTTATAAATATTCATGAGTAGTTAAATTATTAAATTGTAAGTGAGTAATATTTTAATGATAAAAAATAAAGTAAAATGACAGTATATTTTAATATAATATTAGAAATTAATAGTATATTGATATAAAATTAGTGCCAATGTATTTTAAACGTGAACTATTTTTTTTTTTTAAGTATGAACAAATTGTAATTTGTATTGATTGTTTGATGAGCAAAATTATAATAAGTAAAAGTTGTTGTCAATCATCTCTATAGAACATGTGTCTCACGAAAATAAAAGTGACCAGTAATGTCACTTTGGTGACGTGTTTGTTATGTATGTTTAAGTTGAATTTGAGCTTAAAAATAACGAACATTTTTGGCTGAGTATTTTTTTCATACATTAAGATTCAATAAACATTTACGCACAATAAAACATTATATTATACAATAGTATGGATAAAAAAACGTATATTTGCATAATGGATATTTTTGGATCGAGAAATCCAATTATTTTTATTGATTGAACCCTGAATATGTTTATTCTATGAATATTACGATGTCAGTACACAATTCAGATGTGTGGATTTGTGTAACTGAACGTTATAACATTGTTACAAAAAAATACAAATAAATAAATAAATAAATATCACCTAACGAGTTATCAATATATTCATTGAAGTAGTTACATTGTATATGAATGAATAGTTTCAAAACATTATAGAAAATGTTATTGAATTAAAAAAATATGAACTAAAATATAATTTGTTTATTATAATCTAATATTGAGTAAATTAAAAATGAACGTACATACATAAATGGAGAAATCACTTTTAGTCAGTTGTCGTTGACAAGTTTTTCGATTCGTGGCCACTCATATCAACGAAAAAAAAAATACCACGTCATCATACTCGTGTTATCGAAATATGCTGTGACAACATTGTTGAATCATTATATTTTAAGACCTTAGACTCAGATAGGCAATGGCATTTAGAATGGATTTCAAAACCGTGGAGATCGCTAACGCAAACAGCTACTTGTTTAAAATGGATTCGTTGGAAATAGTTGTTAAATAGAACCGTCTGTTTGGTTTTGTCAGATTACTTCTCCGGAACGTGGGAAACAGTCACTGCGAGATTTTGCAGATTTCTTTGATTCACTTAAATAATTCCCTCAGGCCATGTCTGTGTGGTGACAATATTTTCATTCAAAATTGTAAGGACTAAGGAGATTTAGAGAAGAAAAAACTGTGAAAACAAAAAAGTTGGCCGATTTGGCTGAATTCACTTAAAATGCACTGTCACGCGCAACAGGATTTCAATTTCCCGACATCTTTGTCTCTATGCATGCACAGCGGGAAAGAGAACGAAAAAAGGGTGAATGACTAAGAGGTCGACTAGTGCATGAGCGGACAGCAAAAGGGGTTTGCGGAGGTATTTTCAAGCTGAGTTTTCTCTCCGGTGTGTAGAAAACTTAAAGCTGTTTCACAACGGAAACTTTATTAAAACTTTAAACAAGGCAAGGTGCCGGGTATGGCATATTGCTTAAACTTACTAGTTAAATACCAAACACCGTATACGTGCTGAGTTTTTGTCATTGTTTAAAGTTTAAGTATCATTAGCCTATCGGACACGATGAGACAAAAAGAGCAAAACATCTAAAGTGAAATAATAAACGTTTGACTTATGCTAATGTGATACTTAAGTGTATTTTGTATTTAGGTAATTATTAAATTATAGTTCTGACAATTTTTTAGTATGTAGATTATAATGGAAATGTATTAGGTAATAATACCTGACCTGTATTCAATTAATGATAATGATATGATTATTTGACGTTGATAAACGTTTATTATATTTAATTAAAATTGATATTTATATTCAAATGATAAAATTAATAAATCACTTATAACTTTTAAGAGAGTCGTGTTGTTGAAAATATGTCTTGACTACAACGTAGGTTAGGTTAGTAATTTTACCTGTTACCATTTAACTATTTTTATCATTATAATATAATGACGTACCTATGCTATTACAATAATATTGTTGAATGTTCCTTTTAACGTTGCAGCATCAAATGATTTAACAATAATTGAATAAAATGTAAACATTATTTTATTATTTTTATACTTAAAGTTTAGAGTGTTTACTGTTTTGGCGTATTATTGTTACAATAAAGTGCCCGGAACTAATGACGTCAATTGTCGTATTTCAATCACTGAGCGAATATCACCCCAGAGACATGGTGGCAATGCATTAATTCAGAATTCTCGTGCTAACTGTAATTTCCTTCGGGATAAGCTATACTTGAAATTATTGACCTCAGCCTACAGAAAGGATCGATACGATTAAAAACCTTTATTGGATGTCAACTGGTAGTACTGAGTTATAACACGCGTTCTACACAATTGTTATATAAAAGAACTAAACATTTTATCAACAATGGTCAGTTATTTTTTCCTACTTCTGTAACAATATTGAAAATCTACTTTTCAGACGACAGTTGTTTATAAATCAGATATAGACAATGGTATAATCTCGGGTCACGCGAGTTTTTATTTGGCCCTTGCTTCTTTTCAATATTTATTTTAGAAAGTACAATATTTATATTTAAATGGAAACGTGTGTCTTTACTGTACTTACATAGAATATGAGTAGATATACGGTTCGAACATCTTTTAGTAAGACATTTTTTATCCTTGGAATAAACAAAAACAAATGGTCAAATTAAGTGACAGTGGAATAGTCATATCTACTGAATTTCACACCCACGTCTCACTTTAGAACACAGGAATACGGAATAATACGATAGTAAAGCCTGTTCAATGTATACTCGAAAGAGCTCTGTATACATTTTATTTGTTACAGCCATAGGTAACGAAATGAAATTGAGAAAAAAAAAGCGAAATACTTACTTCACCATTTGGGCATAGCAGGACGATGGCTCAGAGTTGTTTGTTGAAGAGGTCAGTGTGCTCGTTGAGTGAAAACGAGCTCGTTCCATTTTCATTCTTTCCATTTCACGTTTTTTCGTTTCGGAAAACTGCGTGGCTATAACCACCAGACATAAATTAATCATGAAAAATGATCCGATCTGTAACAGAAAAAATAACAAGTCGGATGAAGATTATATTGTTTTAAGAAGTAGATAGGTACCTAGTTTAACAATACATAAAAAACCCTACAAATAACGCAGGGATTATTTAAGACATGCGTACATGTAACGGGGGGAGAATAATACTTATTAAATAATACGAGTCTTTATGACCAACCGAGTAATGTCGCTTACAGTCATTTTGTTATAATTCAACGATTGTGGAATTACGACAACCGTTTACATTATTAAAACTCTACGGGAGCTTTTGAAAATGTCTTGAATATTGTATTCGTGTACCTCCCTTTTGTATATACACTCTTTTTTAATATATAAGTTTACTTATTATCATTAAAAATAATTCAAATTGTATAAGTCTGATATAATGAGATACATTTTTCTATTCTAGTCATTGAGCATATTTTTTCCTATTTTTAGATCACAACTGTACAATTATATTGTACATGGCCAGAAACTTTTGAATAATATACGATCAAAGTTATTTTATGAGAATAATATTAGCTGTGCTGTAAATATCATGGAATGAATAATTTTTATGAAGTCAAGCTCGGTCAATGATTACGTACAGAAATGTATAGTGATAACCAGACAAATGTAAATGTATTACTTATAAATTATTTTTAGTGAACAAATTTTTCGTATTTAAATTTAAGGACTAATATTGATTGAACTAGTTAAATTTTATTGTTTACTCTAATCATAATCTACATATCATACTATACTAGTTATGAAATATAAAATACAATACATAATATCAAAAAATCTTAAAATCAATTTCAAATGTGATTGCTGTTGATAGTAAGAAACATGCTTAACGAACAGTTTTAAACAATAGATTACTTGAATGTTTAATGCTTTCAAGAGTGGCCACTAAGTTTTACAATGAATTTCGTAGGTTTTTGTCTTGTTGAAGTTATTTGCTTAATATTTGTAAAGTAGAGAGGATTGATTTCAGTCAGTATTTTGTTGCCTCACTGATTTACGATAGAGAAAATATGTGAAACACGATACATTATACTATCTTTGTTTACCAACACATTAATTGTGTTTTTGAAGTATCAATTAATTTTTCGAAAATTCTGTTTTAAGCGTAGTTTTTTTTGATTGTGGGTTGAGTCGTTGATGAAAATGTAACCACTTTAATTCATACAAATTACATCAATCTTGGTTTTATAACCAAGATATAGTCTTTTAGTTGTTAAAACTTCCGAAACATGTAAAGTTTGGATGTTGAATGTTTCAATAAAGTGCTCAAGTGTACCAGTATATGCACTCTTAAAACTTAGAATCGATCTTTTATTTGTGTTTCTGATAGAAAACTTATAATATTTTTTCATTTATAGAAAAATCTAAATTTATATCGTTGATACCGATTTTAATTTTTAGTTTTATTCTATATTTGCATGATTGTATCGGACATAATTATGCATGTCTGATGTAAAACTATAAAGCTTATGTGTACTTCAAACTTTTTAGTTGAATTGGTTTTTTTTTTTAATTTTGATTATTACATTGGAATTGAATAGTTATAATAATTTTTATTTGTTAGTTTCAGTGAAAACAATTGAGAAATTTATTTTATGCTACATAGAGTTATTAATTTTTTTCCCTCAAAATTGAAAAGGTACGTTTTTGTGCGAATAAAAATCGAATAACGGAAATTTTCATTAATGTCAAAACAATACATTTTAAATCGTGAACAGTACTGTTTTTCTATTTTAATACATATGGAGATCTACATACAGCAACCAAGACCATTTATTGAATCAACAATAAATTATTTACGCAACAGTTTGCTTTTTGGACTTGTCATAACAGCCAAAGCTTATCGATTTATTTTCGTTACACGAAAACGTCTGCCCTTTGCACACTGAACCAAAACGATTAATTGTTATCATATTATGTATTCATAAACAATATCAAAATAACCAAAACATTATGCATTTTGATTTTTAGCTACAAGTGTCAATTAATACTACATAATTCTAGGATTGAATTGTATGCTTCCTTTGGTTTATTTCTTTGCCTTAGTAATATTTACAAAATGTTTAATAAAACACTTCTAAAATATGCTATCAGTATGAACCGATGAAATGTATTCAGAACATACTCGGTAAATACGAAATATGAATACTATTTATTTAAACATTTTAATAGAAATTGTAAATTGTTTTAAATTGAATAGTCTTCAACACTGTACCTCGATATTAAATTAATCGTTCGATTTTAACTTAACATCAGACATATTTTTTATGACGATATCCTATTTATTTTATTTCATGCAGGTTGATCATATTTTCAATGGAGATGAGAAGTTCGTCTAGCTATGAAATATAATCTTCACCCATCTTAAACTTTTTTTAATCAAGGCCCGATCCGTAGTCGTCTTTATTACCTATATGTTACACAATATGAAATTCAATATCATAAAAACCAACATTTACGATGGTTGGATTTTAATGAATTATAGGTGTTGCATTTACTGTTTCTGTTTAATCTTTTAAGATATAATTCCATGCCAGGAAGTTTGAAGAATTAATTTATACGATTTTCATCTTAAGTTATATTAATTTTCTATTGTGTCTGCATGCGATTTTAAGTTATTTATTTATTTTATTATTTATTTTGATAATGTGTATTTATCAAAAGATTTTTGTATAGTTCTTATCAATAACTCACAAAGTATTTTATACTAAAATACACATATATATAAAAAACATTAAAAAAAAAATATATGGAAACTATTCCACAGATATTGCTTTCAACAATTAGGTACTTATTTCAAGAAAGGAATCATTAGATATTCTCAAAACATTACTGTTTATATTATTAAAATTATTTTTACAAAAAAATACTTAAGTTTGATAGAATATGATAAGGTAATAAATTAACTGCATTATGAAGTTACATTATTGAAGCATCGAAGCAAAATAGTTTAAGAACTATTGTTATGACAGTAAATATTTTCACTTACTTTGAGCTTTGTTTATTTTTAGTTATTTTGCAAGTTATATATGTAGTCTATAAATATATTTTTTAATAAGAATAATTGTGTTAAATAGGTATGGATTTGCTCGGTGGGATGCCATTTGGTCTAAAATAAATGTAAAGACTAAATAACCAAGGTGTGTGTCCATCGTCTCAGATCAGTCTGTCTTTGGTCCGTGTCTCTGAGAATAAAGCGGTGAGCATACCCGGTATGCACCGATGGATGGCCATTAAATGAAAACCATAAAAGCGGCAGACTGGGACGACTGTCTCCCCAAAATTTCTGACCAGATAGAATCTTCGAAAGCTGGTGCTCCCGATGAACGGAGAGCCCCGCTGGAAAATTGGCCGTTTGTGTCACCCATCGCCGGACCGATCCGATCTTACTTTGTGTAATAAACTAGCCGACCCGTCACAGCTTCCCCCGTGATTGGATATTTATTTTGCTTTCGGAAGATGATAATAATAAAAAATTCTACATATTATGTAGAATTTTTTATTCAAATTTTAACGTTTAATGTGATCGGCAAGTAAATATAAAAAATGGTTAATGAAAACGTATTGAAATGTTTCTAGTGGTATTATTGATAAATATATTTTTTTAAAAAATGAATACAGATACAAAAGAAATGCTAATTAATATGTTATTGATGAAGAATTTTATAGAACTTCTGAGTGTATAACGGTTTTTGTTCTATCTCCTATTGAAATCAAAATCATTGATGATTCGGGTCCCCAGTTCGAAAAAATCTTACGTATAATATTGTCCACGTGAACAGCACTCTGAACGAAGATCTACGATAACTTACCTCAATGATTGACCTTGAGCTTTGTTAATTGTAATCGCAAAATAAACTTTAAAAGGGAATCAAAGGCGTTTGCTTAAAAACGGCAAGTCAGCGAGAATTGTTGGAATTCTTGGAATAAATGAAATTTTTGTAGTTCATAATTTTGGCAAATGTTTATTTATGACAGAGTGCGTAAACGATTGTAACTGTAATGACGAATAAAATTAAATTGTGAATAATAGATCACTCGTAAGAGTATTTGGTATAACCTTGTGAAAAAAAATTGTAAAAATGTTAAATAGCGTCTTCACAAAATGGAAACATAAAAATACAATCCCCCCTTTCCCAACCTTCCGACAAAAAAAAAAAAAAAAATGAAAATCGGGCGATGTGGTGACACTTAGGAGGGTTATTTTAACAACTATGTGAAAAAAAAGGAAAAAAGAAAAATAGTGTTGTCACAAAATGAGAACATAAAAAAGGCCTGTTCTTACAAACCACGTAGAGGCTCCAAAATTTTTTTAAATTTTTCAAGAACTTTATTCTTATTTTTTATTAGCAAAAGTGGTACTGAAACCTTCAGCAGACTGTCAGGTATAACATTCAAAAATTTAAGCTAAATCGGTTCAGTAGCTCTCTCGGTTAGTGCGGTCGTAGAAAACCCCTTACAATTTTTTATAGTAGTATATTCTATATATAAATTGAGTTTTAACATCACTGGTATCTAATTAGGTGATTTAAGAGGCTGCTGCGTAAATCGAAAAAGTTTATAACACTAAACAAGCATAACATAAAATAATACAAGTAGGGTGTAATGATGATTGGTAGCGAATATATTTGGTTTAAGAATTGTATAACTTAACTGAGCACATTGTACATTATGACCATTCGCTTGTATGATATTGTAACTTCAATAATTAGTGTTCTTTGAATACAAACTATTGACCATTCAAACGTAATTGTCTAGACTCGTAATTATTTCATGAATTACTATGAATGATTGTATGCATTGTATGATTTGATAATCGATAAGCATCATTAGTTGACTAGAATAATTATTAATCTTTATCAACGCAACAATTAATAGTTTCTATGTGTCGCAATTCATTTTAATACGATTATCCGAATTAGTATTTACACGCCAGTTCCACTCAGAGTCTGCACTTATATGAATACTGGGCCAGTGGCGTAGTTAGAAATGGGTCATAGAGGAGGAATATACTTTTTTGCTACAAAGCCGTTGGGGGGAGGGGGCTACCAGGTGTTCTTTCACCACATTAATTTTTCTTAAGTTAAACGATTCTAAGCAAAGGTTTAGTATAAAATAAATAAATATGCTGATGATCGTTTTTAGTTTAATTGTGGATACGTTTATTTTATCAAACTTAAAAAAAGTTTTTTTGTTTCATAAGATAGACATTTTTTTTATCGAAAAATTAAAAATATGTTGTTCTATCTGTACTCAAAGTTTCATAATGATTGTATTGATCAATATTTTTTAATCAATATTTTTTAGTTGAAAATTTACATAAAAATAGACAAAATTCGTAAACAAATAAAAATTTACTTAAGTAATCATAAAAAAAAATTCCTGATTCACGATTTAAAATTTTTTTCAGTATTTTTAGTAAAGCGCATGAATATGATCATATCATACTTTCAAACGTTTTTGTCAAATATTCAAAACTAAATTAGAGATAATCTTAAAAAAAAACAAAGTATTTTCAAAGTTCTATTTTTAGCCCTAAAAATGTGAAATGTTTTTAAAACTTGCGTAAAGTATAAATCAATATGCCATTTATATATAATGACAGTTTTAAGTTTCTATAAATATAAATTTCGGAGTTGTGACTAAATATTAAAATCAATTTAGTGAAAGTGTCGTTTACGGCAAATTTTACCGTTTTACTCGGTTTTTCGGTAGTTTTTTCGTTTTGTCTGGAAAATGTATTGAGAAATGAGAAAATGAAGGTTTAAAATACTATTTCTATACGGTTTCCGATATAGAGACTAGGTATATGAAACTTCTGGAATAAGTCAAGTGTACCCAAAATTGTTTCCAGAAAAAAAAAATAAACATCATCGTAAAACCATGAGATCTTTCACTTCACTCAGAATATAATATGTAACTAGATTCTAGAAAACCTTTAAATAATTGTTGATTTTAAAATCACATAAAATTACAAATTACAAACCCTTCAAAATGTGACTGCCTTCAAAATAATTTATTGGAATGAGAAATTACCATTGTTTTTAAATGTTAAATGAAAAATAATTATAATATTTTATTCAGAGGCAAGCAAAGTGAAACGGGTGCTCAACCAAGTCTGGGGCGTGTTTGTTGTAGCTCTTGGAAATGTGAATCATCTTCCTTCTCAGGACTTTTTTTAAACATAATTATATTATACCTACTTAATGATCGTAAAGTAAAAAAATTAAGGAAAATTATCATATTAATGAGTTAGTAAGTGTTATAACTATAACATTACTTAATGATATTTGCTAAATCATAATTTTGCTTTATGCGTCATGCTTATTAATCATAAGATTAAAAACTTGGTCGAGATATGAAATGACACTGCTAAGTGCTTATATAGGATTAGTGAATATGCAAATTTATCACGATTTATAAATATTTGTTCACATATATTATAATACACTAGGCTTAAAAAAAGGATCTTAAAAACTTGTGTCATTACTTATAATTTTTTAAATAAATTAACACAAATTTTATATTTTTTTCCCCATAAGTATGTGATGATTTTAAAATTATAATTTTTAAAACATAGTTGATAATGTTTTAGTATTGAATAGGTTTTTGTATAAACAATATTAACTATTGACAGCGTATATACCGTTGTACAAAATTAAACGTTAAACTCTGTACTCAAAATATTGTAGGTATATCTAATAAGCTTTGACATTTAAATTGATACATACCGCGTAATTCAAATTTATAATGAAATAGTTTTTTGTCTTATTTTGAGCCGATTTGATTGTAAGTAATAATTCATTATTAATATTCTATTGAGTTAATATTTGGATAAATATATATCCAGTGTGTCTCGTTTTAAATGTACCAATAAATATCTCAGCCCTATAATCTTAGATTAAAATATGGTATGCTTCAATAGCTAGGGGGTACTGAAGTACCTACACATTATAGGAAAATTTCAAATTTTTAACTCTTATAGTATGCGCATGCGCAATATAAATGTTATATTATATATAATATATATATACACATATTTTTTTAATATTTAGTAATGCAGTGGTAAAATAAAAAATAAAAGTTGAAATTTCGTTCGTCGGTATTTCAAAAAGTATTTAGTTTTGATCATAGTATTTATACTTTGGAGTATCGTCATAGTTTTAACTTCGTTTCCGAAATAATGTTTTAAATGTTCAGTTGAAATCAACAGTTTCTATTTCAAATCCATTTGAGCCTTATCCGAGTGTATCTGAGTCTACAAAAATGCTTCAACTCATTGAAGTCGTTTATGTGAAATAATGCGGAATTATCCGCTATATTTACAGTGCTTTAGTATTCAGTGTCATTCACTCATTGAAATCTTTGCCAACAAAGAGCCATGCTCACTGACGTAACACGCGTTAAATCGTCGAAATCTTATTACCGGATAATCATATCACCGGCACACGACGACGAACGGGGTCGGTGCCGTTGCGAGCGTCCCAATTATTATTGTTGGTGTCGCGTCGCGCGTTCGTTTCGCGGTCGCACACATCGCTTTATTACGACGCGCGTGTGACTGAAACGATCGACAGACGATCACGTTGAAAACTTTTCGAATCGCAAACTAAAGTTTTTTTACGCTATGTTTTGTGGTTTGTCCGAAAAAGGTGTAGCGAGTTGGAAAGTCAAGATCGTTTAAATTTTATGTCATGACGCCGTAGTTACGTATTAATAATATTGCCTTCGGACGAAACGTCAAAACGTCATTATTGCGTTGTGTCGCACGCAGTCGTGATACTATTACAATGTCGGCCGCTATTAATTGTACAGTTAAAATATTTTTATTTTTATAATTTATTGTTATTATTATTATTATGGTTTCGTGTTACCGGAAAACCTAGTTTCCCACCAAATATGTCTCACGTTGAGTCCCGGATTATTACTTTTATTAAAAATATACTTCGGAAAGTTTTGCAATAATTTTGCATAAATTCGGTATTATTTATTATGGCGTCTTTGTTCTTTGTAAATTACAGATGACGAAATTTTCGGTAATATATTTTACCCCTAATAACATAAATATTAAGAGTTTGAGGAAATTATTCTTGATGATTCATGATTCCACATCTTTAATCACGATTCACTTAGATGCAAATTTTCAAAGTTCTAAAAAACTTTGATTCAACCTAAAAATGTATTTTCATATCATATTGTATTACCAGGTATAGAAAATGTGGGAAGGTACTTATTAACTATTGTTTAAATTTTTGATTCAGTAACCTGAAGCAGTTTAATGTTACAAGAAAGTTTTTTCAGTTGAGTTTGATCAAAATTATTCAATCTCTTTTTCTAGAGATTTGAAAAATTGTCAGTTTTTTAATTTGAACTTCTTACTTCTTTACTTGAACTTTTTAGTTGATAAACATCAAGCTCTCATTTTAATAGTTTTTCCAGGCAATAGGAAAAACCACCTAAAATGGAGCAAAAACGGCAAAATTCGTAAACGACATTTTCATCAAATCGACTTAATTTCGTTAGCACTTCAAAAATAAAGTTGTTATAAACATTAAATTTTCACCGTATATTATTGATGTATAACTACATACCTACTATCAAAACAGTTTTAAAAAAATTTGACAACTCTTGGGCTAAAAATAGAACTTTAAAAATACTTTTTTATTTAAAAGTTTATTACTTATAAAGTTTTAAATATGTGACAAAACTTTTGAAAATTTAATAAGACTTTATTCATACACTTCTTTAACGATTCTAAAAAAAATTCAAAAATCGTGACCCCCAGATTTTTTTTTAAGCGTTTAAGTTTTTTTTTTTTTTAATTTGCTTTTAATAGGAATATTACAGTAAGTTTAAGTTAATTATTATACGTTTTTACGTCCATTTTCATCTTCAACAATTTATTTGAAGAAATTGGTCAATACAAACAGTATTAATACTAAAGCTTTGCTCAGATCCGTTTGACGAAAGAAATGATGCATCATTTCTTTGAAATACAATACATCCATTCTCGTCCAAGGAGCAAAGAATTCTATATAGAGCAAATTATGTCCTTTTTTTCAAAACCGTTTTAAAAAATTTGAAAAAATGTGTATCGAATCGACTACAATACGTCCCTAAATAATAAACGGATAAGAAAAAAAAATCATCGTACAAATTCTATTAAATATTCATACGCATTAGAAGTGTTTACCGCAAAGGCACTTTTGAACTTTTGATAAATTCTCTATGCACATTAAGTGCTGGGGCATAAGTCTTCAAGACGACGCAATACGTCCAAAGACCGTTTCGCGGAACGACGAATAACATGGACACGGACGTGTGTGTGTGTGTGTGTGTGTGTGTGTGTGTGTGTGTGTGTGTGTGTGTGTGTGTGTGTGTGTGTGTGTGTGTGTGTGTGTTGTGTGTATGTTATTGAATGATTCCGCCTTACTAACAGTGTAATGATCTACAGAGCAGTCTTGGATGGGCGATCAATGGTCGTCGACGTTTTCATCGTGGTTTCGAAAAGATTCATGACATGTTCGTAAAAAGAACGTGATGAGCGGCCGCCCCGTTCAAAGTGTCTTGTGGAGGCGACGGCGTGGCAAACGTTTTTACGGGCGTCCGACCAGCAGTGTCCGTAAACGTTTATTTGCACGGTGACTCGGCCAATCCGCACTCACTGATAATTGCGTTTGGCGTGTAACGAATACCGGAGAACGGTTACTCGCCGTATTAGATTAATAAACCCGTGTTGAAATTGTATGAAATTCGTGTTTGAATTCCGTTTCGCCCCGACGTTATCTCATTGCCAACGATATTATAGTTTCCGTTCTATCGCATTAGCACCTAGATAATTGGTGAATTCGAATTGTTATTGGAGAACGCTTGGACGCCATTTAGGTCCGTAAATAATTGCGACGGCTACGAGTACGTTATACGTAACGATTGAATTCAATAATGGTATTCTAAGAGAACATTTATTTTAGTTAAATATGTTCTCAACAATCTCAACTAAATGAATACGAAACGACGAGCTTATAAAAAATTCAAAAACGTAATGTATTATTCAAAATTTCAAACTCGTTTATCGAATGTGTAGATTTACTAAATCTAATCATAATTTAGATAATTTATCATTAAGTATTTATGCATAAAATTACAAAAATTTTTTTGCTATATTTGATGAGTAGTTTTTTTTAACGTTTGTGTCTAAATTATACTTAAATTTATTTATTTATTTACTATATTATAAACTAGTAATACCGTTTTATAATACTATTAGAGTTAGTAAAATTTCAGTTTGACACATATACCGAAATGTAATAAGATCAAAACAATAATACAATATGAATAAAACAGAGTAGGAATAATAATAATAATAATAATTAACAACTAAGTAATAATTAAATAAACATATCTCGTGATTTTGATAGAATAATAGTATTTATAAAATTCAAATACTAACTAAATTATATATTTGAATTTTATATGGTATTATGTTTGATAAAACTTAAGCCTTTGTAAACTATTTTACAATTTTGTAGACGCTTTGTATTCTTATCGTCCAATCAATTATCAATTTCATGATTATAACTTCATTATCTATTTAAATATAGACAATTAGAATATATAATTCATCTGGTAAATTTTGATATTGCCAATCAAATTACACAATATAATAATTATTTTTTAAAGCAATTTTGATGAAATCAAGAATAAAATAAATTAAAATTTCAACGTTTTACCAGAATATTGAAAAAAAAATGCTCAGTTTTTGAAATTATAGTAACACTTTTAACGATTGAATATAGAATTGAAACATATACATATGCATTTATTTAAAATTTTACTTTCATGTATCAATGATTGGTTATTGAGTCATAGAAAAATAATATACTCACCAAATATTAAAAGCAGTTTATTAATTACCTTAAACATTTTCAAATAATAATTATCGTTGTAAAATGTATTTAAAAATAGTGAATTGAAAACATTTGAAGAAATTCTCTGTTATAAAAAAATATATGTTAACAACTGAAATCTGGTAGAAAAATTATTATTCTAGGTTTTTTATAACTTAAGTACTAGATGAAGTTCGAGATCATGTTTTCGTTGACAATTTTATTGGTGTTTTAGTGTCTAAATGGCATCACATTAGTTTCTCCAAACTAATTTATTTTGTCTGACTCAGCAGTATCTGTTTACAATCTTTTAATAGACACTAGCATATACTTTAATATAAACAATATTTTCCCTTTCAGATTATACGCCACAATCTCAATAATCGTACTTAAGTAACTAAAATAGTCACTAATAATACGGCATAAATAAATTTATAATCATCTAAAAAAACGAAGAAAAAAACATTATTTTAAATATTTGAACTCATAAAACAGTCATAATTATTACTAGGTTACTTACTTAGCACTAAGAGCTTCAAACAATCTAATATATATATATATAATTTAATGATGATTTTATAGGGAAGTATCAAACCAAAGCATTGCAAACATTTTAAATAAAAAGATATACCCAAAAACTAGATCCGTTCACACGTAAATATGTGTGAATGATACAAGAATATTTTGATATAAAAAAGTATTTAGTCATTTGTAAAGAAAAAATGAAATACAGAATTGTGTAAGTGCGTATATTTTATTTAGATTCTGACTGAAATGAAAAATGTATTGGCTTTACAATGACGTGATTTAATTTTTGCCTTTTTTTGGTACATTATTACTTTAACGGGTAGTAATAATGTTTAAAAACTCACGGCTAGGAAAGTTGGTAGATATTGTATTGATTTGGTACTTTAAATAGCTCATTATTCTCTATTCTCAATAATTTTGCAAGTGGCTGGAAAAAGTACCAAACAATTGAGTCAAATTAGTAAAAATTGATGTATACGAAATTTTCATGAAATCCTTTTTTCAATACAACAAATCCAAGGATAATAGTGTTACGAGCGCCATATTAATATATTATTATTTATACATTATATATTATTCAGATATTAACAGGGGTTAATGCAGAGTAAGCACTTATGGTTATCCGGACGCATCACATCATCTGACGTTCAAGTTTCAGTCTTGAGTTACACGTCTGTGACTCACTCTCACAGTTGAAGCAGCAGTAGTAAATATCAGTGTTGCGTGTAATTCATCTTTCATCATGGAAACGATTCAAATCATTATAGATAAACTATTAATTTTCCACGAGGCAATACTTTCTAAGATACAACAAAATTTTAAAATAATTTATTTTATTTGGTATCTTTTTATGTTGTGTGATTCATCTTTTCATATCTCCATACATTAAATGAAACTTATTTATTTCATTCGCTGCTTTTCGTAGTTTGCGTCGAAGAAAAAACGTTAGGAACTTTGTTTTAGTTATATTAAACACCACTTGCGGATGGGTAAATTATGCGGGCACTGTTTGTTCGTCACACCATTGCGGTCAAGTAGGAAAGGAACACCTATTTTTAAACGTTTATAATTTTGCACATCACACGCGATGAACGCACAACGTTTTTTTAATGCGTGCACGTGCTAACTAGGATACAGGCATTAGCCTCGAAAACATCTGTTTCGTGGTTGGCTGCGTGCATTTCTCCGCACCGCTAGTGCCCTTGGTATCGGTGAGCTCGCGGTCATCTCCGTGTCTGCTCGTCGTGGCGATCAAAATTTATCTAAAAGTTTCATCCGGCAATTCTGTAGATTGGAAATTCCATGTAGATGGTATTTTGAAAGTTCAATTTCTCTCTTTTCGATAGTTTTTCCAAGCGCGAGGAAAAATTGCGCGAAAAACCTAGTAGAAACAGTAAAATTTGTCGTGAACGACACTTTCACTAGATTGAATTTAGTTATTTAGTTATAACTTCAAAAATAATGTTACCTTTTCTCAAGAAAATTTGGAATGTTTATCATATGATTATGACATACTGCTGTATACAATACAAAAGTTTTGAAACAGGAAAAAAAATGATCAATTTAGTTCTATGAATAACATTTTTAAAGCATCTTGTTTTTCAAAGTTTTTCTGGAATAAACATTTTAATACTTGACAAAAAGTTTTGGAAATTTCTTATGACCATTCTCGGTTACTTAATTAGGAATACTGAACTAATTTCAAAAATCGTGATTCAAAATTTTCTTTTATTTGCGTGTGAGTAAACTATTATATATTTTTACGGAATAGACAGTCTATTAATTTAATTCATAACTTAAATGAGTATAAAAAATTATTGGTCCATCTAATCATTATGAACCTTTGTCCTTTGAATAGAAATAGAAAAGCATATTTTGAATCTTTCGGTTAAAAAAAACATCTTCTATATTCAGAAAAAGAATTTTAAACTTTTTTGATCAAAAATTAACTTACTTAATATACTTAAAAATCTGTTTAATATGAGGATGTGGAGAATTGGTAATGCCGGGTTACAGTTTGTTTGAGGGTGATTGGTCTTTGAGTGGGACCTAACATTGATTTTGTGTCAATGTGCGCCCGTATTTATTCTCATCGATCACGTGGGGTCGTTTTCCGACAAGTTGTACCTGACTTGTATTTGATTAAAGAGAACTTCATTTCGGATGTTTAGTGGGGTATTTGCTCCGTAATAAATTATGGCTTAATTATTAATTTAAATAGAAAATTGTTTTTTTTTAGGTATTATTTTAAACCCATGACTTTATTATATTGTATGTTTAGTTAATTGACATGGATGATTTCTTTACACGATTATTAACTGAAAAACACACATTATTTTAATTCATGTTAATAGAGAGGATGCAGTACAGTGAGCACATAGTTTCTATAATTTATAGCCTAATTTGCATAATATTAACATCTATTAACTTCTAGTATCGAGTAAGTTCTTAGTTTATCAATACCTATATAATTGTGAAATTGATTGAAAAAATGTATAATTATATTTGAGTTACCCAAAAAAACAGAACTTAAATATAATGAGTCTATGCATAGTTATTAAGTGTGTCTACTTATCGTGATCACACTGTATATATATATAAACATACAATTTTTGCGAGTAATGCAATTATAACTTTGCATTAATTAACTGAAAATATTAAATAATTTAATTTTAATTTAACAACAATTATCTATTTATGTTGTATGCCATTTAGTAATTTTCAAATTTGTTTATTTCATCACGGATGTGATGGTTATTTGAAAGATCATTAACTTAACGTTTGTTAACAAATTAATACAAATTGAACATTTGTAAAAAAAAAAAAAAACAAATGTGAAACTTAATGAAAAAATAGTTTTTATTTAACAAAATGAATACTTATAGGTTTAACAATTATAATTCTACTAACAACAGTCAAGCTAAAATGCCGTTGTTTCAGCGGCAAGGCGATCGATCTCAACTTCTTGGTCAATATTTTTTATCTCTATGAACGTTTACAAGTGTAATATTAGTAAGACGTTTCTAACCTGTTGAGTTTCGCAAACAGTTTTTCACTGTCTTCAGCGAGAAAAAACATGTGCATGGAAATTAGAAGTAGTATATAGTGAAGTACCCGAATACATTGAGAAAAGGTGAAATATTACAGTAATATGCAGAGTGACATTGCATACATGTTTCGATTGCTGAATCAGTTTAGGTTTTTCGCGATTTATCAGTCAATTTTTTTTTTTTATTCAAAATGTTATTTAATGTGTATATACCTAGGTACTTCTGAATATAACAAGTCCTGGGTATATCTGTATATCTCAAAGTCAATTGACTTTACCCCGAATGTTCTGCATAATGTTAATGGTAACGATTAACGCAAATGAGATAGAATATGAATATCATAAATTTTATGATCAAGTCAGGAAATGTTTTTATACTATATAATCACCTAAAAGTTTTCGAAAAAGCAATATGACTGTTTAAATTAAAATACTCCCTTAAAAAATGTACATCAAAAGTTAGTTTGGTGTTTTTGTTATCTGTATCCAATTATCTCTGGTATATGTATTACTCCTTGATTACCATTAGTTTGGTGTTTAAATGCTCTTTTTAATGGTTTTATGAATAGAAAACTCATAATAATACCCTTATTAAATTCGCATCGTGTAAAGTTCAATCCTACTATTGCAGAGTAGTTTCATCGTAATCTATTGTGTCAGTTAAATCACCGCAATTTACAACTTGTGTGTTTTTACATAATGGCGGAGCACTGGGAAAAAGTAAAGTAGTACCTGTCACCGCATTTGAAATAATGCCTCCTTGTTAAAATAATAGTAATAAAGGCGACAATGGTCTGTAGTAGTCCTAATTGTGAGGTTCTGGGGGATGTATTGACGTCTCGCGCAAACTGCGTCTCTTCCGGCGCACTTCAGTGGATTTAAATATTTCCGCCATTGGCCGCGACCGTTTCAAACCGTCATTTAGGTATTGTTCGTCTTAGACTCTGGCAACCGTCGAAGGATTTATAGTCTTGAGAGTCTCTGTTTCCGTTGTCGGGTCACCCCTAATGACGATCTCCATCGGTCGTACAGCGATACATTTTCGGATTTATCGGACATAAATAATAGTAAATGTGTGTGTGTGTGTGTGTGTGTGTGTGTGTGTGTATGTGTGTGTGTCTATGCGCATAAACGGCACACGTGAGTCAATTCTAATGAGCGTGCAATGCTGTGGGTGAACATGAATGAGCGAGGACAAAACGAAGATGTTTTTCCCGAGTAATATCGTACTAACCTGCAAAATGTCCACTCGTCTGGGGAAGCTGCTCGATCATATTATTACCTAGTTGTCACATCATCGTTGGCAATCGGTTTAACGACTCGGAAATTGTTGATCGAGTACGCGTACGCCGGGCGGTACGCTCGGAGCGTTATAGCAACAGCGTGGCGAGTGAGGTTTGATTCCCTGCCCTGCACGTACACCTTCGACCGTTTTCCCCCGACAAATATCAACACTTTGACGCCAACACGGACGCCATCAGATAATTTAATTCTACGCAGTATCAACACGGCCAAATTTGCACCGGTCGCTCTATCCACGGACACAGCTTTTACAAAAATAAAGACTCAATTTCGCGTGAAAAGATTTTATATATTTTTACCCGGCATTTTGAGTTTATTTAACATAACGTTCAAAATGTCGTAATGATGATGGCACCTAAGTGTTTTAAATGGGCCTGAGCATATTTTACTACGCGATTATTTGCTTTGTCAGTTGATGTTTTTTACTATTTCATTTAATTGATTTCATACATAATTACAATATAGACAATATCGTGTTGTATGAAATACAAAAATGATCTCGGGTTATTTTTTCAATGTCCGTAATTTAATCATTAGAGCTCATACAAAGTAAAGCACGTCACTCAACTTCCACTGTTATTACATTATATTCGATTTTATTTTAGTTGACATTTCATCACCACGTTGTATTCCGAATCCACGAAAAGACTTTGAAAATGCCGCCGAAACGACAATGTGTGGGTTCTTTTAGGACGAGTCGTCTACCCATGAAATTTCAACACATGAAAGCTGATAAATAGTAACCAATATTAATTGATACACACTCAGGTGTAATATAATTTGTACGCGTGATCAGTTTTTTGGAGAAACGTGCAGACGATGCATCAATAAAAACGTGTTTTGACGTTAATTCAACTTGATTATTGAAACACACAGAAATACGACTTTCAACAAAATAAACAGTATATTTCTGAAGACAAGTGCTTGAATAATATCACTTCCTCAATATCATTAGATAGAGTAAATGACTTTGTACCTTCATTAAAATAGTTACGATATTTAGTTGTTGTGTACTGTTATCGGTGATATAAAAGTTTAAATAACTAAATGTATCATATTTATTCAAGGCTAGGCCTTGGGTACGTTAAGTAATTTTTTAACCCTTTAAGTTAAGTGAACATAAAATAATATAAATTAAGTTAAGTGACTAATAACTTTTTCAACTTGATTATTTTATGAATCAATTCGAGAAAAAAATAATTTAACTTAATTCAAAGTTAAAATTTTCTTACTGAAAGTAAAAAAAAAAGTGAAAACACCTTCTACATATTTGCAATGATACTTAGACCTTTATTTTTAAATTAATAATAATATTCATTTCAAATATTTAGTACGTTTATACAAATAAGTTTTATTTAGTTAATTAATTGATTTTCATTTGAATGTATGATTTACAAACATACATGTTATACATAGTATATCACCAAAACCTAAAATAAAGTAAAATAACTAAAAATTTCATTCCGGACATTTTCTTTGTTTTTCGGATGAAGTTTAGCTTAATTTAGATAATACTGTTCAGAGTTAACTTTAAGTAAAACAAAATTAACACAACAATTAAGTTCATTAAAATTAACTTTACTTTTTAATTTAATTTAAACTCTTCACTCGTTAATGTCCAGCTTTGTATGCATGTGATATATGTGTGTGTATTTATAATTATTACATACTCTAGCCCAATTGAACTATTATAACTATTTTTTTCTTGCACGTTACACTTATACACTCTGTATTTAACAATTGATAATTTATATTAGAAATGACCATGATCATTAGTGACCAGTGTTAAATTTATTGTTATACCCTTACAAATTGCGTTTTATTTCATTTGTTGATGTAAATAACTATAATATATAATATCTAAAAGATAAATACCAATTCGTATTAAAAATAATTGCACTACTAAAAAGAAAAAGTAATTGCTTTATATTTAGGTGACCGTTGTCGTTAGGGATTACAACCCTTTTAGAAACATATCTTTGATTTAATACCTATTCATCAAGAACAATACTTACCACATAAGTAAAATTTCTGATCTGTAGAGGTTCCATTAAAATGAAATTGTGAACTACTTATACTGCCTTAAAACGTGATAAGTGACAAAAAAACATATTTTTAGCTTGATTCGGAAGGTTAGGTTAATCTAACGAGTAGATATATTTGTATTATTATTTATTTCAGAGAAAATGTAATGCATTTTTTAATATCCACATGCTTTGAAATATCAGGAAGGTATATAGATATCGTATTATAATATTGCTTGGCATATCAGTGGTTTTGGCCTTTTTATTGCTAGTATGTTTATAATTAAATAATGTATTATTAACTTGAAAACAAAAGGTCTAAGGTAATTGAAATTTAAATAATAGACATTCCTTAACAAAACATTAATTTAATTTCACTACTTTAGAGGAGGATAGCGGTATGTTGCTATTTAAAATATGAATATAACATTTATTGCATTCGAAAACGATTTCGATTGAAGCTTGACTTACTTGAAAATGACCAATAAAATTAAAAGCTGATTTTTATTATAATAAGTTTTATGATTTTCACAGGAAATACTTCAAAATTTTAAAAATTACTCATGATGTAACATCTGAGTTCAATATTCAATTAATAAAATAACTGCACTAAATACTTCATTATTTCAGTACTTTAATATGTATGAATCGAAAAATAAACACACTTTGTAAAGTCACTGCTCAGAATAAAAAAAAAAAAAAAAAAAAAAAAAAAAACGGAAACGTTAAAAAGTCGTTTGATATTGAGCTTATTGGGTGAGAGGGAGGGGCAGGGGCAGGTTGGTAGTTTACCACTCGTTAAATCGTTATTTAGTTATATTCTATTAAAGTTTATAATTAAATCGTAATTATCTTATCTACCTACTAAAAATTCAATAATTAAAAGAAATATTCTTTTCTTACATTATAGTTATAAGTCATTATAGAGGTTTTTGTTTTCAATGTTAATATGACTTCATAATAAGTGCATGTTATTATTTATTTAAAATGTTTTGATTTTTGAATAATTTTATACCATGAAGGAGAAAGATAAATAATTTTGAATGTATTTTTGTAATAATTATTAAAAATATTTGCAAGACGATTCCCATTTATTTTATGAATTCCATAACCTCTTGTAGTAAATGTTTTTTTTCACTATTCATGAATATTGTTTTTAATAAAATGTCGAATTTAATACATAGTATAAAATGTAGAACATCTGTGAAATCCTACTGGCAGTATTATAATAAAACTAAAGGCAATCCTAGAGTCACCGAATGAACTCAATACATTACGGTAATAATAAAAACGTAACACCTGTGGACTGAGGAAGTGCCTGATCAGTTGAGGGTTCGTAAGGTTCACGGATAAGACGTAAGGTTATGCCATTGTTCGTCCGTCGTCTCTCTACAGCACTAAATATTCAGCCATTGCTCTGTCGTCCGGGGCACACGCTCTTTTTTTGACAATCCAAAGCATTCTTTTTGAAGTTTGTTCGCGATCTTGAGGCCCATTCCCTGATTTCCTGTCCGAGAACCGTCCGGTCGTCACCTGGTTCCGCAGCTGAGAAACCCTTGGTCAGCATTTCGCTTGTCGTTCCTACTTGCCCATTACGTATGCTCAATATGCAAAAACTCATCTGACCAAAAGATAAATATACGCTGTCGACGACGTCATGTTTTATGACTAATCGTCGTAACACCAATAGGCATGATATATTATACAGTTTATATAATATACAGTTATATTATTGTTTTCAGATTTATGATACGTTGTATTAATAAACCTCTTCTATGTTTAATGATGAACAGCTGTTTAAAATATTTGAAATATAGGTTGTGCGAATATATCAATATTTATCAAATTTTCAAATCTAAAAACTAAAAAGCCTTAAGAAGTTTTCAAATAATAACTTGCATGAAAAAATGTATTCTTGTCTTAAAATAAAAAAAAATTATTTATATAAAAATAAGTTATTTTAAAATCAAAAAAGTCTGTAAAAGTACTAAATAAATGATGTAATTTTTCAGTTTTATTTTTTTAAATTTTACTCAAAATTAAATTAAAATTAATTTAAAAGCGCAATTACTACCGTACATGTTTCTACGTTTACCCTATTTGTTTGATATATGAGACAATTTTTAACCGAATTAGAGGTATGTTAAAAGGTATAATAGTTTAGGTCACGAATAAACGGAAAATTAGTTGAAAGTTTTATTAATTACTAAATTAATTTATGGTAGCATAATATGTTTTCCAAAGATTTAAATTCCTGAGTGACCAAATTAGTTTGTTTTTTAATTTTTTATATTTACTTCGAAAGAATCACAAGAGTAGGTTATCATTATTTTCTAGTGCATAATATGAACGAAAGAAATAATATGTCAATAGAAATCTTGTAATTAACCACATAACTGCGTGATTAAGGATTTAAAACGCTTTTGTGTTTTCAGTATATTCATAACGTATACTTTTAAAGGCACGAGAAGAGAGTTTTAAGCCCCCGTACCATTACGAATGTATTAGGCTATTGTTTTTATGTACGTTACCTCGTCGTCATGTTGAAAAAAACACACACCCACACTCACACACATGCACAAAATAATTCTACGGTGAAATTAAAAATCTGGGAGCTACTTTGAAAAAAAAAAACGAAGAAAAAAAGGCTTTTAATTCGACGGGTAATTACTTCGCTTAACAGAGGAAAATGCCGAGCGGAGGGTGGAAAATAGCCCGGGACAGTTTATTGTCTCATTTATGTGATTAAATTCGTTTATCCCCTGCGCGATGATGATCGCAGAACAATAAACTGTATGATTTATAAGATACGTATAGAAATCCCGGAAACGTCTGTGTAAATACGGCAGGTGCAGTGTAAAAAAAAAAACGGCGAAACGAAAAAGGCGAATAATCTCTTCTTTTTAGATTTATTTCAGATCTATGGTGGTAAAATTTGACACTCGTGCCGTGCGTTGTAAATCCGATATTACGTATTTATGTTTATGTATTACCGGCAAAGTGTTCAGTATAAGCATTTTATCGAGTGTGGATCCAACAGGGATCGTCGTCTCCGTGAATTTCAAAATTATTGCTAAAAATATTTATGAACATTAAAATGTGATTTTTAAACGACTTGGTATCGTTGTAAAATAAAATTTATATAAACGAGTTGTATAATACATTTTAAATTGAGTAATAAAAAGGAAAAAGGCGTATAAAATAGTACAAAATGTATGCATATTTGATCTATTTTGTTTATACACTCCTTTCCAAAGTCTTGGGTCAACGTCTGTATTTTATAGAATTCTCAGTATAATTTGGCTTTGTCATATATTTAAAAAATGTATTTTAAATAATTTCAAGGCATTGTATAACATTTCTAGGATTTCTAAATAGAATTCCAATGTTATTTGAGACGAAGTATAAAAAACTAAAAACTGAGTTTAATAATTCATAAGAAATGTTGGAACAAAATATGTTTGCTCATCAGTAAATATGTTATTTTCAAATAAAATACCTGATAAAAATAATAATTAAATTGATGAGTGCTGCAAAAAGATTTTTTTTTTTCATTAATTATTATATTATTTGTGTTATGATAATTAATTTAATTACAGATGAAGTATGGTATTCCGAGTTACATAAAATTGGATTTGCTCGAATACGTTAAAAGTTATCATAACACAATTAAAATGTATCATTTAACTTATTTTTACTGATTGATATGGTAATCAAATTATTTGTAATTTCGCAATGATACAGTTTCCATCCTCTACAAATTACATTTATTATTGTTTTTAGTAAATATCGATAATTTAGTAAATTTTTATGATATAAATATATATATATATATATATATATATATATATATATATATATATATATATATAAACTTGTGGTATTCTTGGTTATATAAAAATGTATGACATATTTTTTGATTTAATGTTTGTTAATTTTATGTATCTATATTATATATATATATATATATATATATATATCAATTTTGTATATTACCTTCTTGATTTTTGATACATTACAAAACACCTTGTCTCAAAAATGGTTGTATATTTTTTTGTTCATTTTTGGTATTCTCTAGAATGAACACTTCGCCGGTAACGTAATGATATATAAATGGTGAAGATATGGTGAGTATTTATCGGTGAAATCGTTACCGGATAGTTAAGCATACAAGGATTAACGACGGCCACCGTAAAGGGACGAGTCAACAAGTATATACATTGTGCATAGTTTGGCGCCACTGCCCACAAGCAGTGGTGCTCGTTGGGCAGACGAAGAAAGTTTTTGTCACTGCACTATAGCTGCTGTCCCTTGTACTTTAACGTCTGTCGTCATCGAGTGATTATCATTGGTCGACGAAGTGCGAGCGGAACAACAATATTTGACTGTTCGGTTGCCCCGTTGTACGCAGAGTGGAACACTTGGTAAGAAAGTGGATTATAACACTATCCGTTGTAACCGACGGTAAATGGCCAATGAGGTTGGTGAAATTTATACTGACTGGTGGACGGATAAAACGAGATCTTTGGTAATTGATTGATTATAAACTTCTTACAAAAAACTATAACCGTACGTATGACATGATGTGAACAAAACGTCAAATCAATTTTGAATACATTTTAATTACAAATAACATTCCAAAAATATCAAAATGCGTTTAATCACTAAATCGGTGAAAACGTTTAATTGCATAAATATTATTTTAAGTAATAATCATACGATAAATTGCAAATCTCGATTAATACACACACACACACACACACACACACACACACACACACACACACACACACACACACACACACACACACACACACACACACACACACACACACATTGCCATATTCGGGTAAAATGCGAAAATGTGAAATATATTGCGAATGAAATCATTTATTTAAACTACTTTACTTTAATAATTTGACTTTATTTATGGCTGATAGGGTAAAAACTCTGATATGTTTAATATAATTTATGATTTGTCAATCATATTTCTCCATACCGACATCGAAGTACGCATACGATATCGTATTATATACTTTCGTTTTTTCGTGTATATTTGTCAATCAACTAGCTTTAATGGATACACAAAAAGAAAGATCTTCAAAACTTAAACTGATTAGTTAGGGTGATTAAATGAAAAAATAAAATAGGCAAGTCTTAGTTTCCAGAAGGCAGCACGAATTCGCCATGGTAAATTACGAATGGCAGTTCATATGATTATGTGCACAACATTATCATAATGTACCTACCTATTCAAGTATAGAGCCATGGCGGAAACTAGAAAGCATTGTAATAAAAGATTTAACGTATGGAGTTGTCTTTACACTGTACTTGAAATTTATATAATATACAAAATGTATAAAATATATATAGACAGAATATATATATTCTGTCTAGAAGTAATGGAAAGTTTAAATACAAAATTAATAGAATGATTACTGCTTGGCACATTTGTCATTAATAGATACAAAGAAAAAAGCAGTTATCAACAGTGATTATTTTGTACTTTTGTATTTTTTTATTTAATTTATACATGAATATGTTTTATTTATTTTTTTTAATCAATTGTGTATTGTGTTGACGTGAACTCTTGCGTGGTGCAGTTGTCGGATGAGAATTTATCGTGACGATAGGATCAGACAAAAACTGATAAATGCTTTGGAAAGGAATAGTTCTACAAGAAAGACGTTATTTATAAAAATGGACTGTTAACTTTATTTTTCTATTGCTCACAATCAAATCTAATGAGAACAAGTAGAAAAAACGTATAATGCATTTATGTTAGTCGCTACCTAGCAAATACAAAATATACAAAATATAAAATAATTCTATAAACTAATAATAAAATGACAAATCGATAACGAACATAGATAATGGATAATGCTGATCTGTTTGTCAGTCCGGTGTGTTGAACGTAAATTTAACCACAAACACACAATTCGGACAAAACTGCATTCGAGAACTCACGAAAGGGCGTAAAAAAATACGGTGACAGTTGAGGATTAAGAAAAAATTATAATAATTACGCTCTGGCAAAAATGTAGAGGGTTAAGGGAAGAAAGGAGGGTAGGTATCAACGCATGTAACCGATATCGATAATACATGTCTGTATCTCTGGCCGTGTCCTCGAACGACTATATCCAACACATTCAGTAGGGGTGAAATTTAAATTATCGCAGGGTTTGTATCACAGATTTGTCCTTAACTAAACATTATTCATCTGCGCTAATAGTCACGAGGTAGTTTATATTAATTACAAGTTATTATTTTTATTACATTTATTAATTTATAAATAAATAAATTAGTATACTTTAACTGGTAAACCAGTTCTGAAATTTCAACTTTTAAATCTCAAAATACAGATCATAATATATTTGAAAATTAAAATATTACCTATTAGTACTGTCATAACCAGACGTACTATTGCAGTCGGATGAAACCATGGAATGTTATTAACAAAACATCCTTGTTTTGTCGATGTGTGGCCTACCTACAACCTTGGAGGTCCTACTTTAAAAAGAAATCGCGTCTCATATTTTTGTTTTTTATTTACAAATACGAAATCCTTCATATCATCAGTGAAACCATATAGGCACAACATTTCTTATTTTGTTCCAAAAAGAAATTTGACATAGTGAACAGCATCTATACACATATGAATACATGGTAAAAGTACTCATATGTATTATGAACATGGTAGTATGGTATTGTAAAAATATCTTATCATCATTTCGAGTAAGCATAAAAATGTCAATCTAAAATTTAAAAATCTAAACAAATTTTAACCTATCAATTGTAATTAAGCTATTTATGATAACAATAAGAAATTAAAAACAATAAGTAATATTAATGTGCCATATGTAGGCTAATATATAGTAAATTCATTATTTATTTACCTATCTAATTTATACACTTAATGATTGGTTATCTTAATTAACTGAAAGAGGTCATCAATTATAAAAATATTTTAACACACATATTTGTGTTAAATGTTATTTGATAAAGTAAATACAAAGATACAAAATGTTTATGCTGGTTAATATTTCATGATTAATTTATATGAATTATTTTTTTACACATTTCCATAACTATTGAATATTTGAAGTTTTATGTAAGTTTGTGAAAACATTTATTTGATTCAATTGATTTTATGAACTACACAGTTTTAAAATTCATCAAAGAATTTTGAAAAATATTAATAACTTATTTTGGCTTAATTAGAATTTTGAATCATATGAAGCGGTTAAATTAAGAATATAACCAAATTAGGACTTTACCATCTAAAGAGTTTAAGTAGTTTCAAGTTAAGAAGAAAAAAACGTTAAGCTACTTTGCAGTTTCAAAGTTCATTCATTATTTCAAGAAGTTTAAATTTATACCTAAACGATATTCAATAAAATAATGAAAATACAAAAATTGTTAATTTTAGAAAAAATAAAAAATTACCCATCAGTTGTATAGCAGGAGTAAATGATAATACAAATTATTATAAAAAAAAATCATTAAAATTTTTAATTAACAAATAAAAAAACTATTCTTTTTTAAAATGTATTGCATCACAAATATTTTCATGAAGTTTATTTATAATGTTATAAATCTGATGGATTATAAGAATTGTATTTTATTGTAGTGCAATATATTTTATCTTTCAATGTTAACGCATTTTTTTTCATGGGCTATCTACACGTTTTATAGGTTGTACAGTTGTTTGAATCGAGGATTTGAAAATGTTATCAAATGTGTATTAATTACAAAAATTGGTTCAACTTTTATGTAGACAAATACAGCTTTGTATTTTATTAATATTATTTTAAAAATAAAATAACAAAAATGAAATAAAATGTAATTGAAAAGTCCATTAGTTACAAATTGAAAATTAAATATAATTTTTGATTCATTATAATTAATAACGTATGTTTATTTACATTCATATAAGTTATAAAAGTAAACTAAAAAAAAAAAAAAAAAAGAAGATTATAATTATTATTTATTATTATTTTTTTTTAACTCTTTGTAAAAGGTGACTCGACTGCGAGTCTTCCTTCATGTTACTCAAAGTCTTTATATTACTTATAGCACATTTACTTATTGTATTTATTATACAGATTGTGAATTCTCAATAAACGTCATAATTTAAAAAAAAAAAAAAAAAAAAACGTATGTTTATAATGCCCTCAAAAAAAATCATCATCATTTATATAAGGTTTAAACCTTATATATTAAAAAAAAATTTTTATATTGAACAAATTTAGTTATTTTACGTACACTTAATGACTCAATACATGTATTATACAGCACTACATATATCAGAAATAAATTCCATAAATTCATTCCATAAATTAGAAAATAAATCTAATCATTCTAAAATAGGTGTTCAGTAAAAAAAATGAGTTGTGCTATCTTGTGTATTCTTCGTGCGATGGGTGTTTTTCGGTATTCAGATAAAATAATGGTGTTAGATTTAGAAAACTTAAGACAAGTCACTTTTAAGTTTGTCTAACGTTATGTGTAGTATGATGTTATTTTAAAGTTAAAATCAATAAAAAAAAAGCCGATAAGATAATGGTGGTGGAAGTTCGTCCTTCGTCGCTTCGCTCCTCGGACAAGATAATGGTGAGGAGTGTATAGCACTTTCTATCATGGGATCACCTGGTTTACGATAGTTTAGTTGTATGGTACTTTACATTTGAATGCAATGACAAATCATTGTAAGTTAAGTACAGGATACAGTAGTTGGGTGGGATACACGAGATGCATTGCTAGATTAGGCATTATTGGATAGATTTTGGAATTATTTTATATTATAAAAAAAAAAACGATTCTGAACGAAGATGAAGATGTCAGCCTTAAATTGTAATATATATTTTATTTTAATATCCTAGATTGGGTTAAATTTACATTTGTCTATTCATGTGACTTCTGCTCGTGAGCATTGGACAAACCAGGATGTGCATAAAGCCGTCCATATATGCTGAATGCTCCGTGGCTACGTCTATTTAAATATTAATAATTAATAATAATATATAAAATCCGCATGTTTATGGAACTGATACACACATTAAAATAACTGGAAATTGGAAGTTAGTAACGTTCTATTCAACCATGTAAAGGTACGTTATACACCTTGTGTTTACAATCTACCAATATTTTGTATAGAACAGCTGTCAGCTACTGATTATATTATAATAAACTTAGGGCCGGTTTTTCAATTGGCATAATAACTGCCAGTTAGTTAACAATCAGTTAATTTAAACTGTCGCTTAAAATGCCGGTTAAATAGTGCACTGTTTATCAAGTGAAACTGATGTGCTAGTTAGTTAACCAGAGGTTAATCGTAAAATCAATATATTTTAAAAGTGGTCATACTGCAAAATGTACATTATCTCATTATTAATTATTGAATAATGTTAATTCTATTATACACATTACCTGTCTGTATTTGATGATATTGTAGACCCAATCATATTTAATATCATCATAACAGTTTCCTTAGATAATCTAAAGCGATTTTTAAAATCTTGTTCATCCCAAATCCTAAAATGATCAACCCTAGTTCGTACGGTATACGATCTACGCTGATAATTTAAATATTCTTTAAATTCAATGTCATCGTCATAAAAAAGTAATTCATTTTCGAAGTTCATAGTAGTAACTTGTAAGAAATTATTTGAAATCAAATTATGAAGAAAAAGTAGAAATGTATTTATGATTACTTGTAATCAGTAATTTAATTATTAAATAACTAACAGTTAAAAAGTTAATTGGAAGAAATAGTAGTGGTTAGTTTAACTATCGGTTAAACCTGATGTTTAACTTAACCGGAGATCGAAAAACAGTTTAAACTGGACAAAGTATTAACCGGCAGTTAAATTCTACTAACTGACAGTTAAAGTCAATTGAAAAACCGGCCCTTAATCTATTTAATTATCTTTATCAGCTGTGATATTACATAATATTTTCATTTCTTATCTTTGAATACAACAATTTTTATACATTTTCAACTACAAAATAATTTGCAAATATTCGTGATTTTGACAAATTTTGTCGATTTTTGAACTTCAACTGCTTATAAAAAAAAATTGTGCCTATGTATTTGAATAATTTTTGAATCACTCTTAGATCAACAAATTCAAAACCTTCTATTAAATTTTCAAGCGATTTGGTAGGGCCAAAAAATTGTTATCGACTTTTATAAAAAAAAATCTAAGAAAAATCGAATTATTCAAATGCCTATAAATAGCTAAAAAATAAACGAAATATTTTGAAAATACAACTATGTAAAGAAAATGCCTATTTAAACATTTTGTAAAAGTTTTAAGTTTCTACGACCTATACTTTTTGAATAAGAACAAATATCAAAAATCAATGATGCCTAAATTGTTATTTTACGCGATTATGTGAAAAAATTGTAATTTCAAACACTCATAAAAATTTTTGATTTTATTCCAGTGCAAATTTTTTTACAGATAATTGAAGGAAAACGTATGTCAAACTTTGTACCGAATTTACAATTCTTAGTTTTGAATACTTAAAATTTTATGAATTTTCAACTGCAAAATACATAGCAAATATACATGATTTTGACGAATTTTGTCAATATTAGCACTTATAAACGCTTATAAAAAAATTTTGTGCCTATGTATTTTTATAATTTTTGAATGGGAGTTAGAACAACTTATGTGGACCCTTCTATTAAATTTTCAAGTATTTCGTCCGAGCTACATTTTTTTTATCAACATTTATAAAAAAAAAAATTAAAAAAATCGAATATTTCAAATGCCTATAAATTGATTAAAAATGAGTGAAATCTTTTGAAAATAAAATTATATAAAGAAAATGCCAATATAAACAACTGATAAAATTTTCAAGTTTCTACAACTTATACTTTTTGAAAAAAAAAACAATTAGCAAAAATCGTTTGAGGCTAAACCGTTGTTTAACGTGTTTTTGTAAAAATTTAAATTTCAAACACTCATAAAATTTTTTTGTCTGAATCCGGTAGAGTTTTTTTTGCAGATAATTGAAGAAAAACTAATGAAAAACCTTGTACCAAATTTTCAAAACTTAGTTATAAAAGAAAAAAATTTTACGATTTTTCAACAACAAAATTATTTGCAAATTTTCGCAATTTTTACATATTTCGTATAAATTGGAACTTTGAGCACTTATAAAAAAAAATTGTGACTTACGATTTTGGATTTTTTTTTATCAGTTATGGAACAACTTATAAGAAACCTTGTATTAAATTTTCAAGATTTTCTGGCAAAAAAAAAAATTTTATCGTTATTTTAAAAAAAAATACTTAAAAAAATTGAAAATTTCAATTGTCTATAATTAGCTCAATAAAAGTCAAAAGTGTTCAAAAATTTTACCACGTATAGATGATTTCAATATAAACATTTGGTGAAAATTTCAAGTATCTACAATTTTTGGTTTTTGAGTAACGGCTAAATAAAAAAATCGATTTCGTCGAAAACGGGTTTTGCACAAAAAGTACCGGTTTTTCCTCATTTTTTGTTTGTTTTTCCCGTGGCATTTGAAAACTTTTGGGAATTTTCACTTGTGACCTCTCTAAGGTACCTCCGATATTCGTTTTGCCACCGAAAACATACCCTGAAGTTCAAAATTGAAGCATTATTTCGAGTAGTTATGGTGTACACAGACACAAAAACAAAAAAAAAACAAAAAAAAAAAAAAAAAAAAAAAAAAAAAAAAAAACAAAAAAAAAAAAAACACACATCATAGTAAAATCAATACATTCTTCACTTCGTTCAGAATCTAACATTGTTTTCGGGAAACGATTCTGAGATAAACTCAAGTTATAATTAAAACATATATATATATATATATGTATATATAAAATTGACGCCCTCGATTAATATTAAAATATACATGTAGATACGGCTACTTGAAATATAATTAGTATAATCATTTCAGATCTTACGATCAAAAATTACGAATTCTATGCAATGAAAATTCGACTTTTTGTGTTAAGAGTTCTTTGAGGCGTGATTAACACTTTAAACGAGTGAAATAAATAATATATTGATTTATGAAATTTGAACTGTAAATAGAAAATATGTAGAAAATCTATAAGTGAAAAAAAATCTTACTGAACTAATAAGTTCGAATTTCATAAGGTTTTTATTGAATACTATTGCTAATTTACGTATTATTAATGCTTTTTGTTAAAATTTGAGCTTAAAATGAGTATGAAAAAAAATTCTAAGTAATGATTTTTGAAATTTGTTTCATACCATTCGTTAAGTATAGGGTTCTAAAATTTCATGAAATTTATTTTCTTGAAATATTTCGTGAAATATTTCATGAAAGTCTCATGAAATATTTCATTTAAACGAAAAATAACAATTTTCCCGTATTAGAGCTATTCAGCTATATTATGTAATAAAGATGAGAAAACACGTTTTAATTAGGTAGTATATCTATTCTATTCTATGAAAATATTGAAAACATAAATAATTTTTAAGCACAAAGTGCCCAATGCCTATGTTTTTTTATGTTACTTTTAGTTCTATAGTGTTTAATTTTTTACTAAATTTATAATGTATAAATAAAGGTGATACCTAAATATAGCCTGAACCAAATTATATACACTTATACAGTTATACTTATACATGAAACATACTTACTATTCATTTTTAACCCTTGCATTTGTGAATGTTATCTATACATTTATTTTTTACAAAACAATATTATTTATCTATTACAGATTTTACTTTTTTTTTTTCTCAAAATTATTTATGAAATGATATTATCTCTAAATAAGTATAAAAAATACAATATTAGACAGGTATCTAACTTGTAACTAGACATTTAAGATTTCTTTTGCAAATTACAATTTACAACACAAGACAAGAAAAAATAAATAACTAATCATTACGAAATAACGAACTATTATCAAGTAAATAAAATTCTTCTAGCTCCAAAAATCTTTAACAGTTACAACCACGGTCTTAGAAGATATCTTGTAAGACCGTGGTTACAACCTAAAATTTATAAAACTCGATATGTTTTATTATTTAGTATCTGGTATAAAACATGGAGCCTTTACAATACACCGTGTCGCATAGATTTTTATAAATTCAGTGCGTCGTGTAGGTAACAAAATAATCATTAGTTTATATTATGGTCAAACTGTAAGTCTATAATCAAGAATCTGATTGATAATATTTCACTAATACATATCATATTATTATTTACCAACATCATGTCATGTATTATATGTCGGATGTTATTATATGATTAGAATTTCCTACCAAAAATTAAAAATTTTCTTGTATAAAAATCTTCCAAAAAATGGAATTTTTCAAAAAAAAAAAAAAAAACAAGATATTTTCAATAATTTAAAAGTTCTAAAAATGTAGCCTGCAAATAGTCAAATGTTTTTTAAAGTTTTGTCAAGTCTGTTTATGAACCACGTTTATATTTGGTAAAAATTTCAAGTGTCTAGAACTTTTATTTCTTGGGTTTATGGCTAAATACTAAAAATGGATTTTATGAAAATCTCGTCTAAAACAAATTTTACTGTTTTAACTAAATTGTTGTGTAGTTTTTCCTTAAACCAAAAAAAAAAAAAAAAAAAAAACTATTTAATATAATAGACAATAAAGTGAAATTACATCTTCAAAGTACCTACTACATGAAACTTTTGAACCATTATTAATATTCAAAACCGTGATTACTTATATAGAAGACTCATCGTTGTAAAATTTATGCTATCTTCGTTTCACTCATAATCTAATAATTGATTAAGTCTTGAGTGTAGAAGTGTTTTTTAGATAAAATGTAAAAGTTCCTTAATAATACTTTTTGATATATTATCTTTTTTTTTTTTTCAGTATATAAAGTTTATTTACTTTCAGTTACATTAAAATTGTAAAATAATTCAATACAATAAATATAAATAATGCAATAATAAGTAATTACTATTCATAAATGTACCATTTCATATACGCGTCCTATTTTTACACTACCATAATATTTATCGGCTTACTGAAAACATCGAACAACCCTCTTTGAAAATATCTATTCTATTTATGTTTTTTTAGATTATTCCTTTTTCTTGTCATAAAAATAAAAGAACTGTATCATCCTTTAGTCACGATGAAAAATCATGACCAAATATATTTCAAATGTAGAATTAAGTGCATTAAAGAACAAATGTTTTGGTAAAAAAGTTGTTTTTTGTTTTACATATTTTCAATATGATGATAATTTTCTTATTCATACTGTTTAAAAGTTACATCCAGAACAGTTAAAAAACATAATCAAATGTATACAAACAATTTTAAAACTTTGTTATTAATTCTATTTACCCCGTCTTCTCAAATATTCTGTGTTATTATAGCAAAGTTTTTTACTATAGAATCTTTATGTACTTTTTTCATAATTTACTTTTTTGGTATCTCTTTTCATAATCCTACTAAAATAAATGTGAACAACTCTTTGTTTTTACTACAAAAGAAATAATTAAACTAATTGAGTTAGCTGTTTCTGATTGATAATAACATTTTGCGTTCGTATTGTGATTGTGATTAAGTATTTCACAATTGAAGAAAATAGAAACTTTACGCAAATATATGCTAAAACATTTTCATGATAATTAAGTCCCTAAAATGTTCATTGAACTTATAATGTCATTTCAATATGTATTTTAAAATCTAGGGTTGAAAAATGTATTTTTTAGTAAAAAAAAAAAACGTTTTATCCGTATGTTTCGTTTCTGTAGCGATGCGTGCGATTTTAGTTATAAATCTACATACTAACGTAGTCTTAAACTAAAATACTTATATAATATTAATATCAATTATGCAAAATGAGAATAAATACTGATTTTTCAGTTTTTACAAGTTACTTTGAATAACTTATTAATAAATGTATGAATATATATATATCAATGTGAAACATTGTAAGTCGATTGCTGATTGGATAGTGAATTTATAACTAAAATGTTTAAAACTCACAATTTGTGAAAGTATTAAGTTCAATGTTCATATCATCTTTAATTTATGTATTGTTGTCATCATAATCTGATTGTATTAACTATTTTAATTATATTCTAACAATAAAAAAAAAAAAAAAAAAAAAAAATATATATATATAGATATATATATATATATATATTTATATATATATATATATATATATATATATATATATAAATATATCGGCAATGGCTTGAATTTTTATGAATATTGATATCTTGAATATTTTGATTTATCTTTCGGGTTCATATTTTTTTTTGCACATTGTATAAACTTATTTTTCAAATATATTTTTGGGTTTAAAAACTTTTGAAATATTGTAAAAACAATACAAAGCGTATTAATTAATCGTGTTAAAAATAATGAAATTTTGATTGTTTTGCTTTGATTCAAAAATAATTACCATAGTAGTATAAAACAATAATTCATATTTATTTTGATTAAATTATTAATTTTTAACTTATGTTAATTATAAAAATTAAAAATGTTTGGTATAATACAGTTTTAAACTAGGAAATCATGACTATTTTATAACGAATAATTTGTATGTGTGTGTGTATATATATACACACACACATACAAATATATATATATTGTATATATATATATATTTCACTTGATTAGGTATATAATTTTGATTTTAAAGATTCAGAATTGAAATCTAAATTCTGTTTAATTACATCAAATCTAAATCTTAAATATTAATTTGTGAATAATTATTTTAAATAATTTTTAAAATTTAGGTGTGGAAATTTTCCTTAATTATATGATAATATTTCATGACTCGTGCGCAATAGATTTTTTAATTTTTGATGTTAAAATTAAACATTTGTTAAGACGATTTCTTTACAAATATACCTTGACTATATACATTATTTTATTCAATACACTCCAACCATTTAAAAAAAAATGTTTTTATCACAATTTTAAATGAACATACAAAATGTTCTAGAATAATGAAATAAATCAACTCACTAAGCTGGAGAAAAAAAATGTATTAAATATGACAATAATTTATTACTGTTGATTTTAACCCTTTCATGTCTGCGTATGTGCTTGACTAGAGCAACCCAACGCGGCAGGTGACGGTGCTTATATGTGTGACACATTTAAACCTGAAATGCTTTATAATGGGATAACATTCGAAAATATAATACGATTCGAAATAACTAGACGAACTCTAAGACGTTACACAAACAGCATTATCATTATTATTATTCAAGTTACTATCGTTTAATATTTGGTCTAAAATAGGGTTTTAAAAAATTTGTATTGCTATATTTATGCTAAATAACAAGAATGCACTATATTTGGCATCATAGTGAACATGATCAGTCGAGTGTTTAAAGTATTAAAATAATTACAAATTGTTAATCATTTTTTTTTGAAAAATACCCATTACGCAGTATTTTTATTTTTTCGCTATAATATTAATTATTATAGTTAGTATACGTACCACAATGAGCAGCACGAAGTAAATCCAATCCCAGAATGAATGTGCATCTTGGACATAATACATTATGTCTACCCATCCTTCTAAGCTTATGACCTAGAATTCAAAAAGTATTTTTTTAGTACAAGTTAAAATAATAAAAAAAAAAAAAAAAAAAATGTTGTTTGATTCAGAGAAAACGTGCGGCTAAACATTGTGTTCGCTGTTCATAAGTACCCAGTTTAAATTCAACGCACCGTCTGCTCGTGAACGCTTTTCTTTCAGCTTACTTTAAGACCTCTAGTCAACATTAATCACTTCTCTCGGGAACGTGGCCAAACATTTTGCAATGGGGATGTCCAATCTTATTCGATAAATCACCGAGAAAACTTCAAATCATTGATGTCTTTCCATCACCCTTTATTGTGGTGTATTAGACACTTTTTGGCTCCAATAAAGTTGGATATATATATAATATACAATGTTATAGATATAGATGTATGTGTAATGTGCGTGATATAAAGTAACCTATTCTCTTGTACTTAACCTAAGTATATATCGTAGAGAAACGACGTTGTTAACATTTTTTTATTTTACAATATGTGTACATCTATACATGCTATTTTTCATGATGGTGACATATAGTTACAAAATATTTAGATTTATAATTTAATATTTATAGTATACAATAAAGAAAGATGATATGCACGTGAAAGTTTTGTGACTATACAAAAATCAGAGTTTAAAACTTGAAACTATTTTAACAAGTTAAGTTAATATTTGCTTTACGGTATACCTTAAAAAATTTAAATTTTAGTTTTTCTTTTGTTCTAATACAATTTGTAATAATTCATTTAGAGTTATTGTGAATTTAAATGCATAAATAATTGCCATTAATTTACAATATTATTTCTCTTTGAAAAATCACATTAAAATGTTTTTAACATAATTGAAAAAAAACTTTTTTTGAAGAAATGATTGAAAAATAGATTTATTGTAATACAATGAACAAACAAAATCGTACCCAGGTGCGAAACATGTAACTGTGAACTCACTATTAATCACATATTCCTTGAATGCTCCATTTACCACAATGCCAGAACAAAAGCAAACATAAACACCTCCTCACTCAAAGACGCACTCGAACCAGGACAAGAAAAAACCATAACAAATTTCTTCAAGATGGCCGACCTCACAACGAACATACAAGACAACGAATCAACGACTCCACATTATAACTATTAACATTTAAATTATATTTATAAATTATTAATGTAAAAAACCAAATTTCCTCTAACTAAATGTTACCACCAGACATGTAAACCATTGTAGGCTAATAAACCTTTGTATTTGAAGCCTTAAATTAAAAAAAAAAAACAAAATCGTATATACAATCATTATAGTTATTATTACGTTTATAATTGCTCAAAAAATTCCTAAACAGTTTCCTTTTATACTATTTTTGTCTCTTATACCTCTTTTAATTATTTTTGTTTATGTTAGAGATCAAGAATTTTTTTATTTCTATTTGTACTGCGTTTTTGAACTTGTATTTTTAATCCTAATATATACATTTATGTCTTATTGTTACTATTTTTCGCACATAGACTTTAAACACATTTATTGATTTTCCATGAATACATTTTTACAATCTATGTGATGTAGTTTTATAAGTAAAAGTGGTATGTGTATATCTTACAATAGTATGCATTTAAATTATCTGAGTTTCAGTAAGAATTGAACAGTTTTTAACATATTTTTAACACTTTTTTAACATCAAATTGAGAATTATTTACAGTCGTATGTTATTTTTAGTATATATGTATATATATATACATATATATTGACTTATTTATATATACATGCATAAAAGCGTGTAAGAAAACAATTTACGATCAAGCTTGGATGGATTTATACCACACCATGACTTTTACGTATAATCATTATTAGGTCGATCTGCCACTATTGGTTTAATATTTTACAGTTTTACGTAAGTATGAGTGTGCGTGAGAAATACACTTAGAAGGATATTTGGGATTCAATAATAAGTATAGTGAATATTTTAGATTAAAAAGAATAGTAGTAAAATAAAATGTACAATAATATTTTAAATGTTTATGATAAATTCTAGCATTTAACAAAAAAGTTAATGTAAGCATGGTTTGAAATTGAGTAATAATTTCAGTTGAATCAATATGAATCTTATATAGGATATAAAATCATTAGAAAGACTCAGTGGTGTTGCCAGTGTTGGTGGAGAGGAAAAAAGAGAGAGAGAGAGAGAGAGAGAGAGAGAGAGAGAGAGAGAGAGAGAGAGAGAGAGAGAGAGAGAGAGAGAGATAGAAGTGGATTTTAACCATTTCACTCCGTAGAAATTATTCCACTTTTAACTATGTATTTTATAAAACTGGCTAATCCTGGTTAAGACGTTTACTGTTAACTTTTATGTACAACACATTGGTTTAATTTTTTCAGTCTACATTATTGTAAATGTGCAAGTCTAAAAACTTTATTGTAAAGAATTTGCAAGTTCAAAATGGTAAAATTTAAGTTATTTGTTTAAAAACTTCATAATATAATATACTAAGGCTCACGTAAATCACGGGGTTTCCGGATATAAATGTAAAGTTACAGTTCAGTTATATACCTGATGAAGATGCATATTTTTGGTAGAACTCTCATAACATAATGAATGAATAATTTTTTAGTGTTTCCATTGTCCTGTATTTATTTAATAAAAAAGACAAATTTCAAATGAAATTTATATTAAAACATGAGACTATCTATAGCTTACAAAACCAATATGTGTATACCCATTTACACGAAGTCAATGATACAACAGCTGTATAGTTAAATATACAAATTATTTTATATTGATAATTAATTTTTTCAGATATAATTTTTTATTTTACTTTTAAACTCATTTTCGTCAAATAAGTTTCAAGATCATCTATAGATTTTTGTTACGGAGGTCTTTCAAAATAAATGTGTTGTCTAAAACTTCAGGAAAAGTTGTCTTATTTAATTCATAACTGAGTTACAGATATTCATAAGAAGTTGATATGATTTAAACTTATCTTGAACATGTTTCTCAACTCATACAGTAATGTATAATTTCGGTTCGAAAAAATATTATATTGTAAAATATTCAAATTTATAAAAACAAGAAAATTTACTATTATGCATAAAAAATATAAGCAAAAGAAATACTATAATAGCTTTGACATTCAGTTGATGGGTTTGTAAACGTAATCATATACTCATGTATGCATAAATATATTTTTTGTATGTTAATACAAAATACTCTTAAGGAAATATTCTATATACGTTTTCTAGATACTTATGAAAATATATAAATAACGGAAAGTTAGAATAGAATTAAAAACTGTAGAATGAAAACAAATATCCGTTAATTCATCGAACGTAGTTTGCAGCGAAACCAATGTATACTAGTCATTTCATCTAAGCTATTATTTCTGTTTCGGATTTACTGTCATACAATTTAGTATATATGTATTCCATATGAATGTATAGTAAATGCTGTATAATATCCACTCAAGTTATATATGTTAATTATATATGTAAGCATGTTTATTAATTTCGCTTCAATTTCAAACGGATGTGTATCATTTACACATTATTTTTAAATATAGTTGACTGAGTTTAACGTTTTTTGAAATATTAAATTTTTTTAAACAATTTCAAGCGCTGATAAATATAAAAAAGAAAAAATGAGCACTAAAGTTATACTTAAAACAATTTTACTTTAACAATAGATTTAAATTAAAACTTTTATATTCATAAAAAAAGTTTTAAATATAATGAAATGAAAATTATTTGTTTAATTTAAAGATTTAATGAACGTTTGTAATTTAAATTTTAAAGGATGTTTAAAAATGGATCAATATGACTCGCCAAAATTATGTACCTTATATATGTAATGTAAATAAGTGTATCATGATATTTCAATACGCTTACAAACACGTATTAGTAAAACTAACTTCAAAATAAATCATTCAGAGTCAAAACTGATCATCATATTGATAACACACATTCTGTAAATATGTGTTGTTAAATTTTTCATTATTCATAAAATAATTTGAACGATTAAAACAGATTTTGAAAGTTTAAATTTTATATGATACTAAATTGTATACTAATTTTTGTATTAATGTAGTTTTGTATAATGAATACCTATTGTATAATAATATTTACAGTTAAAAACTGCATCATTGTTTAGTTGGCGTACAAAATGTGTTGAACTTTTTTTCTATTCTAGAAATTTCAATTTTCACCAATTATCAGTTTTGCAAAAAAACTTTTTTTAAAGTATTTTAACAATTGTTGAAAAAAGTAATGTGTGTACAAATACAAATAATTAAAAAAGCATTTGTGGATACTCTCAAATATTTTTGAATTTTTATAAAAAATTGTAATTTTACAGAATCATTTGTGGCACAAAGCATTATGGAGTTTATAATTTATAATTATAATACCATTGACCAAATACACATTATATTATTCGTATTTAAATTCTTTTCAGACTTTTTCTAAAATATTTTACAAGACTATTAAGCATTTTTGAACATGCTTTATTATGATTCAAAAATTATGTATTTTTATACTATGTTCCTTTAAATATTTTAATAAATGGATAAAAATCATATTTTCTTAAATATTGAAAATTAACGTGTGATAGAAAAAATAATTTGAAAGAAAGATGATTTATCGAGTTAATATGATTCAAATATATAATTACCACTAAAATATGTTTGTTGTATACAGCTTATATTTATATGTATTATACGAGTTTTTGTAATGCTATGCGAAACTACTGCTCAGATTTACTACTTCGTACTCGACACTTATAAGCACGTGAGGAAATTTACCAAAACCGTAATGGAAAAAAGTGATTTTCTTAGTATTCTAGTAAAATGTTATTCGATTTATTTATAATGCTATAGCACATTTTTTATTTAAAAAAATGCACCTGTTAAAATATATAAATACATATCTGCTTATCGAATACGTGTTTAAATTTAAGCAGTCTAGTTTAATTTCTTACAACAATTGTACAACTTGTTTAGTATTCTCGACAAATTGTAATACCCATACAGAATGTGTAACTTTGTGAAATGTTTGATCACTGGCGTGTGCAGGGGGGATGATGGGGGATATGTCCCCTCATGAGGTTTTTTTTCATATGATTTTGAACTTTGAAATATTCATCAATGTTATAATATTATGTAATTTGTAAATGCCTGTTGAAAACTAAATTTCTCATCGGATATATTATATCATTAATGTTCTGTGATAACTGATAAATGATATCAGACTATCAGAAAAACTAACCACACTCCAACCGAGACCCGAGTAACGGTTTAGTCCATAGATACCCAATCAGTGGCATATTCCACAGATATATATATATAATAACTAATTTATTTATAAATTTGTGGTCTATTCATATAAATGGTTTATACAAGATGGATTAATACCTTGGGTTTATACAAATCATGGACCTGATAATCTATATGATATCTATTACCAGGTCTATGATAAAAATCAATTAATATTCAAAAATAAGTACATTTAATAAATGTTTAAAAAAGTTAAGCTATACATTTATATTAGTCATTCACTATGGCCAAACGAGATGGCTCTATTTTATCATTTTTTCAAAAAAATGTAAAAGTACCCAAAACAAACACTGGAGTTCAGAATTAACTTTGGAAAGACCTAGCAACACAGTAAGTAAACTTTTAATTATTTCCACAATCCAATTTTATTAAATACACACATAATATTTTTATAAAATAATTTAATAATAAATTATGTACTACCCTACAAACTGTAGAGTCTAAATCCTCATTATTGTGTATACCTATATTGCTAAAATTTGTTGACATTTTTAAAAATATTTTTTGAGTTTATGACGTCCACTCAATACCAAATTCCTGCGCACGCCAATGTGTTTGATAGTAGGTATCCGTGATACTAAATATGATGTCTTAAATACAATTTATATTCAAGTAATAAAAATAAAAAGCTTAATAACGGTTATTTGTATAATTTTTGGTGAGTTATAATAATTTATTAAAGTGTGTATAAAAAAAAATCCTGACTCACGATTTTTGAATTTTTGTAAGGATAATTAGGTAGGTATATGAGTAAGGTCATATTAAATTTTCAGAACTTTTTGTCAAATATTTAAAATTATATTACATAAAAACTTTCAAACAATTTGGTAAATTAAAAGTTCTATATTTAAGTCAAAAGTACTATAATTGTTCTGAAAATGTTGTCCAATATAAAAAAAGTATGTATTTGATATTGGATAAAATTTTCAAGTTTCTAGCTTCAATACTTTTCGATTTATGACTAAATACCTAAAATCTGAACAGTGAAAATCTCGTTTACGGCAGATTTTTACCGATTTTACCGTTTTTACTCAGTTTTTCGATCGTTATTCTTGATTACTGGAAAAACTATGGAGATGTTGGAAAAATGACCTCTCTAGAGTACCATCTCAGTTCAATTTCGAATCTAAAAAGTTGCTGGACGAAACTTTTGGACAAGGATTTCTATACGAAAAAGTGTTTACAGAAAAAAAAAATAAACATCATTGTAAAACCATAAGATCCTTCGCTTCACTCAGAATCTAAAATGTTCATCACTTTGAATGAGAAACTGAAACAACAGTGTACAGAAAATATAGGTATCTATTAAAATATTTTATTGTTTATGATGACGAGTGGTATTTACTTATTTTAAGTATAATGCCTATTAAAAAATTACCTAACTCGATGCAAAAAAAATGTATTTAACTTAATTCATTGATAAAACACAATATAGATTATAGGTATTATATTACATAAATAATGGTATTTATTGTGTTTGTTTATTTCTGTTTATTTCATGCTAAATAATAGACAAAACATCAATCACTTATTTTAGATTCTGAGTGAAGCGAAGGATCTTATGGTTTTACAACGATGTTTTTTTTTTCTTTTTTTTTTTTCTGTAAACACTTTTTCGTATAGAAATCCTTGTCCAAAAGTTTCGTCCAGCAACTTTTTAGATTCGAAATTGAACTGAGATGGTACTCTAAAGAGGTCATTTTTCCAAAATCTCCATAGTTTTTCCAGTAATCAAGAATAACGATCGAAAAACTGAGTAAAAACGGTAAAATCGGTAAAAATCTGCCGTAAACGAGATTTTCACTGTTCAGATTTTAGGTATTTAGTCATGAATCGAAAAGTATTGAAGATAGAAACTTGAAAATTGTATCCAATATCAAATACATACTTTTTTAAATTGGACAACATTTTCAGAACAATTATAGTACTTTTGACTAAAATATAGAACTTTTAATTTACCAAATTGTTTGAAAATTTTTATGTAATATAATTTTAAATATTTGACAAAAAGTTCTGAAAATTTAATATGACCTTACTCATATACCTACCTAATCATCCTAACAAAAATTCAAAAATCGTCAGTCAGGATTTTTTTTTATACACACTTTAATAAATTATTATAACTCACCAAAAATTATACAAATAACCGTAAAATACTTAAACAGTATTTAAAGAATAATATATTATATTGCACTGAAGCTTTGCTCAGAATCGTTTTATACTAAAGAAATGAGTCATCATTTCTTTAAAACTTAATAAATTCATCACCAATATCTTGTCCGAGGACCGAAGGGACGAAGGACGAACTTGTACCACCATTATCTCACTTATTTTAATTTTAAGTTTACCTTGAATTTGTTTATTGAACGAGACCAAATAATATACGAACTATTTTTTTAATTGAATAACTGACAGGATAATGATTATTATGTTTAAGTGTTATTAAACATTATTTTATGAGTTACTTAATAGTTAAAGTGATTTGGTATTTTTACGTTATGACGCAACCTTGGATACGCAATAAATAATTACTATCCCCGAAGAAGAACACCCCATCAAAAACGAAAGTGAAATCATCACATTAATAATCAAAGATGCCTCTTAAAAACAATTAACTCCATTACCATTGCAAATACAATAGTTTCGGGGTTTTAACTTTGATGTGTACTAAGTTAGTCGTGTTCTGTGCTACGATAGCCATGTTTCCGTTCATCACCAATTGGTGGGTATGTTTCATTATGACATCCAATCGTGTTTACGGTTACCAATTATTTTTGAACTTCGAATTTTAGTAAGTGGGAAAAGCGTAACGTGCCTAGCGTTCATCCCGTTTCATTATTTGGCAACTTTTTAAATGTAGCTCTGGGAATCGTTCATCCGGTAGACTTTCGCAAGAACGTTTACTACGAGCTTGCCGGTCACAAACACGGCGGATTATTTCAGGACACCGCACTTGATGATTTGCGATCCGGAACTAATCAACAACGTGCTCATAAAAGACTTCACGTACTTCCCCGATCGCGGTATTTTTTCGGACTTAACCACCCATCCTTCGCGGACAACCCTCAATGGTGGGTAATCAGAAATAAATTGAGACCCGTGTTCACTCCGGGCAAATTCGAGTTGATGTACGACCGAATCAAAAAGTGCGGCGGCGGCGGCGTGTTGAAAAACATCCGTATGAGCATTACGAAATTCTACAACGTAACAGAAGCACTTGCGAGACGTCATGGGAAAATATTTAACCGACGTCGTTGGCACTTGCGCGTTTGGTCTCAAGTTGTGAATGCCGTAGGCGACGATGAATCTGCATTCGGTAAATACCGGAAAACTTTATTCAAACTGTCACTGCAAAAATGTATTTGAGAGAATAGAGTTTGATAACTACTGCTACACTTTTAAATATTGTAAACGATTGAGGGATTTCCCATCGGACGTGGTTGAATTTTTCCACTCAGCATTTCATGAGACGATCGCATACAGGGAAAGAAAAACAATACAGTCAGAATTGATTTTGTTCAAGTTTTTATATAGTTTTTATATTGAATTTTTTTTTTATAAAATCCCACTTTAATTTAATTTTATCATTTTTTTTTAATTTAAAGTTTTTAAAATGTAACCTGATAGTGGTGTTAAATGACTAACGAATTATACCCGTGAGTTATTAATACTTACGTTTTTACACAATATTTGAGTATTTAAAAATGTAAACATACACACACACACACACACACACACACACATATATATATATATATATTGGTTTTATTGACTGAAATGCTTTAAAAAATGTAGAAGAAAAATTAATTGAGGACGTTTCAAGTATTTTTTACACGTATAGCGTATCTTTGAAAAACATATTATATTTAAGCATAATGGTTTTACATTTCTTAAATTATTTTTTCATCTTATCCGTCGTAGATTTTATTCCATTTTCTTTTCATACATTTGGTTTTCGTCTTTATGTAATTTTTGCCATCAAACATAATTATAATTATTATGTTTGTTTGTATAATAAATGTTAACGTTAAATAATTTTCCATTTTCATTTAATTTCAGGTACGAGAAAATTATTTTATCCCAGGGCAAAAATATCCATGAAAACATGAAAGAACCAAGATCTGTCTGTCCGTTTTAATTTTATTCTTATGTACTGTCTGCATAGTTAAAATGATGTGATGCGAATTGTTGAATTTGTCAGATAGATAAATAATTCTGATAAAGTCATTATTCAAACACAATTAACTATATTTTTTTAAAGATTTTTTTTTTTTGTTCAAAAGAAAAACTAAGAATAATTAGTATTGTAGAAAACATGTAAGGAGTAAGATTGTTGTAGATAGGAAAAGCAATTAATGACAGTCGATTTGTAAAATATTTTCCCCGTATTATACGTATTTTTTATTTAGTTTCGATTTCAATACATAATATAATGGTATTATTCCATTTGTCTGAAACGTATTGAAATTTGATCACGTGGAATTATAATTTTTAGGCAGTGATTAAAAAATAATTTTTTAAATCTATTTATGTATTGTTAATACAATTTTGTTGTAAAACTATAAACAAACGTAGTAAAAAGATAAACTCGTTAAGAATCGTTTAATCGTAACGAATTAATAATATTTGTTAAATTATGTTTTCTAAACATTGATTTCATTTAACGATTAATGTAAAAGTTTAAAATTAATTTTATTGAATATGAGTTATTTGAAAATATGGTTTGAAGTAATTAAACAATATAGGTAATTTTACAATAAAACTTATATTTATTTGTACACATAATATATCTTCGAGTGTAATTTTACATTTTACCAATCGATTTTTCATAAAAATAAAATAGATGGTCAATTTAGATTAATGTAAACAATTTAATTTTTACTAGAAATATAATTTTTTACTATTTTTAGTCGTTGTGATTTTTGAAATTAGTAGACTTCTTAAATGACAACCATTACATATAACTTAATATTATGAAAGAAGATAATTTTTTTTCAAGTTTTAATAGATACTTACATTTTTTTTCTTTCTTGAACAATATTTTAGGGAGGTATAAGCACATATTTAAAATTTAGAGTAGAAGAATGGAAAAACAGGAATGCTTACAAAAATTGCATTACGATTTATCAGCTACTCAAAAATCTAAATATTTATACAACTTAAAATATTAGTCCAACAATAAAAGTACAAATATAAAAGTGTTAAATAATATAAATATTTTCTTTCATTAACTTAAGTCGTATATATGTATATATATATATATATATATATATAAATTATTATTTTCCTTAAACGAAGTTTTAATAATGTTTGAGTCTATAAATTTAATATTTTCTCGTGTTCATTTGTTTTCATTTACATTTCATTATTTGTAGAAAAAAAAGTTTATTTGTTTAGTCTTGTTTTTACTACTAAGGGTATATTTTGTCATTAAATAAATAAGATAGTTTTATTTCATTAATTTTTAACATTTTTACAAAATTATTTTTCATTGAAATTTTTAAAATTTAGTGGTAATATTTTATTTTATACTAAAATTAAATTTAACGGTATAAATAATTGAGAAATGTTAAAATATAGAATGAATTGTTTTAGAAAATTATTAGATCAATACATCACTTAGCAATCAATTATAAATTATAATGTATAAACGCTGTAAAACGACACATGACTTTGAAAACTACCTTTTTACAATATTTCATGATCAATGATAAAATAAATAAATGAAAAACACATTTTAAGCTGCATTCAAAATCAAAAAAGTGTGTTTAAAATGGAAAAGATAAATAATTTTTGATTCGTTTTATTGTGACCGATTGTTTTACGAAAATCAATGAGTAATTTTGTGGTTTTTTTGTGAGCTTGCATAAATAAATATAATACGATTGTTTTGTTTACTTTTCTTAAAGTCATTAGTTATATTATAATATGTTATACTCCCTGATGTCATGCACAGTACCTGAGTTATCAGAGTTTGGTGGGTAAATTAATGAAAAATTTCGCTTAGTTTGAATTATTACGCGTATGGTAAAATCAGTCATTGCCCGTTATTAAGTGATACTATTTGAAACATAAATGTACGCGCATATCCGATCAATTCTCAAGAAGGTTTCAATGAGTGAAACCTTGTATTTTATGCTTCAACAAGTGTGTCGTAATTGTCGAAAGCACGATAGATATGCGATCGGAAAGTGTGCTTATACCTATTATATTCTCATGTTCATCATTTACAAGTGTTAAGATGACCGTCGTTAAGATCACTTCTCGTATCAAATATCTACCTTGAGTATGTGTAATTCAATTTTATTTTTCAATTTATAAGCCAAAATCTCTTTTGAAACTTGTATAATTGTATTTTATATAACTGTGTTTTGACCATAAGCGATCGTTCTCACATTGGTCGCATAAATTCATTTATCATTCGACTGTAGGTCAAATTTTTTTCATATGACAGTTTCACAACCTTTTTGGCCAATTTTTCAATAGTTACCGGTACACCTGTGTTTGATTCAAGCAGTTAGCTTTTTCCATATTTCTGACAGAACAATTGGAACGGAATCGTTTGATTTAGATCATTTTATTATAAAACAAATTCAAAATCACTATTTAATAAGCAATTCAGACGAAAAATTCAACTCGTTAGTCGTATATAAGGAAATATTTTAAAAGTCCATTGTGATTGATTATTATAAGCCAAATGATTCAAACAATTTAAGACATTAGAATTTTAAGGTTCCGATGCACAATATGTTTTTAAGAAACACGAAAACGGGCATTATTAACAAAAATAAGAAATGTGCACGAGATAATATTTTTTGCCGAAATCAGCGAAGAGCACGAAAATCAATGGCAACCAAGAAAACTTAGATCTACATATATATCCTATATTCTACACTTTTGTAGTACTATATAATACATAAACATTAATAGTCGCGTCTTGTTAAATTTAGAATGCGTGGTTTATTTTATTATCGTCGTTTCATTTGACCAAGTTCTAAAATTACTATATAAACCTGATCTGTTCTAAAATTCAAATTAGAACTTAGGATTCATATGTTAAATTATAATTTTACTTTACATATTTTCTCTCCTAAAATTAATAGGGTTCTAAAAAAAAAAAATACCTCATTCATTTCAGGGCTAAATAGTATAATATTTTACCTTCTATCGTGTCTTAACTTTATATTATTAAATTTAATAGAATATCATAACCAAGCAATCTGGTAGATGTACTTCAGTCCAAGACTCTATTGTTCCCGATGTGGTCATTCAAGTCAAGGTAACCCGATAATTTTAGAATAAATGCTGTAGTTATAAGCAAAAATGTTATCATGAAACGGGAAAAGTGCAAAACCACCCAATTTACTATACTTTCATTATAGATATTCCAACGTTATTTTTATGAGATAACACGTTTATTAGAGTCGTATAAAATCTTATTTCAGAAATCTCATTAATAATTGCATCAAAAAAAAAAAAAAGATACAAAAATACACTAGTATTATCGATATAAAGGGTGATTTAAAAAAAATGTATTACTTTTTAGGGCTACCATTACATTTCTAGATGATATTCTGTTTTTCTCGTCAATAAAAAATTTCATTGTGTTTTTTTTTCATTATTTTGGATATATCTTTTTGAAATCACTCTCAGTTGCCGAACATAGAAATTATCATTATTATTACTTTACGAGTTTTAAGCTTTTAAAATTTGTTACTTTATTCTAACCTTTTTTTTGGCACATTATTATTTTTTACTGCGATAAATTACCTTCGTTATCTCTTTTGTAACATTTACTTTGCACCTTCGTAATAATAATAATAATAATGAAAAAGAGAGAAAAAACTGCTAACAGTCACTCATATACTCTTAACATTGAGTATTATAAAGGTACGGGCGATTATTAACTTAACATTTTTTTTAAAATTACTCATAATATGAGTATTTTAAACCGCTTATAATCATGCATGGTGAAAAATTATCAAAGGAAATCACTATTGCATTTTATAAACGACGATGTCGGACAAGTCAAATACAATATTTCATTTATACCGGCATGTTTATATATTACCTATGGCCATACATAAGCCTATACAGGAAGGCTAAGCCTCCATCAATTAAAATATCCCTCCAAAAATTATTTAAAGAAAAACTCATAAGTATATTTTTGTTATACAGAATATTTGATAAATAAAAATTCTTTCAAAAATTAATAAAATATATTTTTGATAACATACACATATAGAAAGATTACTTTGTGTCAAGATTACTACTGTTATAAATTAGTTTAATTGTATATTTTAATGTTTTGTTATATAATTCTGTACTATTGCTTTCTGGTCGTAAATAAATAAATGAATGAATTTTTATATTGGAATATTATTAATGTGGAAAGAGATATTGATGTACACAATAATTGTTTTTATATTTTTGATTATTTGTTTTATAAGTTATACTGAATAATTATTTTATAATAAAAACATATTATTTAATGATGATTGTGTAAATACTAATTGTGTGACCTTCATAATTTTGTTTATATTTAATCTTTCTAGAACAGAGGTTCCCTTCAAATATTTAGTTCGTTCACGCCTAAAGATATATCAGGGGTACGACTTTTTAAATTAAAATATTATGAAAAAGTGGAAATTCAAAATGATTAAATAAACTTCAGAAGAAAGTATGTGGACAATTAATTAAAACCTATATGAAATAAATAATAAAAAAAATCTACTACGGCACACTTACGACAAATATGGCCACCCAAGCCAGGCCGATGTTGTCGAACGATATGGTGCCCTGGAACGGGTTTTCGCCCTGTGACTTGCACTCGGTGTAGTAGTAGTTCCAGTTGACGCACGACCCGTTGGCCAGGGCCGTGTTTGCCGTGGCGTTGCATATGAGCGTATCGTGAACGCGTGTGGGTGGCAGGTCGAAACACGAGTGCATGCCGTTCGCATCGTTTTGCGAGCAAATATAGTCCTTCTCCTCGTCGTTCAGCGTATAGTAAGCGGGCAACATTCTGCAACAGCCGGACGAAAACGCATAAATACGGCGACGAATCGAACACCACGGTAATAATAATGAAAATAATCTTAACGATAACAATAACTATAATAATAATAATAATAATAATAATAATAATAATAATAACAAAAATAATATCTTTCACTGACGACAGCCTGCACGCGCCGAAAACAGTAATAATAATAGTAATAATGTCATGACACTGTTGCCAGACGCGGTAGTGTGTGCACACCGTATGCGCGGGGGTGGGCGATAGTATTTTTGGTGTATTTCGAATCCACCGTCGACGTGCCGGGAAAACGAAAACGTGTCGTGCATATTGTGTTTTTTGTACTACATTGGCGTTCGAGCCGTTATTGCGATCTATATCCTAACCGATGGTTTTCGTGGACACGCGTCACGCGAGTGCATCCGAAACGTTTTGATCGATTTAAAAAACACGAGCGGGTACTCACGAAAAATCAGTTTGCAGTCGAGTCCAAAACGTTGGGACTCGATTATCATTACTATGATTAATACCGAAACAGGCTGGTCAACCACTTCACGATATTAACGTGGTCGTCGCGTGATGTTATCCTCACGACCGCACCGGCGTTTTAAATCCGGCTGTGTGTGCACATTTCACAACGCGGGGACCGCCGTACGTTTGCACGACAATATGACAAATACGGATTCGTCTCACCGCGATACTATATTATATTATAATTACCGATGCGTATTTAATGAAATGCATACATTTTTTGTTCTAATACCATCGCTACGACTGTATCAAGGCAAATGTCAACCAAACAGCAGCGAAGTTATTTGTGCTGACTGCTGAAGGACACGGGAATTAACAGTTTTTAATGATCACTCACTGTGTTTTGAGATATGATTAGGACTTGCATATTTTTAATTCCATTATATTTTTAATTTTTTTACATACATTTTAATTATTAGTCTTTTTACTCTTGAAAACTACGAATTTCAGCATTCATTCGATACATTACTAAAGTTTTATGCAATCCTGAATTTTAAATTCATAGATATACACTTCAAATATAAAATAGTTTCACTGTACAAAAAGTTTTTAGTTATGATTATAATTGAAATATTGAACTTAAGTAGTTACAATTGAATTCATAATAAACTTCTAATATATATTGATTAGTTTAAAACAGTTGATTGATCAACATTGAACAAAACTCACATTCACTACTATTTTTAATTGATTTCACAAATATTTAGAAATATTTTTATTTTTATTTTAATAATCAAAACGTATGAAGAAAAATTCCTGGTAAAATAGAATGACATTTTCAAAGAATATGATTCGATTTAGTGGGCATTAAATGTTCATATTTTTATTTCAAACTTTAAAAATTTCAGTTTTTAAATGAACTCTCATACACTGATGATTTAAAATAATGCGAAATTTAGTTATAAAAGTTAAGATAATTTTTATAATTTATTTGACTTAAATTAAATTTAAGCATATTAATTTACACATTGGATATATTTCTAACGAGATATTCAATTTAACAGAATTAAAAGTATATTGTTAATTGGCTCTATAATTTGTAGGTATATTTGAAATAATAATAATAATTTTAAAATTAATGTAGTTTTCAAATTATAAATTATTTATGTCATGTATGCTGCATGCTGAACTCAATAAGGTAAAAAGTATTATAAAAATAGTTTTTTAAAAGGTAAATGATATGATTTTTTTCGTTCATTTATAATATTTAAGATATCATTAGGCAGAGTACCTATCAACTGAAGTTTCATCTGTTATAATATTAGGTAATGTTAAGAGCAAAAATGTTTATAGCATTTAATATTTATTAAATTGAACATTTTAAACCTATTGGCGATTGTAATTTTCAATTCATGTATAATTTATAAAGGTTCAAAACACAAAATAATAACTCTTTGAGACACTGTCCCCCTTTATTAATCAAATTGTATACTAAAAATGTGTGCAAAGTAAAATTAGGTATTATTGTATGAGTTATTTTTGATGATCATTTATAGTTTTGAAGCTATTTTTTATAGTCAAACATTTCATAATCAAATGTAAACTGTTTAGTTTAATTTAAAATACCGAACAATTTATAATTAACTGATATCCACAAGCAATTCAAATTATGTTTTCTGTTAAGAGAATACAATTTCCGACTATCCTCTCCATGATGTAATAAAACATGTCAAAAAGTTCACTATTAAGAGATACTCACTATTGAAAGGTTCCGCAGATGGAGGAATTCACATCATTATACTGTTTTTTTCTCATTTAATTTGCATCGAGTTAATTTATTACAAAAATGTATATCATCATAAATTACTGAAATAATTAAGTCCAAGTATTGTGATACATATAACATAATTAATTGTATACAGTGAAGTTTAATTCATGAAATAAACTATAGGTTTAAGTAAGGTGCCCGCGTTCAACTTACGAATACGAGTATATCTAGTAGATAATATCGTATGGAAAAAATGATTGACTTTAGTGCACATGAAAAACAAAATCATGAAATAGAATTTTAACGCTATTTAATAAAACTGAAGTAAATATGTCTCTGAAAAGTACCGAAAAACTTGAAATAATTCAATGTTAATAATACATAAATATTAAATGAAACTGAGCGTTTTTATTTACAATTTAAATTGACTTGCAAATTTTGTTCAACTGATGAATTCATTTTCTTCACTGTATCATTTTGCACAATGTAATAAAGATAGTTTGCAATACTATACAGTTTGATACAATATTAAACTAAATTGGATTGGACTTTCTATTCTCATTCCTTACTGATTTAAACACATTATTTTGAATTGTTTTCACTACAATAATGTCATTTCAGTTTTTACTATTTTAGGGAAACTTTATAACTTGATGACTGACTAATGAGAAAAAAGTGACAATATTTTTGTAATTAATGAAACTCTAATTGTATCTTTTATACATTTCTTTTCGTCAATTTACATATTACGTTTTAGTCTTTTGTTCTGGATATATATATATATATATATATATATATATATATATATATATATATATATATATATATATATATATATATATATATATAGACATATTTATATACTTGGTATTTTATTTTATTGTACGTTCATGCCCAAAAAAATATATAACTTAACAATGCAAAATTATAATTGGAATACGCGTCATGGCAAACATAAAATATCGAAAAACATATACAATAAGAAGTGTTAAAATATAATAATAGGTATCAAATTATACCCTTATTTTTTTTAAATATCTAAGACAAGAATTTCATATTTCTTTTCTTATATAATTATATAACTTTAAATATGCAGTGAATTTAATTTTTGAAGTAAATGCAAAATAACGTTAAACAACTGATTGATTTGTTTAATTTGCTCATAAATGGTGACAAATATGCTGACGCTTAACCTTAAGTACATTATTAAAAAAATATGTCTGGGTTGATATTTAATGGATATTTTCGAAATCATTAATATTTTTCGTGATAATTGTAGAATAAATAAATAATAATTATTACATAATACATAGGCGTGATCAGTAAAAAAATAAATATTATGGGTCGTGACGGTGGCTATAAGGCGTTCTTAGACCATTTAATACGTACAATGGGATTGTTTTTGAAATATAATCGAGCTAATAAAAAGAAAAAAAGAGATAGAGAGAGAGAGAGAGAGAGAGAGAGAGAGAGAGAGAGAGAGAGTAAAGGAGCAGTCCCCTCGTTTATTAAATTGGATAAATCTACCGATTGTCGCATTCAATGACAAGTAATTTTTATTTATCTATTTTTTTCGCTCGACAAACAAAAACATTTAACCATCGAGCTACAGTCCGGGAATTTATATATATATATATATATATATATATATATATATATATATATATATATATATATATTATATATATATAATTATATGATTAAGTCTATACTATAAAATGTATACAACGTGGAGAAACGTTTCAGCCGTGGCCTAAAAAGGGGTACGTGCGCTTCGGAGGTGTCTGCTTTTGGCGTACCGTCGTCGTCGTCGTCGAATTTAAATTAAACAGTGATTTATATAAGAATTCGGCCGGAAGGTGCGGGAACGACGGCCACTTGGACGTGTTGAGTGCGAAGAGCGGAGAACAGGGACGGCGTTTCGGCATAGGAGGAGGGTTCGCGCGTTCGATTTTATTTATTATTTAAAGGTCAACCGGCATGCGATCCCATAGCTGATGCCGGGCGCCAGAATAGAAATCTATTTTCGATATTCATCCACACATATTTCGTCGGTCGAATCACGGCTGCTGCGCGGTGGGCAGAATGGAATTACAGTGTCGGGGGGGGGAGGGTGCAGGGCAGCAAATGAGAAATTGGCCAGGGGAAAAAAACCGATAAAAATGCGTGGTGCGCAATTTGTACGTGCATTAAGCCCGTTTCTATTATGATATTGTATTGTTGTTCGTCTACGGTGGCGCGGAGAGGTGACGGGCCAGAGACAGTACAGTGTTAGTGAGGAGAGAGAGAGAGAGAGACATAGAGGGATGTATAAATAGCGAAATATTAAAATTGAAAAAATGGCGTTAAAGCCGAGAAGAACGGGAGTAACCTATGCGCAATAACGGACGGGAAGAAAAGAAAAAAAAATTACCATGGACCGAAACACTGTATAGTGTAACTATACCAAACAATGTAAACGGGTCGAACAATACACCTGCTGTTACTGCGTTCTGCTGCTGTTGCTGTTGCTTTTGCTTACCCAGCTTGCGGTCCACTTAAATTGAACCGCAGCAGCAGCCACGTATTATTATTATGACTATTATTGTTGTTGTTGTTACCACTTCTCCTACGGTCTCATAGACTACCACTGCCAGAACACTGTGTTGTTCCGATCGAACGTCTATCAGTCTATCAGCGACCTCGGCAGCGTTCCCCCGCGACATGCCGTGCCCGGTCTCCATCAAAGCAGAATTTAGGTTTGTCCACCCCGAACGCAATCAAGATTCTCGTCCCTCGACGGCCTCCGTGTTATGCCGTAGTCACGTCAGCCTGATTGGAACCAACCGTATATTTTGAAATTAAAAACTAAAACCTTTTATATCGGATTCTACTTGCACGTTAGGTACTACCTAGTTTATTGATAAACGTTCATAATGCAAATCTCTCACGTTATTATGGCGTACCCTTAAATAATTACGATTTGGAAAACTCTCGCTGTATTAATTCCTACGATTTGCAGAGTTGGACGCTTATCTAATCCAATTTCTAAGTAAAGTTATACCTTACTGACATTTATGCTCGAGTCAAATGATCTGGAAAGAATTCAATACGTTTGAAGTGACACACTCTATCATTGGTAAATTTTGTAATACATATTTTTATATAATATTTGATATTCAAAGAATTCAACTACCACTTCTTGGTTGAATATTTAATTACGAAGAAGTAATCATAATAGTATATATTTTTCATTACTTTTGAAATTAACAAAAAAAAAAAAAAAAAAAAAAAATATATATATATATATAGTATACACATTATATATTAATACCACTTGTACATACCTTTCAGGCAAGAAGTAACATATCCTTAATAAAAATAATATTCATAATATGAATGATAACACTGAGTTATAGAAATATATGTATAACATAAGTCCATATTAATGAAATTACTAAACATTGTATTGTATTCAAGTATGATTATTCTTAAAGATTTTTCTCTCATTTGGTGAAAAAAAATGCTTTCACTTTTTTATATTTATTTGTTTAGTAGATTTTTTTAAATAATGGATAGTTTTTTAATTAAATCATATGATACATTTACAACTAGGTACTTTTATTTATATAATATAATTAAGTAGTCTCTGTAAACAGTAAATAACATAAATATAGAAAAACAATAAATCTTCGAGTAATATTATATTTTATTACCATGGGTTTCAGCAGGAAGTGTCATCATGTATACAATAAAATATAACGCAACTTATATTTTCAAACTTTGTCATATTTTATAGCCACTCGCTGCCGATTAACCACTATTTTCGTTATCTCAATTTGAGTCACTTGCCCTTTTTTTAATTTCCGAAAATAATTTAAAAAGAAACTTGACTGGGTAGCGTATAATTTTAGTTTTATAATTTTTATATTTTATGAAAATGTTTGATTTTTTTAACTTAACCGTTAAACAACACTTTATGAACTATTGTTATAATTAATCATTTAAGAACTTTTAATTGTTATTTGCAATCGAACACAAATAATGAATTTAATTTTGGCTAGATTCGGTGTACAATTTCATGTGGTATTCGTTTTATTGTTTTTAAACTCAACAAATTCACACAATAAACGAAATCATAAATCATTAAAATCGGGCAAAATCTATATAGCTATACCTATGTATATTGTGTACAACACATATTTTATATAAACTATAGAAGATAACAAAGGATTAATTCAACAAATTTAAACTAAGATACAGTTATTACAATGATATAAATTTACAGCAATAATTATTATTAATACTTTATTTCAAACCATTGTACCTTATTTTAAATGAAATTCGAATCCATTTTTTTAAATTTATATTTAACATTTAAATTACATGTAGCTTGGAAAAATATTAAGCTACAAACATAATATTATTAAAATGAACATTTAATCATAATAATTACACTTGCACGTTATAAATAAATAAATTCACTCCTTTTTCTATGATTAACATTTTAGTCAATATTTATTAAATATAAAACTATAATCGCATGTTTGTTATCATTCGATTTGAAGAAATTCAAAATAAAAAATTAGAATTAAAGGTCTTTTTTATTTTTCAGTTTAATTTTAAAAGAAGATTTTCATTGATCCATTTTTTAAATGGAGACAATTTATGTACATTTAATAAATTAATAACAAAAGAGTTTTGTTATTATATTAGTATTTTAAAATTATTTAGGAATTCAATGCATTGATCCACTAATAATTTTGTAAACTAAAGAACTAGATGAACTATTATAGTTAATCAATGTGGATTTATACACTGTAGTTTATAGTAAAATATTGACACATTATGATAAAACTTTCAATTAAAATTTTTCTGTCTTTTGGTAAGTTTTTACTTGGAGAAAACTCTGCTATATTAAACATTTATCTAATTTATACCATATATACTTGATGTAATATATAAAATGCACTTAATTTAAAAAGTGTAGGTATTTATCCTGTAGGATTTATTTTAAAAATGTATGCTTAAAAATACTAAAGAAAAACTGAGCTTGTGGTAAAGAAAATGGTAACATTAAGTTGGTAGTTAATATAATATGTTTTAAGCAAAAACCTCAATAGTTTTGATATTAATTATAATTTAGAAAAACACTCATGTCTTTAAAGTTTAAATACCTGGTTTAAAACTAAAGTTACAATCGAAATCTGCTAAATATTTTTAAATATATATAATATTTGAAATGGACATTTTTGTTTTTGTGATAAATTTAATAACTGCTATAGTATTCATGGAATGTAACGGTACTATGGCTGAAATATATGGATTCTCGATTAACTTTAATGTTTTGAAATATTGAAAAAAAAAAATAGGGGTTTGATAAAAGCTATCTCTCTATATTAATTGTGAAAAATAATGTTAAATAAATTAGGTAACAGAGAGAACGAGAATCAATTATTCTTTTTCATTCATTGTAAATACCTATTTCGGAAGTTTCGAGTTTTCGATCAAAACCATCAATTACGTCTACTAGAGTAAAAAGTGGCAAGTACTAATGGAATATGGGACTTCACCACAAGTAACATATTATCCGCAATTCCATGTTACAGTAATCGTTATGTGCCAATGATTTAATATATTAATAAATAAGAAGTTTAATATTAAAATAAATTCTTAAGGGCCATCGTATCTTTCCACAATATTTTTTAAATAATTTTTGTTAAGGGTTCGTTTTTGAAAAAATCTTATGAACTTAAATTAAAATACAGTACAAAAAAAAAAAATGGTCATCAAAATAAAACTAAACAAAATTAAACCATTTAAATTGGACGCAGTTCGTATAGTACCCTGCCGAATTATCTAAAACAATTTAATATAACTATTTAACTGCAGTAAATGGAAAGTTCTTTTTGGCATTTTTCGTCACTAAAATGCGTTGAAAATAACATTTTAGTGATTTTAAGTTATATTTAATGAAAACATTTGTTATACATTCCTATTTTGAATGTTTAGGTGAAAGAACAAAATTAGTTCAAAATAATAGCTTTTACAATACATTCGGAGTATAAAGTAAGTAGCCGATGAATAATAGTTGTTGAATAAAATAAAACCTGAATAATTGAAATGTAATGCCATAAATCATAATGACGTAGACCAAATTATAATTATAATTACTATGTGTCGAATGTTTATGAAATGTAATTCTTATATCACATACGCTTGTATATTATTATGATAATATATATTCATGATATTAATTAGTTTTTATTTCAATTCGTGTTGAATGTTAAATTTAATATTATTTCAGTTTAACTTTACGTAACAATGATTAAAACAAGAAAAATACAGAAACACACCAGGAAAACTGAGACGTTTATTATTCACATAGTAATGTCATTTAAGTGCATTTGATTATAATTTATTTGATTGTAATACCAAAGTCATAATGTTGTATATAATATTGCTTAAAACTTAGCAAGGTATAGTAGGTACTTGTCTGAAAATCAATTGAACACAAGTATAGACCCCGCATAAGTATTGCCGAGAAAAAGTTGTATTATTCATTATTACATGCACAGCACATATATACTGATTCGTTGAATCGAGTTGCATGCGTCATTCACTTTTTAGTGTCTACTTTATTTATTCATTTGAAACCATCGATACGCTTTAACAATGGTAGTCTTTGATGCAATAATAATACTACATTAATTATACGAACGCATAAATGGATCAAAATCAAAAAGTACGTGTCTTTCATCACCCAAAACATTTTTATGAATACGTGTGCATGTATAGTTGATACGGATGGAATATTAATAAAAATTCAATCAAAAAAGACGTAGTGAATGTGTCAAATGTACGAGATAGTGTGTGCACGGAATAATAATTATCTCGTTCGTCGAACAGACAGAGGGGTCATAACGACCATTTTGGAAAATTGGTCGCTAAAACGGGTGAAACATTATATATACATACATAAAAAAAAATCGAACAAATACCGAATAATGCAAACATTGGAATGAAACGACAGTACTATGACGGGTGACGAGGTGGGTTCTTCTTTTTTATTTTTAATTCAAATACGAGCGTATATTCATATTATGATAATGTGTCCACGGTAACCACGGGTAACCATTTGTTGTTTTATATCGGAATTACCAGAGGGTAAAAAGGGAATTTCGTATCAATTATTTATCCCAATATCGACTTTATTTGAAAACATATCAATAATGTCAAGTTAGAATTCCTACTGGCATAGTGACCCACCAACTTGAGGATATATTCTGTATGTCTAGACACATTTTCTAAATTATTTTTGAAAATATACCCATTGAAATTCAATTATTTCAGAAGAAATTGTTCTGCAGTGGGTAGAAAATAAGTAGAAACCAAAACTTACATGAGTTTCGGACACCGGAATCAGAATAAAACTTTTAGCACTTAGGTGATTTGACTTTGTATCAGAAACATTAGTTTGACGTCTAAGGGAGGGAGAAAACTTAGCAAAATATTATTGAGAAAAGTAGTTCTTAAGCTATTTTTACATTTTTAAACAATTTTGGATTAATTTTATTTTGAAAAAGTTTGTGCAACGTATTTCACTTAAGTAGACACTCAGATTAACCATTTTAATAACAAATTTTAAAATTTATTTTGAAACAAAAGTAAATATTACATAAAATGATAAATAAATTAATTTACCTATTTTAAATCATAAGTAATTAGATGAATAGTAATAATGATGTTTTTAATTTACCAACAGTTTAAATATTGACAAAATATAATTGTAGTAAATACTTTAAATAGAATAATAATTTTTTTAACATTGAAAGGGTATACAGTTGTTTTCGACTTTGTATTCAATATTATAAAATACGATAGTTATTTATTTTAAGAATGTGATATGATTTTATTTTTACGTATTGATTGACAGTATGTTCATTTTCGAGTTATTTATCATCCCTTTGATATTTTGCATAAAAATGTTTAATTTATAAATCAATGTATAAAACATTTTCTATAGTTCATTTGATATATTTAAAAAAAGGACGTACTTCGCTCCATAAGGTATTTTTGGCTCCTCGGACAAGATGATGGTGATGGGTGTGTTGAATTACAAAGAAACGATCAATCATTTCTTTAAATAAACGATTCTGGATAAGGTTCAGAGTTAAATAAACTGTTTATTTATTAACCATTTATAGTGTAATTCTATTGTTGGTAAGTTTTTTTTCATCAAAATCGTTTAAACACTTTTTTTGAAGAAGGAGTCATTTTTTTTTTACCAAAAGATTCAAAATATGTTGTTCTATTAGTATCCAATTGTTCCTAATGATTGGATCGTATAGTAACTTTATATGCTCATTATAAGTAGATAATCAATGTAAAAATAGTTTATTCCGTGAAAGCCCTATACTAATTTACTTAAACTCTTATGGAAAAATGCCTAAATCACGATTTTTGAAATGAATTCAGTATTATCAATTAAATATAAAATCATTATGGTCATTTTTTATTTTCAGATCTTTTTGAAAAATATTAAACACTTGGAAAAGATAAACTTTAAAAAACGTGCTTTTTTATGTCAAAGTATTTAACAATATGTCATTAACATATGGTATAAATTTCAAATGTCTAGAGAAATGATTTTTGAAATTATGACTTAATTACTAAAATTTATTTAGTGAAAGTGCTGTTAATGGTATGTTTTACTTTTTTTTACTTGATTATTCCTCACGCCTACGAAAACTATCAATTAGAGAGAAAAATAAACCCTTAAGTACCATCTACATGCAATTTACGATTTGTAGAGTTGCTTGATAAAGCTTTTGGATAAGGTTAGGTGTATGAAAATGTGTCTCTAGCAAAAATAAATAAAGAAAGAAAAATATACATAATTGAAAACCAATACATCCTTTGCTTCACTCAAAAACTAAAATATGATACTTGGATGAAAAGTATGTATTCGATTAGATATATCAAAATTAATTTTCAACTGCGATTTATTTTTATTCGTCATATTTTTGTCTCCTTTTGTTTGGTTCTAATATCAAGTGTCAATAATTTAGTTTTACCCACAGATAAGTAAATAGAAATGCAACTCAGAAAAAGGTGATTTTCAAGTATTTGTTTTCATAGTAAAATCAGGGTTTCAAAGACTTAACTAAAATCAAAACAATTGAGATATTGGGTTTGACAATAATTCACAAGGTACAATCTTAGCAGGTTAATTTTTTATAGTTAATAATAATTTAAAGTTTGTTCATTGTTGGAAGAATAGTTTGTATAATGCATATTACATATTTCCCAATTAAAAATTAAATACATTTTATTTTTATCCATACTTATCAATACGTATTTATTATTTATTAACAGTAAATAAAAGTATGATCAGATTTGTAACAGTATTTGTTTAGAAGTGTTCAATGTTCGTGGTGACAATTGGAATAACATATTTACCTACGTATTATTGTCTTAGCCAATAACTATGCATGTGAAATATGTCTTGCATTTTGGTCACGTATTCTGATATCATTAAATAGATAATAAATATACATATCTAGACATGAAATTATATTGATCAAATATATTTTCCAAGTAGGTAATATAATTTTCTAGCTGATCTATGGAATGAAGCAAGAACAAAAAGTGAATGACGCATAACTTTTGAAATTATTATGTTATTTTTAATACTCGTATTTTACAGATCCTATAAAATCAAAATCAAAGTGATTCATTCAAACACATGTCATAAGAATCATAAATATTAATTTTAGAGACTGATTGAAATTATTTAAGAATATCAGTTTAGTGTAAATAATTAATAAATATGCACTTAATATAATATATTTTACTTATAATAGATAAAATATTTTGTATGAATATAATATAATTGTAATAATTTGTAAAATAACTTTGTAAATTTGTTATATATTCAAAAGTAAAATACATTGAATAAAACATGAATTATTAGAATTGTCAAATAGATCTGTCACGCTCTGTATGAGGGTATACAATATTAATTTTTTTAAATTATTTATAGCCAAATATGACAAACCGTTATTGATTTAAGCCAATGATGATTCAAACTGTTTATTAATAATCATTACTAAAATTGAAACATTAATTTATATTTGATGTTCATAAAGCATTTATAAGAGGAGTATTAACAGAAAAATAAAGTTGTTAAGATAACGATAGGAAAAGTTCGTTATTCCTTTTAGATTCTGAACGGAGTGAAGAATGTATTGATTTTACAATGATGTGTGTTTTTTTTTTTTTTTTATTTATTTTTTTATTTTTGTGTCTGTCGACACGATTTGGGGCAGTAAAAATGCTTCGATTGCCTTATATAGCAACTTTTCTGAAAGGAAATTGAATCTAGTTGGTACTTTGGGGGGTCAAAAGTTAAAAATTTTCAATATTTTTTTAACGCGCCGGGAAAAACCCTTAAAAAATGAGGGAAAAACGGTATATTTTACGCAAAACCAGTTTTGGACAAAATCAAATTTTTTATTTTGCTATAACTCAAAAACTAATCGATGTAAATACTTGAAATTTTCACCAAATGTTTAGATTAGCGTTCTCTATACACCGTTAAATTTTCAAAGTATTTTGACTTTTATTGAGCTAATTATAGACAATTGAAATTTTCAATTTTTTTAAGTATTTTTTTTTAAAATAACGATAAAATTTTTTTTTTTTGCCAGAAAATCTTGAAAATTTAATACAAGGTTTCTTATAAGTTGTTCCATAACTGATAAAAAAAAATCCAAAATCGTAAGTCACAATTTTTTTTTATAAGTGCTCAAAGTTCCAATTTATACGAAATATGTAAAAATTGCGTAAATTTGCAAATAATTTTGTTGTTGAAAAATCGTAAAATTTTTTTTCTTTTATAACTAAGTTTTGAAAATTTGGTACAAGGTTTTTCATTAGTTTTTCTTCAATTATCTGCAAAAAAAACTCTACCGGATTCAGACAAAAAAATTTTATGAGTGTTTGAAATTTAAATTTTTACAAAAACACGTTAAACGACGGTTTAGCCTCAAACGATTTTTGCTATTTGTTTTTTTTTCAAAAAGTATAAGTTGTAGAAACTTGAAAATTTTATCAGTTGTTTATATTGGCATTTTCTTTATATAATTTTATTTTCAAAAGATTTCACTCATTTTTAATCAATTTATAGGCATTTGAAATATTCGATTTTTTTTATTTTTTTTTTTATAAATGTTGATAAAAAAAATGTAGCTCGGACGAAATACTTGAAAATTTAATAGATGGGTCTACATAAGTTGTTCTAACTCCCATTCAAAAATTATAAAAATACATAGGCACAATTTTTTTTTATAAGCATCTATAGTTCAAACGTTTACGAAATAATTACATGATTGCGTAAAATAATAATTTAGCCTTCAACGATTTTTGATATTTGTTCTGATTCAAAAAGTATAAGTCGAAAAAACTTGAAACTTTCACCAAATGTTTATATTGGAATCATCTATACGTAGTACAATTTTTGTAAACTTTAGACTTTTTTTGAGCTTTTAATAGACAATTGAAATTTTCAACTTTTCTTTGTTTTTTTTTCTGAAATGTGGATAAAAAAAATTTGACTGGACAAAAATTCTTGAAAATTTAATACAAGGTACCTAATATGTCGAACTTATCGGTATAAATAAAAAATTCAAAGCGTAATGCACAATTTTTTTTTTTATAAGCATAAAAAGTTCATATTTTTACGAAATGTGTAGAAAATGGCGAAAATTTGAAGTTATTTTGCAGTTGAAAATTCATAAAATTTTAAGTATTCAAAACTAAGAATTGTAAATTCGGTACAAAGTTTGACATACGTTTTCCTTCAATTATCTGTAAAAAAATTTGCACTGGAATAAAATCAAAAATTTTTATGAGTGTTTGAAATTACAATTTTTTCACATAATCGCGTAAAATAACAATTTAGGCATCATTGATTTTTGATATTTGTTCTTATTCAAAAAGTATAGGTCGTAGAAGGTAGAAACTTAAAACTTTTACAAAATGTTTAAATAGGCATTTTCTTTACATAGTTGTATTTTCAAAATATTTCGTTTATTTTTTAGCTATTTATAGGCATTTGAATAATTCGATTTTTCTTAGATTTTTTTTTATAAAAGTCGATAACAATTTTTTGGCCCTACCAAATCGCTTGAAAATTTAATAGAAGGTTTTGAATAAGTTGATCTAAGAGTGATTCAAAAATTATTCAAATACATTGGCACAATTTTTTTTTATAAGCAGCTGAAGTTCAAAAATCGACAAAATTTGTCAAAATCACGAATATTTGCAAATTATTTTGTAGTTGAAAATGTATAAAAATTTTTGTATTCAAAGATAAGAAATGAAAATATTATGTAATATCACAGCTGATAAAGATAATTAAATAGATTAAGTTTATTATAATATAATCAGTAGCTGACAGCTGTTCTATATCACAGTCGTCTGTAGTCCGTGGTGTCGGTCGGTTGGTGCGCTTCCGTTATCGGGTTGTCTTATCGTCTTTATTGTAGGCATTATGGCACCTACCTCACCAAATACTTTAAATGATGATAAATTTAGCAAACTTATTGTTATGATTAATGAGTTAAAAAATTCACAAAATAAAATCATATCGTCAATTAATTCATGTCGTGAATCTATTAAATTACAAGATAAAAAGCTGGCTTCATTTGACTCCAAATTTGACCTATTATCCGAACAAATTACTTCGGTAATTGAGGAAAATAAGTCATTAAAATTGAGAATTGAACAACTTGAGTTTAAATTGTCGTCAGTTGATCGATCTCAATCCAATAATAATCCTATTACTCAAGAAAGTTTGTTCACTGAATTTATGGACCGTCAATCCAGAGCTCGTAATATTATACTATTTAATGTACCAGATCCTTCAACCAGTGCTGACCAACAAAATGACTCTGGTCTTGTTGACGAAATACTCAATGTCATCAGAGTCCCTACTAAACCTCTATCTATTCATCGATTGGGAAAACCTTCAAGTAAGCCTCGTCCTATACGTGTTATTATGCCTTCACCATCGGATGTTTTTCAAATTTTAAAAGTCAAACGGCAGCTATTTAATGTTGACAAATTTAAAACTGTTCGAGTTTCATCTGATCAAACGCCACAACAGCGTAAGCTGTATTCTTCTGTTGCCTCTGAAATGAAATTGCGTAAAGATGCTGGTGAAACCGATCTTTTTATTAAGTTTGTTAATAATTGCCCAACCATCTCAAAAAACGATCAAAGAGCCCAGCAAATGTAAATCAACTTTCCATCTACTATCAGAATATTCGAGGTATTAATACTAAATTAGATTTGTTTATTCGTAATGTTTCTCTTTGTAAATATGATATTATTATACTTACGGAAACATGGTTATCTACCAATGTTATCGATGCAGAACTTGGACTTTTTCCCCTATACAATATTTTTCGATGTGATCGTTGCAGTACTCGTGATGTTATTACAAGAGGTGGCGGAGTGCTGATAGCAGTTAATAGCAGGTTATCATGCCGTCGACTCACTATCTGTGATAACTCGGTTGAACAATTATTTATATGCATTAGTGATAAATGTTCCTCTTTAATTATTGGTGCTGTTTATATTCCACCTGCTTCTGATAATAATGTTTATGATATACATTTTAATACTATTGATGTTTTGTTAAATGAAAATTGTAATTCTAAATTTCTAATTTGTGGTGATTATAATCTACCAAATATTAATTGGCAATCTGTTAATGGTTCAGTTGTCCCTTTGGGTGCTCGTGCTGGTTCACTTGAATCTAATGTTTTAGCTCGTTTGTATTTTCAAAATTTAATCCAATTTAACTTAATATATAATCGCTCTGGATCGTTGCTTGATCTTGTTTTGTCTAACATGTTTAATATCAATGTAGCTAACGAAAATAACTCATTACTACCATTAGATTCTATGTACCACCCAGCCCTGACAGTTGAATTGCCTATTTTATCATTTAAGTACTTAGACTATAATGAACAAATATATGATTTTATCAATTGTGATTATAATTGTATTAGATCTAATCTTGCTTCGTTAGACTGGAATGGCATATTTAATGGTCTAGATATCAATGATGCGGTAACTACATTCTATGATAACGTTTTTAAAATTATTAATACCTATTGCCAAGTTAAAACTTTATATTTACCAAAGCACCCTCACTGGTTCAGCCATTCATTAAGGAAGTTAATTTTTGATAAAAAAATTGCTCATAAAATATATAAACAATCGCCTACTTCACATAATTATAACATTTTTTCTAATTTACGTGCGCGCTGTAAAGCTAAAAATAAAATAGATTACAATATGTATATCCGAAAAACTCAAGACTCCATACCTAAAAATCCTAAATTTTTTTGGCAATATGTAAAAAGCAAACGTTCTACTCAATCTCTACCGAATTCAATGTATTACAATAGTAACACTGTTTCTGGTGGTGATGATATTACAAACAGTTTCGCACACTATTTTTCCCATGTTTTAAATATACCAACAAACACGCAAACTATTTCGGAATCTTACAATTATAGTTTTCCATCTGTTGATTTTAATTTGTGTACGCTGACTCTCAGCGATGTCTATAATGCGATCAATGAAATAACTTATAAAACTTGTCCCGGTCCTGACAAAATTTCCAATATATTTTTTATACAATGTAAATTTGTTCTGTCAACACCCTTACTAATACTATTTAATCGTTCTCTTTCCACTGGAGTCTTTCCGGATAAATGGAAAATATCGTACGTCTCCCCTATTTTTAAAAGCGGAGATATAAACCATATAACAAATTATCGACCTGTATCTATAATATCTATAATTCCAAAAATATTCGAGGGTATAGTTTATAGGAAAGTTAGTCCCCTATTTAAAAATTTTATAATTGACGAGCAGCATGGCTTTATGTCTAGTAGATCTACTACAACTAATCTTTTGGTTTTTCAAAAATTTATTTTAAACGCATTTAAATTAAACTGTCAGGTGGACGTAATATTCACCGACTTCGCAAAAGCCTTTGACAAAGTTGATCATAGTATACTCGCTAATAAGTTGTTCCAATCAGGACTCCGTGATCCTTTCCTTTCTTGGATAGTATCATTTTTATCAGGTCGAAGGCAGTACGTGAAATTTAAAAATTATAACTCATATATGTATAATATTACCTCTGGGGTTCCTCAAGGTTCTAATTTGGCCCCTCTTCTTTTTAATATTTATATTAATGATATTAAGGATACCAATTCCAATATATTGCTATTTGCGGATGACGTTAAACTATTCCGTATTATTAAAACTCCACTTGATACTAAATTGCTTCAGGATGATCTTGATAAAGTGAGTGATTGGTGTGATACAAACAAATTGTACATGAATGTTTCTAAATGTAAAGTTATTACTTTCTCTAGAAAACGTTTGCCTTTAATAAACAAGTATTTTTTTAAGGGTGTTGAGTTAGATCGAGTCAACCTCGTGAAAGATTTGGGTATATATTTAGACCCTTATCTTTCATTCAATGACCATTATATCCAAATTCAAAATAGAGCGTCCTCGATGTTAGGGTTTATAATGCGGAGCTGTAATAATTTTGATAATCCTATAGCTCTTAAATCACTATACTGCGCCTTTGTGAGGTCAATTTTGGATTATAATTCAATAATCTGGTCTCCTTACACATCTGGTCCAATTCATTCGTTAGAGGCAATTCAAAATCGCTTTTTGAGAATTATTAGTCATAAATGTAATATTCAACGGTTGCCTCACACTTCGTATGAACCATTATTATCATATTTAAACATTGATACTCTTCAGATCAGAAGTGTTAAACATGACATTAATTTTATATATAAACTTTTAAATGGTTGTGTAAACTGTTCAGATCTATTGTCAAATATTTCTTTTTTAGTCCCTGGTCATTCGTCTAGACAAACTAATACCTTCTATGTGCCATTCCAGCGTACTTCATATGGTAAAAACGCCCCTTTAATTAGATCCATGCAACATGTGAATAATTACAATATTGATATGTTTATATATAATTCTATTGTTTCTTTTAAATTATATCTTAGTAATTTAATCAATTAACTATTGTATACAAATACCTTATCTATGTAAATATTTCTGTACCACATTAAATTGTAACTGGGCTCGCCCGTTTAATTTCAATAAATAAATAAATAAATAAATAAATAAATACAAAATATTGGTAGATTGTAAACACAAGGTGTATAACGTACCTTTACATGGTTGAATAGAACGTTGCTAACTTCCAATTTCCAGTTATTTTAATGTGTGTATCAGTTCCATAAACATGCGGATTTTATATATTATTATTAATTATTAATATTTAAATAGACGTAGCCACGGAGCATTCAGCATATATGGACGGCGGGGTCGGGTGGTACCGTCACGATAGTGCATTTAGGCAAATAATATGGTATTTACCTACGCCCTATCTATGCACATCCTGGTTTGTCCAATGCTCACGAGCAGAAGTCACATGAATAGACAAATGTAAATTTAACCCAATCTAGGATATTAAAATAAAATATATATTACAATTTAAGGCTGACATCTTCATCTTCGTTCAGAATCGTTTTTTTTTTTATAATATAAAATAATTCCAAAATCTATCCAATAATGCCTAATCTAGCAATGCATCTCGTGTATCCCACCCAACTACTGTATCCTGTACTTAACTTACAATGATTTATCATTGCATTCAAATGTAAAGTACCATACAACTAAACTATCGTAAACCAGGTGATCCCATGATAGAAAGTGCTATACACTCCTCACCATTATCTTGTCCGAGGAGCGAAGCGACGAAGGACGAACTTCCACCACCATTATCTTATCGGCTTTTTTTAGTTTTAGGATATGAAAACGATCGGGGTGATGTGACATAATAGTTGTCACAGTCACGAATCAGTGCTATTCGGCATCGCTTTAACCTCTATGGGTGACCATGCGGGTTTTTAGCAATGCAGCCATTCTCTTCGGGTCGTCGAGGAAGTAATGCGAAAACGGTTCCTTTTCCGGTGTAACCGGGATTATTTACCCCCGTGAAATTTTACCTCCAAAGGTAAATTTTTACTAGTGAAATTTTACCTCCCGGTAAATATTCGCTAGTGAAATTTTACCCCCCGTAAATATCCGCTAGTGATTTTTTACCCCCGATAAATATCCACTAGTGATTTTTTACCTCCGGTAAATATCCACTAGTGATTTTTTACCTCCGGTAAATATCCACTAGTGATTTTTTACCGGGGGTAAAAATTCACTTGTGGAATTTTACCCCAATGTATTTATAAACCCCGGTAAAATTGCACTAGTGATTATTTACTGGGAGGTAAAATTGCACTAGAGACAATTTATTGAGGGGGGGAGGTACAATTTCCCTAGATATATTTTACCGGGGGTAAAAATTCACTATGTTTATTTATTTATTTATTTATTTTATGGCATAAGATGTATATATACATATATATTGAAATACACAACTAGTTCGTTGATAACTCATAAAGTAAGTTTCAAGTATATTAACAGGCCCAACTAGAGGGGGGGGGGGGTACTTGAGTATTTTCTGCGGGGATTGGGCTTCCTCGAGGGCCATGATGAAAAACTTAATTTTATCAAATATTCAATAGAAGCTTTTTTAAAATGGTACAACGTGCATATACAAATCTATTTTTATTTATTATTAAATTATTAATAGTTTCTTCGAATTAGGTCATAGAAATAATAGTTTTACTAGTGGAATTTTACCCAAGTGTATTTATAAGCCCCGGTAAAATTTCACTCACGAATACTTACCGGGAGGTATAATTTCACTAGCGAATATTTACCGGGAGGTAAAATTTCACTAGTGAAAATTTACCGGGGAGGTAAAATGTCACGCGGTAAATAATCCCAGCCACACTGGCACCTCAAAAAACACACAAAGAAAAGGATATGATTATGATGGTGGGTGTAAGAATCCACGTTGAATCATTTTTACGATTAGATTAACTGAAGAATAATATTTTAGAATGAAGTTATTTAAAAGTTGAAACCATGGTAAATTTTTGTTTCGGCAAACGATTCTGAGCAAAATTTAAATAATTTTACTACCTACTAGTAAAGTTTTTGGAAAAATTATAAACCTCATATTTTATCGGTGAAAATTTAAAGTTTCTAACATAAACTATATGGAATAATAACTATAATACATTTTTACTGGATTGATAATTTCAAAGCGTTTTATTAAAAAAAATATCGCTAATCTACGTATAAATTATGACCTCCTCCGAGGTTCTAAATTTGAAATTGCATAAAAACCCCTTTTTTCATTTTTGAAAATGTTTAAAGTGCTTAAACTAGATATTTTTAATAATTTAAAAGTTCTATAACTAGTCCGAGAGTGGTAAAATATTGTTGTCTGTATAAGAGTATGGTGATATTTGGTGAACATATCGAGTGGCTAGCATCATTTATCATGTCCAATTTATTTTTTGAAAACCTCTCTACAACAAATTTTTCCGTTTTTACTAAGTTTGGCAGTAGTTTCTCCTGATGCCTGAAAAAATATTGAGAATAGAGTAGAATGGTCTCTTTAAGTATCAAATAAACATCATTTCTGATTAATAAAATTGCATCACTATTAATATTCAAAAACGTGATTACATACACACAAGAAAAAAACGCATCATCTTAAAACTACAATACATTCTGTGATTTACTTAGAATCTAAAATTGATTTTGTGTTCATATATTTTGCATGAAAAAATAAAAATGATTTAAAATGTTGTCCATTCAAATTTTCGCAATACTTAAGCACATTAATTTTATCTGTAAAAACTTAACTCAAATCTCAGTTAAGTATTTTAAGAAACTCCAAAGAATTTTCAAGACTGAATTAAATAAAACTAATTTCGAGATATGTCGAAATAATATCTCGTACTAGCTAGTTGTTATGAAGTATTAATATAATTTAACAGTTGTAATACACGAATACTCCTCAAACGAAAAATAAGAATTTCGTTATTTAGAAGCGATAGCCCACAGCCCACAATAAATTGTGATTATTTTTATAGAAAATATAAATAGATGGTTAACTGTAAATAGTCACTCACTTAATCAAAAAACGTTGTGATTCCACTCCATTAACCATAAACCAAAAGTTTCAAATGTTCATATTTGGTAACTCTACTTGAAGAACGAAATTTGTTCTCATTTGATACAGTTATATTTTATGAACGAAGAGTGCAAATGTCAAACAACTCGTTTGACATATTTAAATGGTAATCTTTCTTCATAATAGTGTTCAAAGTTTAGATTCAATTTATTTTCTATAATTAATTTCAATATAAATAGTGGCAAGTAACTTGTTTATTAATCAATGTAACTTAGCCGTCAAGGTAAGTTAGCAATCAATATTTAAAACGTAAAATCAAATGCTGAAAATAATCAAAAATATAGTGACGTAATTCTTGAAACCAAAATGAAAATTTAAGTTACAGTAGAATGAAATTAAGTGAAATCGCGTGTGAAATTTCTAATGTTGAAAATTATTAACCAATAACGATATTTTCTAATGATCTTATATATTATAATATGTGCAATTGAAATGATAAACCAGAACTTATGCATTTTCACAACACAGTATCTGTGTATCACAGTATCTATTTATTATTACTACAGTATAACTATAATACTGTAATCGTATAATAATATATTGAGTATTTTAAAATAATAATTTTATTTAAGAATGTAAATACAGAAAATATTAAATGTATAATCAATACTTTTAGCAATAATGTACTGTAGTTATTCAGAAATATGCATTCAAAAAAATATTATTTGAAGTAAATAATATTTGTTTCAAAATGATATATTTTTTAAATATTTATTTCCACATTTTTGATTTGTAATATTGCTTCTAAAATTATATTCGATCCCATTAAAAATCAGAAATTTCCTCCACTTATAATTATATATTGGTAATTTTTCGAAATGCTCAAAAACTATTTTACCATGCGAAAAGATTTACTATGAAAATTTTGAGTAAAAGTAGAAAAATAAGTCCTTGATTAGATTTTCATAAAATTGATTATAGTCAATAAGTTGTTACGCTAAACGAATGATGCTATAACTGTTTTAAATGTCTTTTCTTCTAAGTAATATTTACATTTTTTCGAACTAATTACAGGTTTTTTGGTTTGAATATTAGGAATCTCTCGTTTCTTAAATTTTACTAAAATCTATTTTTAATTCTAAATTTTATTGAAATTTGCTGTTACTAAAATATCTACCACTTTTTTTTTATCTGTGTGACAATTTTTGTTAAAATTAGCTCCAAGAATTCACATATGTTATTTTGTGATTGATTTGATAAATTTAAAAATAACACATAAATGCATGTTGAGAATAAACATTTTTATCACAGTTAGACATTCCTTTTTTTATTTTCTTATTTTTTCTGACCGCATGGTGTACAATAAATTAATAATGAAGTTCTGATTTTTAATGAAATCATATTGAAATAAGACTTGTCTATGATCTATGTTTGTACAATACTTAATCTCAAAAGAATAAGATACATTTACTGAATCATCGGAACTGTTAATGTAACATCAAATCAATTAATCACACTTATGTTTTAGACAAGCGAAAGATAAGTTCATTTGAGACTGGGCCAATTTTTAGACCATTACAAATGTTTTGCTTGATGTTTATAAAAATCTTTTGATTTTTACCTTACAAGCAATGTTCATAAGTCATTTGGCAACAATTTATTAGATTCAACATAAGTTTGGGCTATTTATTTGATTAGTCTATCAAATGATTGAAAAAAAAACTCAACTTGTAATAAAACAAATTGCTTAGTTACTACAACGAATTCAATAATACTATACCATAGATTTTTATAAACTTTATTATTTGATATTAAATATTATAAAAGATTAGTGTATTATGTGCTATTGTTACTTAAGTTTTGACTTTATTTTATTATTAATATTGTACATACAAACATAATTTAAAACTACAAAAAACATATCTAGATATCTAATAAATGAAACAAAATCTTTTAAAATAAAAACATGTATAAAGATGTATTGTTTATAATTACATAACATAGGATTACTTCAAATTCCATAGTTAAGAAACAAACTACATGAAAATAATATGATTATCGTAATAAGTTATAACTATATTCACTAGTTGAAATTACCAACTAAATACAACGTAAAATACCGTTTTATTGAAAATAAACGTTAAATGTCAGTAACGTTAATAAAATCCAATAGAATATGACAGCATTAAGTATACCGTTGGTATAAAATTGGTTAGTGGTTATGCATTATAATTAATGAATAGTGTGAAAAATTTAACTGGAATTTGGCTTCTATGTGATAGACAATATTATGGTAATCTCACATAATATGGAAAACACTGATATCCTTTAAAATGCATTATATCAAATTCGGCATACTGAATAACGGATATAAAAATATTATTATACATTAGAACTAAAAAAATAGTATAGGAAATTCTACTTTAAGATAAAAACGATGTTTTCATTCACACCGAAAGCATCTCCAAATTATAACAATAGACAGAAAACTGCTAAATGGCGTAACTCGGTATGAGTTGTTGGTAGTCTTTGAAAAAAAGTAAAAAGAAAATAAAAAAAACAATTTTCGGTAAATGAAAAAATAAATCAACAGCAAATAATATTTGTCGAAAAAAAAAATTTCTATAACACATTTCTATTATATTCTATATTTGTATTCTAACAATTGGAGTATTTGTTTTTCTAAATTAAAAATATTTGTTTGTTATCTCCTAGCCGTGACTAGTAATACATATAAATATGCAGACATACGCCTCGTCATTTACATTTATCAGGAATATCAAATAATATCAAATACGAGTATATTCAAATATTACAACACATTTAACACACTTTACGTGGTGTCAATAGTTTCAAAAACCAAATTTGGAGTTTTGGATTTAAAGAACAATTATAATCTGAATACAAGAATCAGGTGACGAATAATACATCGGTACTCATATTGCATAAATATCTTTCTCTTTATATTTATAAGTTAAGTTTAACACTTTAAAAAAGAAAATGGCTGAAAAAATTAAACAAACTTAGTTTCGGTCGTTTAAAAGAGGCAAAAAGTCGAAATAATGATTTATTTTGGCTATTTGTTGTTCTTTAGCACACAAAACTAGGTCTGTCAAAAACTCGAATGTCGAAGCCCGAATTTTGTATTATTTATATATTATTTTAATAGTTAACTATAATTATCAAAAAAAAAAAAAAACTGGACATAATTCGCACAATGGGATATTTTTCGCTCCTAGGACAAGATAATGGAGATGGTTGTATTAAATTTTAAAGAAACGATAAATCATTTCTCTAATTAAATGATTCTAAGCAAAGATTCAGTATAACATTTACCATTTATATAATTTACAATTTTGTGTCTAATTTTCAGTAGGTTTTTTTAGATTCTGAGTGAAGCGAAGGATCTTATGGTTTTACAATGATGTTTATTTTTTTTTTTTATTTTATTTTTTTCTAGAAAAACTAACGCAAACATTTTTTTTTGTAGTTGGAATTATGGGGGGACAAAATAAAAGTATCAAATATCCACCTATGAAAAAATTTCTCGCTTCACTCGCATTATATACACTTATCAATAATTACTTGACAAATAAAATCATATTAATTGAAATAAAAATAATGAATCCATATTGTTTACAATTGTTTAAATATCAGAAAACAATAATTTAATAAAAAAATAAATTTGCATATATGGGCCAAATGGAGACATAGAGCACAGTCACATTCGTATGATCACAAATACAATTCAGTATTCACGATTAAACAATATTTTTAACATCATATTTCCTAACACTAAAATATTTATTATAATTGTTAATTAAACAATTATAATAAATATTTTATTGATATGACAATAATCAAAACAAAACGGGGTCACCCCGAATGTGATAAATTATAATCGATAATAGTTATTTATAGATGTGAAAACCAATTTGCTATTCAATATTCTCATCACTCACACACTGTCAATATAAAATACTATAATACTATTTATATTTATATACTTATAAATAAAATTAATAATATAAAATTAAGAATTTATCGTTCAATATTATAATATCACCTAGGTATCAACTAGGACCCACCCCATACACACATACAACCAAATTTTATTTGGGGGGCAAGTGCCCCCCTGCTCCTGGGGATTTGCGCCTCTGCATTGACAGCATCGAACGAACGCCGAACGACGATATCCAGACGCGGCCACGACGACGATGGCGTTACACAATAGTCGACAAGAATAATTCGTCATCAACGAATTAAACTTGGTACCTACGCGTACTCACATGTTAGTCGTAAAATAATGTAATGGCGAAGTGTCCAGATGGATTTTATTATTTCTGAAGTTGCTTTTTTTTTTACTTCTCAATCGAGTGTCACTAAATGGCGGTGCACGACGAAAATGCGACGCGTTCATTGAAGTCATGGAAAAATGAGTTTATTTCCCTGCGGATCGCGTCCACCCAAGGTCAGTGTAAACACGTATTTGTATTATTTATCTACAACGACCTTGGAACCGTCGTCGGCTAGCGCGACAGTGCCGACAACACGCGCGTGGCGCAGGAGAGTTTGCTATTATCTTTGGCGGTCGGAAGACGCTCGGACGTTCAGGTACAGCCCAAACACCATAGACCTTATACTATGTAGTATAAGGTCTATGCCAAACACGAATGGATTGTTTTTCTTCCGGTGGCCCACTCATGCGCGTTCCGTGAAAAAAGTCGAATCCGCCTGTACCTGCCACGCGTCGATCGTCATCAAGGGATTTATAGATGATTTCCATAAATCTCAAAGTTAATAAAAAACCTGATAATATATGAGAAGATAATATAATTCATATACTGAGGTAATAATTGACTTATAATCAATACACAACATTAAAATCACCTATAAACCTCGGATCGTCATCTCGATTAAAGGTATTATAATATATTCATATTCATACATTTTAGATTCTGAGTGAAGCGAAGGATCTTATGGTTTTACAACGATGTTTTTTTTTCTTTTTTTTTTCTGTAAACACTTTTTCGTATAGAAATCCTTGGCTAAAAGTTTCGTTCAGCAACTTTTTAGATTCGAAATTGAACTGAGATGGTACTTTAGAGAGGTCATTTTTCCAAAATCTCCATAGTTTTTCCAGTAATCAAGAATAACGATCGAAAAACTGAGTAAAAACGGTAAAAATCGGTAAAAATCCGCCGTAAACGAGATTTTCACTGTTCAGATTTTAGGTATTTAGTCATAAGTCAAAAATTATTGAAGCTAGAAACTTGAAAATTTTATCCAATATCAAATACATACTTTTTTATATTGGACAACATTTTCAGAACAATTATAGCACTTTTGACTTAAATATAGAACTTTTAATTTACCAAATTGTTTGAAAGTTGTTATGTTATATAATTTTAAATATTTGACAAAATGTTCTGAAAATTTAATATGACCTCACTCGTATACCTACCTAATTATCCTAACAAAAATTCAAAAATCGTGACTCAGGATTTTTTTTTATACACACTTTAATAAATTATTATACGATTTTTTACGATATTTTCTGATTTCTTTTAAGTTTATTTCCTATGAAATATTGAGTATTTGTTAGAAAGTTCTGAAATTTTAATACAAGTTTACTCTTATACTAAACTATCAATACCGAAAAAATAACAAAAAATCGTGACTCAAGATTTTTTTTCCAAGCAATTAAGTAAATTATTATCACGATTTTTACAGAATAAACTGTTTTAATAAGTTAATATAAATTCGTATACGAAAATATTGGCTGTTTTTACGTTAATTTTCTGCTTAAAATCTGTTTAAAACTTTTTTGGTGTATCTGATCACAATAAAACTTGGAACATAGATATAAAAATATTTTTCGAATCTCTTGGTGACAGTAAATTTCTAATGAGTTATAATTGTTATAAAAATTGAAGTTTAAATGAGTTATATCTAGGTAATTGAATATTTTATGAGGGTTTAATTACAAAAAAACTCACAAAAAATTATACAAATAACCGTAAAATACGTAAACAGTATTTAAATAATAATATATTATATTACACTGAATCTTTGCTTAGAATCGTTTTATACTAAAGAAATGTGTCATCATTTCTTTAAAACTTAATACATTTATCACCAATATCTTGTCCGAGGACCGAAGGGACGAAGGACGAACTTGTACCACCATCATCTCACTTACCAGCTTTTTTTATAGTTATGTACAATATGTACTATATGTATAATATCGTATTATGTAAATAATACGAATTTAAAGCGTTTTTCCAGACATGGTTTTAGCTGTTGAACAACGACTAATAGCTAAAATAAATCGTTATTTTAACTTTCAACCGATTTTAAACAACCAGAACTAAGTTTGTTTATTTTTTTAAGCTATTACCTATTTTCGGGCATTAAGTGATAACATAATCCAGTAAAACTTCCGTTAACGGTTATCATCTGTATGTAACATTCATTTTTTTTGGTCCCGTTAAGTGTTATGAGAAAAATACACTAATACCTCTCTATAGCGGGCACTCTAAGTAATGGTTATAGTATGAGTATCAAAAATGAAAAAATTGCAAACTATTTTCAAACTAATTATGACAGTTTTAACGACGTACTGCGTCTTTGTATATACGTATCTTGATAAGTTATCTTGCCGGGTAGTTTATAACTTATCGAACTTTTCGATAACGCGATAAATACGGTAGGTCTATGTATTTTTATCATATTTCATTAGTGTTCAATGTCAGTTGAAAGCATTTCGAAGTGCGTAGTTCCGATGGTGTTTAAACGAAAACACTTAACGATTGCGGAAAAAATTAAACTGTTAGATTTTTGCGAAAAAGAAAAAATAAGTCTACGTGCTCTTACAGTAAATTTGGAATAGGGCAAACTCAAGCTACCGATTTAATTAATAAAAAGGTGTGGTTTTAAAATCGTGGAAATCCAACGGTTATGATGATATGTCATAAATAAATGTTTAGTACATATTATTATATAATAATGTTTTTGGTTTATTTTTTTAAATTGATATGCACTCTATGTAGAGGTCACCTAAAAGTATTGCACTTATTTTAACGGTCACTTCTTTAAGATAGCCACCTCTAAATAGCGGTCATTATTTGCGGTCCTTTCGGTGACCGTTATTTGTAAATTTTACTGTATATAATATATACGTATGGATATATGTATATTATATAAAAGTTTTATCCATTTGTATTTTTTAGTGTTTTAAAACTAGAGATAAGTCGACCAATATTTACTTTATTTTTTTTATTCTCGTATTAACGATCGAACGTACAAGTAATTAATATAATTATCGATTATTTACTAGCCACAAAGTAAGTGTTAGCAAAGTAAGAAGTGGGGAAGAGCCTCCTTAGGAATTGACAAGTGAAGTGATAAGCGAACATTTCAGACTGCAGCAAAGTACTATTAAGTAGTAGTGAGCTTGTTCAATTTGGTGTTGTTATTAAAATTGTATACTAGTATAAAATAAAAGTGAATGTGTTCGTATATTAAACATGAAAATAGCCTTAAGAAGAAATGTATTAATTGAATCAATGTCTAGATTTTATGCGAATTATACTACATGTAATCAACCTTAAAACTTAAAAGGTTTGACTAAAAATAATGAAATTCATAATAATTTAATTGTATTTGTCTACCGCACCTGTATGGTATTAATGTAATTTGATCTGCAATAAAACGATCAACAATTAAAAAAAGTTTACTATTTTAATAGTTTGTAATAAATGCCACCATTTACACAAATATTGGCTTATCTCAAAAGTGTTCAGTTTAAATTAACATCGGTGTCCACTTTTCAATCGATAGGGTTTTATGGAACTTGTTAGGTGCACTCACCACAGCTTGTGCTCAACAATGTGATAACACGAAAACAACAAAGCCTATCATTATAAAAACAATTGTACTCGCCTCTAGGATCGATGTGGCACGGTGATAAGGTTTTTTGTTAAAACGAAATTTATTTCTGACATGCGTACCCCACTTTTATAACACGTTTACGTGTATATTGTATATTGAGCACTTGTAATGATTTCACATAAATTATTTGAAATTATAGTACTTGTACCACAAGCGAATGATACATTTGTTTAGTATGGAATGAATTAAGATTAACGAACGAACCGTATAGTACTATAGTCTAACATAATTAATTTCTTTAATTTGTTGTTGATAGGTAATTGACCTAATCTAACCGTATATGTGCTCAGTTCCTGCAAAAGAGAATGAATCGATTTATTTGTTGCCTTGGTAGTAAGTGTGTGTGTGTGTGTGTGTGTGTGTGTGTGTGTGTGTGTGTGTGTGTGTGTGTATTTCGGGAGAGTATGCTAGTATATATTCATCCGGCGATCGTGGACAAAAATCAATTTAAGGAGGTAGGTGTGTTACAGAACGTTGCACAATCACATGGAGTATTATGGTTTTTCAGCGTAAAATGTGTTGGGTTTATGTCGTAAACCATGGTTTTTTTTTAAATTTAACAATATCAACTGGTGGCGTAGTAGGTTTTATCGTTGCGGTGGCGGATTTAAGGGTAGCCGTCGTTCAATCACCCCCTAGCCTACGCCAGCTCGGTTTTTTTCATATTTAACTCACAATGGCGTGACTGCTAACACGGCTAAACAGATTACACGTGTTTTGAAAGGTTGTGAAACATTACAGAATTGTAATTGTCTCTGCGAGCGTTTTTAGTAGAAATTTTTCTACCGTTCACTCGTTATATTATTTCAATGACATAGTGTGACTGTGGTTTTTCATAAATATTATTTTAAGTGCATCACATAATGTTGTGACTTATGAATTATAATTTATTATACTCAACCTTGACATGGAGTATGCACACTTTTTATTCAATATCTCAAATGCGACGAGTGTTTACTTGACTTTTATAAATATTTTCAAGTTTATGAACTGACATTCGTGTACTTATTTCATGTTTTATTATTTTTATTATAAGATTTTGCTGATTTAACGCAAGCCATAGGTCGAAATCACGGGAAAAATCGTAATAAGATCGTTCCACACGTCAAACGTTTTTGCACGTACCACGATTATCATTTGAAATGCGGATGGCGTTATTAACGGAGGGTTTATCAAAAAAAATTAAAAATTAAACAAATAGTTTGTAACACATATTCAAAAACCGTTAAAATCTGAACAAAATATTATGTTACATTTCAAGCTGAAAATCGTTTCCGTGACCTTCGTACAGACCTTGAAATCTTCGTGTACAGTCCTATCACGTTAGAAGTAATTGCGTCGTCATACTATGTCGTCGTGAACCGACGAATTGGCAGACATATAACACAATATGAAATAAGTCAACGAACGTGACATTACTCGGGACGGGTAAGCAGTATGGATCTCCCAAAACACATACATGGTTAGTCCAGTGGTGGTTATATAAAAGTTTTGAAGGAGGGGCAAATATCAAATCATTGAGGATTTATAGTTTTACCCCCACTCTCAATTAACTCATGTTGGAAAATTATTATTCTAATCAGTAGGGAAAATATGCAAATTTCGATGGTTTTAATTAAACAAATTGTCCTTTATCTTTTTCATTGAAAAGTGCTGAGCATACTCAAAATCAAATCCTCCAATGTTTTGATAATTTGATCATTAGTATTTCATTTTTGAATACAATTATTTAAAAGTAAAATAAAATATCCATAGAACTAAATTTAGTATAACAAAATTTAGTCACTCCAAATATTTATTAAAAATAAACAATAACCAAAATTCGTTCTTGAAATCAATGTGGTTGGTACACAATTGAAATATAAATGTATTTACAAGTAAATTTTAAGTGGAAATTAAAAAAAAAAAAAATGAATGAAATTTTAATTTAAACTAGATATAGGTATATGGAATTAAATGGATGTATTTAAGGAAATTCCATTAATATTTAAAATCAATAATAATGTATATTAGCAGAATGTGCAAAATATTTATAAAACAATAATAAAAGTTATATCGTAGTTTTTAATTTTTGGAAACACTTTAACTGCATCATCTACGTCAAAATTTCATATGTCGTAAGTACAAAATATACAAAATAACGAAAACTCCAAGTGGGGGCTTGGATCCACCTATCGCCCCCTTTACAACCACCACTGAGTCGGCTTCTCGGATAGCCAGACAGAAGTTAGACGGCCCGAACACCCAACAGGATTTCAGTCAGTCTGCACAGACGGGGCCTCGCCACCGTACTGTCGTGGAATTCGAAATCGCTGGAACGTCGCCCGATGGACAGGGAGGGGACATGAGTAGTGAAATTTACGACTGTGGTGTTCCGCACCGCGTGCGTTGAGTTCTCGCGAGACCGGGTGGCACATAAAACATTCTGAGGGTCTCCGTTTCAGCACCTATGCTGAATTGCACAATCCGATTGGCCGACTTTAAGTCGTTCAAAAATCTTATCACTCGGTAACAATAGCCGGACCGGCGAGGACCGGAAAAACTTTTCGCGGTACAAGATGTGTATATATATATATATATATTTTTTTTTTTTTTAGTATGCATTTTATGTTCTAGCGTTATTTTTAGTCAGGTAACTAGTCGGTTTTGTATCTTTCACGGTCTTTGGCGGGCCGTTCGAGTCCCACATAACGTATTGTTAGTGAGTTATTTGTAATGTTATATTGTTATTGGTAATGTAATAACGATTATTGTTTTTTTTTTATTTATTGGTTTTATTATTAATACATAAATATATTGGTTATATGACTCGTGATTCTCGTGCGTTATTGCCGTGACGATACGAATGCAATCACCAACCTTACCTTGACCACCTTATCACGCGATTGTGTTGCTCAGTGTCGTATATCGATCGTGTGCATATATGAAAAGTACATCTTGAATTCTATGCGAAGCGAAGGATCTATTGGTTTAACAAGGATGTTTATTTGTTTAAATTTTTTTTTTTCGTGAACATTAAAAAAAAAATCCGACAGTTGGACTCAAAATGGTAAAAAAATATAAACGGTATTATTGTATACTGAAACGTAGTTCTGAATTGTTTAACTAAAAAAACAACCTATCATTTAAAGAAATGCTTTAAAATTCAATACATCTATTTCTCATCATTTCGCCCGAGGAGCGAAAAATACACCCATGGTGTATTATGATGTATTATAAGTATGTGTAGCTTTTTTCTTTTTCTTTTTTTTTTGTCATCGTGCGGTCCTATCGGGTTCGCTGTTCGCTCCCACATCGTGAATATCAGACGGAATAACAAGTGTTTCGCACGCGCTCATAATATTATGGTCGGTCACTCGTGAACGCGAGATCGAATCAGGTCGTGGTGCTTTGATCTCGGTCTCGTTTCTATAAACAACTTGATTTGACAATCGCGCTTCGTAGCGCTACCTGGCACGCGAAGAATTCATGGCTCACGTAGAAAACGGATTCTGTAGCACCATCGCCGCCGTGTGGGCCACGGGTCGAAATCGGTGTGATACGACACTAGCCCGAAACCGGACCTCGAGGTGATGGAAGCGTGTTGTTCGATTCAATTCTAGTGGCCGGCCATGATTTCAGTACGCTCACGACGGGCCGGCGTCACGGAATGCGGGGCTAATGATTTTTCCGGTTCTCTAAATCGACACGGACGTCGGCAGGAACTGAACGGTTAAAATCGAAAACCACTTAAGTTAAGCATATTGCTAAATCTGTTAATTACACATATCTTTCTAGATTTCTTGAAACACAAAATTCCTAGAAACTAAATATTAAAAACTGTTGCAGTTAATAAGTTATCATAAAAGTATGTTATTCATCAATGAATTTCAAAAATTTTTTTCAAATATAATAATGAAAACATGTTACACAAATAAAATAAATACCTATTACAATATAAACCAAAAGAAATTTTTATATTATTATATTATAATATGGCAAAAATTTAATTGCAAATTTACCAAAATATTTTTCATATTGCATATTTCAAAATTATATTTTACTCATTTTACACATGTTACATATTTTAAAATTTTAGTTTTGAAAATCAATTGTGGTAAAAAAACATTGAAATCATTTTTGTCAGTCCATCGTTCCTCTGTGATTTAAGACCCGAGCGATTTCCCAAGTCACCTATAGCTTTCACCGGTCCTGAATATAGTCAACCCGTGGTATTTTTTAAACTTTAATTTTTAATGACACGACACTTCCAAACAATATCTGGCGACCCCAGGCTTCGTATTAAAAGGACCTGGTGTCGTGACTTGTTATGAAACTAATAAAAAAAAAGGGACTATTATTGATGACAATATTGAATCTCCAGTCAAGTACTACTTATGAGTGGTTATACTTTTTATGTCTCGTTAATAAATATTTTAACACATTCTTATTGTGCTACTTGTACGGATTGTGTATTTTCAAATGTAAAATAGAAAAAAAAAGAGACACGACACGTGTATCACAGAATTGAAAGCTCCATGACGAATTTTAATCACTACATTCGATACCATGGTGAAAAAAAGTTTTTTCAAGTATTGGAAGAAGGGGTAGAGAAGACCGTTTTCGCGTGACCCCGTGTCCAGTGGCCGTGTGTTGTAGTGTTTTCGTCGCCGAGCCCCGTAAGTAGCATACGACAGAAGGTTCGGCGGCAGCGGCGGCGGCGGTCATCGTCATCGTTATCGCGAGTAGTAATAATAATAATAATAATGACATTGATAATAATAAATCGTACACCGATGTACGGCCGTGAATAAAACCTTACGCACCCGTGTGTACGCCGGGCCGCATTATGCGATGGGAATCAACTCGCGGAAACAAACACACACGCAATAATGTTGGCCGCGCGCGCGCGCACGGCCGCACCACCTCGCGTCTTGCTTCCGTCGCCGCCACCACGCCTCCTCCGCGCACCGTTTCTGAAAGGTTCACTCGGAAATTTATGGAATAATATTACGGTCGGTCATATTCAAACGAGCTTTCGTATTTATAGCGGACGCGGGCGCACACCCAAAGTATTGTATTATACATGCGTATAATATACGACTGTAGCCGCGCCGCCACCTCAGCGGTCGGGCACGCACGTTGCTGAATCTAATTCCACGAAGTACGACGTATTAGAATAATAATAATAATAATAATAATAATAATGTTGATGATGTACGTACACGCGGCCGTCGTGCACTGCTACGTGTACTTTTGATCTCGCAGCAGATAAATCGCCGGGAAATAATTATCAATACGTTGTAACCGCTTTCGTGGGGGAAATCGAAGTTCTAGGATATTGTTATATCCTCGGTAGGTCCTCACCATCTTTCCGGGATACCTTCCATATCTTATACTGGAGATATCATAATGTCCTAAAAATATTTTAACCCCCGGTATCATAATCTTAGGATATACCTTTCATATTTTACACCTGAGGTATTATATCTCCGATAGCCTTGGATTTTGGTACCCCCCTCCGGTATAAAATATGTGTGGTATAGCTATACCAAGAATATGGTATCTCAATATAGAATAACGGTTATATAGATATTATTGGAGTTTGTACCTTCCCTGGTATACAATAAGAGCAGTATGTGTGTGTCCTAGGATTGTTATACCAGAGGTAACAATATTATCCTAGAGGGAGGCTATTACTCGTATTATATTCGGTATGATTTTTCTGTCACACCGGTATGGTCATTTATGACGTGTATATACGCGTATATGCGCAACACTCGCATTAGCAACTGTGCACGTGTACTTGTATGTACTTGTAATGCACTTGGTAATTCTGTTTAACTTTTGTTTTTTCGATAAAATGTCATACGAGATGGTTGTTTGGAACGTGCTCAACGTAGTCGACAGAGAGTAGAGAAAAACACGATTTTCGGTTCTGGTAAAATGAGTCGTATCGAGTCAGTCGTGCTGAGTGTTTTTGTTTCATCGTACAACTAAAACGTCGATGTCAATACGATTTATAGGTTATAGATAATTATAGATATACGTGCGCATTTTTGCGAACCCACCGATTGATTTTGGCCGACCGTGACCGACGTACTGCTGCTGACTCCACGGAGGAACAGAAACAGCGGATGCATACCGCAGTGGGTGGTGTTAGGTATTCGCGTAAGGGCTGCGGAGAAGGAGAGGGAATGGTGTGTGTACACTCATGTTCATGTATATGTATATACATATATTTATATATATATATATATATATATATATATATATATATATATGTATATGTTATGTTTACATATTTAGATACATATTATATTATTGCGGCACGGCACGTTAATACATTAATACACCGGGGGTCTACAGGTGGAAACGGACTTCCGGTAACGGTCTGGTAGTTTATACGTCCATAGCATTAAGTGATAATCAAAACGTGTTCGAATAATAATTATAATAGTAATAATAATAATACCGAGCGGGAGTACGTGGTTGGCAGCATCACCATGGCCAGACAGTGGAGCGAGAAACGAAGGCAGCCGCGTCACTCGACGGCCGCCGGAAGATACGACCAGTAATACATAATAATAATATAACACCAAATTATACTGTGAAATACACATACACAGAGCGATAGATGAATGTATATTTACACGATAGTATCGGAGCCGATGGTTGGCGACGGGTAGAGGTGGCGGTGAGACGGGACGGACGGCGGAGAGATCTTGTGCGCGCGCGGTCCATTATTCAGACACGCCAATAATCCCGATAACGCATTAATACCGCGCGGAAATAAGTTCACAAACGACTTAGGCCGCGGGATTATGTTATTTGATTGATTCGCCGCCGTCGTCCGTCGCCGCATCGCATCGTCGTGACGTACAACGAGCCTGCGTAGGCATCTCTACACGCGGACGCATACGTCACGTCGCGTCGTCCTCCACGATTTCACGAGTGATACGAACATTAAAAAAAAAATTTCTCGATATTCACGCACTCACATTTTTTTCCGCAATCAAACAATGATTATTTTTAGTTTTTTAGGACAAAACCGTTATAGCCAAAAATGAACCATACCTTTTGTGGCCGGTGTTTCTCTTCACGAACGTTCCGTTATATCCGTTTTTAGTCAGTAAACAATTTTAGACACCGATGATACACTGTAGTGTGTACCTAAGGATGGAGGCGGGTTAACTTCCTCGTAAAGACAATATGTATTTAATTACAATTAATTGAATTTATGGCAACCCACCCTTATAAACGAATTCTGCATATGCTACTCAATTGATACATCGTAATTATTTCTAATTGTTAGTATTGATTTTTAAAATGTACTAAAAATGAATCTAAATATATGAAATATTCAATTGAAATTATAAAATATTTTAAAAATTGGAGTGAAAATACTGAGAAAATATAAATAAAAGTAAATAAATATACCTGATAAATGGTTTTAATCATTAAATTAAAAAAAAAAATAAATTGAGTACATTTATTTGAATCTCTTAGGTATTAAGACATAATAGTTCGATTTTTCTTTCCCATCTCCGAACTATTTAGAGTCTAGATTCTAGGCTATCCGAAAATTATATCGAGTAGTTTAGCTAAATTTCATAAAAGTTTCAGTTTGGAATAATGAATAATATTAAGCCATCAAAAACTATTCAGAAATCAATATGCACACATTTTGGAGAAAACAACGTATTCCATTCACCCATGATAAGCCGTATCAAATGAATTTATCAATTTCTTATTGATAACTTTTTGAATCTTTCAATAACAACATGAACTAAAATCAATATTAATAATGAAAAGATAAAAGTTAAGAAAATAATAATCACGTAGAGTTTTAATGTACCATTGGTACCCAAAATTGTGTAAAGGTTGAAAATAGACATTACGGAATGGCTGTTAAGGGACACCGGATGAAAAAGAAAAGATTCATTTCGACCGAAAACGAGACCGCCTTATTTTTAAACGGATTATGAGCAGGGAAAATAATGGCACGTGGTATCGTAGGAACAACTATTGATATTGCACGGGAGGGAAGTAAAATAAGCGGAACGATTGTGATTTATTTGATGTCTGCTCGAAAATATATCATCATCAGCTAAAGCACGCGCACATTTTTCAGAAATAAACGCATTCCAATGAAAGTTCTCTCCTCTTGGAATTCACTGCAAATATAGAACGTGCGTTTAGGTGTATAACACATTACGTAAATGGTCGAACCAAGCATGAGACGATATTATTTTGGAAATAATGTCTATATACTCTCATACGTTACTTCATCAATGACGCGTGTAATTGTAAGCGTGTTATTATCATAACGTTTTTTATCGTGTCGCGCATACAGCTAGAAATTCAATATACCCGCGTATACATAATAATATACATGACGACAAAACGACATCGCGTTCTCCACGGGATACATATTATATAATAATATCTACCTTGATCGTTACTATATTATAACAGTATATATTTATTCATAATAAATGTGTGCATATAGTGACCTGCATACTTGCGTATTATTATAGTACAACATGGGAAACGTTTTTTCCTCACACCCTATGCAGATACGCCCTAGCACGGCCGTAAAAGTTTCAACGTTTAAATGTTCTTTTTTTACGTTTCCTATTCGTGGTAATTTTTTTTCTTTAACGGGAACGACAAATATATTATTATTATTATTATTATTATTATTTTGTGTGGATGGCAATAACGTCATTTATTTATTATCCAAGGGATATACACAATTGTATCCTTGTATAGTGATAATCTTTCACGAAATAAACTGTTGTCGATACACATATCATTTGTTGAACGCCCGCTCGCACATTACACATAGGTCGATAAACGTTTTTCCACGTTTTTGAAAAGTATTTATTTATTTATACACTCATTCATTTTAAGATTTACGGTTTTATTTGTTTTCAGATATTTGATTGAAATCCATTAATTATAAGCCACGATAAATTCAATGTATGCAAACGCATATAATATGACGCACAAATAAAACTCCCACATTAATTTATATTAATTTTCCATTCTATATGCTTGCCGGTTAAAAAAAAATATTTTTATTAACAAAATCGCTATTTGTTGAGAACTTTATTCTTGGAACATTGGTGAAGGTTAGACAAACAATTAAAACGGGCAATTATGCTTTTAAATCGATCACCATTAAATGCATGATAAATATTCGATTCTATGCAAAACAAAACGGTAATTTGCAAATAATAAAATAATTTTGTTTTATTCTTGATATAAATGTTACATATTTAAAGTTTTGTACAAAAGAACAATTATTATCATAGTGTTTTGTAGACCTATTTTATATTTATCAATCGACAATGCCGTTTTAGCTTAAATTATGCTATCATCGTTGTGTTTGGGGTTTCAGTAAATAATATTTGGCTGCAGAGTATTTTGAAACTCTGGCTTGATGGAGAATTTGTACATCAGTTCATAAATAATATGTGTATATTATATAATAAAAGGTAATATATATATATATATATATATATATATATATATATACAGTAGATAACTGTTTATAATAACACCAGTAGTAATGATGAACCCGGTGTAATGACTTTAGATTTGCAAGTCGCTGCAAAACTCCTATATTGTATATACTAATTTGTATCGATTATAATGAATATACGGATGTTAAAAAGGTTATTTTTTTAATTTATTGAAAACAATTTTATCTATAATGACTTCGGCGTATTAGATGGCATATCATTAATTTCTAAAGCTTGGGAAATAGTTAAAGAAAGTACGATTCAAAACTGTTTTCATCACGCAAGTTTCGAAAATGCAATACAACAATAAATAGTCCAAGAAGAACAAGAAGAAATAAGTTTTCCAGATTTAGATGATTATGTTAACTTTGATGATGATGTATTAAATTCAGAACCGCTTAGCGATCAAGAACTTATTTCTTCATTGAACAATCAAGCCGAAGAAACTTAGGAAAACGAAACTGATACACCTGATGATTTATCTATCAATGCAATGGTTATAATACAGTACAAATATTATCAAATCGTATGGTTCTAAATAACGTAATTTCAACAATTCATTTTGAAAAACTAGAAAAATAATAGAGAATGATTTTTATATAAACAAAATCCAAACTAAGATAACGAATTTTTTTCATATACATACAAAGTAAATTTAATTTTAAAATAAAAATTAAATAATTAAAAATATTTTTTTATCTTTTTTTGGTATGTATTAAGTTTACGATTCACTAATTAAAATATAATAACACATTAATAATTGTGATAAAATATTATGTTCATTATGTAATAATGAGTTTTTAATTTTATTTTCGTAATTTTGGTTTTAATGAAATTTGGTTATTATGACCAATTTTGACTAGACCCTTGAATGTCATTATAAACAGTTTATATTATATATATATATATATATATATATATATTCTTTTTCTTAGGGTCACAACCCGAGGGTTGGTTTGCACCTTCTGCACAGCGGAGATGGCGGCCGTTTTCTCTAGACAGTTGCCTGCCCAGAGAGAATGAGTCACCCGTGACCGAGGTTTGAACCGGAGAAAGTGTACGTCGGCAGTGATGCCTGGTTCCACTCGGCCACTCCATCTCCCACATAAATAAATAAATAAATATATATATATATATTTATTTATTAACTGTTTTTAGAGTAAAATCTATAACTTGATAGATTTCAAAAAATTACATTTTAGTCAAGCTCCCATTTGATAACATATTTTCTATATGTATTATAAAACTATTGTTTTCAAACAATGATATTATAATTGAGTCTCATAGGATTGTTTCGTGTTATTTAAATTTTAAATGAAAATGGAAAAAAAAATTGTAATGCATTACATTTTTTTTTTTTTTGTTTACGTTATTTCCCGAAAAAATAAAAGTGCAAATTCAGTCATTTTAATGACGTGGCACTAAGGAGCAATATCGATTTTGTGTAAAACTCTGACCGTTAGGTCACTATGCTCACGCCGTCAGTCACTCGGAAGTTTTTTCGGGCTGTTAACCATCATTGCTGTTTTTAACGTAAGCCACAGCCTGTGACTGACGAGCGCGAGAAATATCTGCCACTCCAATCGATGGACGCGAATACAGTCAAACATACCGTGTCATGGACTCGTAAATATTTATCACTCGGTGCATTAACTGCATGTCGGCGGAACGCGATTTCCCATCGTCCCGATCTGTTTTCGCATTGTCTCGGGTGGCGGGGTTCGAAAACAAAACGGTCGTGTTTTCGCGAAATTCAAAAATAACATAACAGCTTGCGAATGATAATTATTGTTACTACTGCACGGTTCGCAGTACCTACCTACCTATACCGCAGCGCGCGAGTGTAAACATGGGTTTTTGAACACATCATGCGGAAAATGATTAATGTGAAGTGATATGCATACATATGAGTATACACTCCGTGTATCCGTGTACGTATAAGACACACGACGCAGTTCGTGACGAGTGAACAGTGACGGTTGGTGGTAGTCAACGCGTTTCGCAGCACATTGTTCTGAAATAACAACTACCGTTTCTTCGCAGACATGTTGTTATTATTATTATTATTACGTCCGTTCCGTACGCCGTATTGCTGTCGCACGACCGCAACAGGGTTGTGCAGTTGTACCAATTGCAAGTTAGCGAATATGGACTGGTCGATCGGTACGAATCGATATTTACTTAATGATCGTATTGAATGCCTAGTTTGTTTTATCGTTATAAAAGATGAAATGAATGAAATTATGTTTGTCGGTTACAGAATATACCTAATATTACCACAGATTATTATACTAATATTTAATAAAATTTGTAAATGTCGTGTTTTTAGAAATTATTAGAAACTACAGTGTAAATATGTTAGTTGAAAATTATATATATATATATTTTAAGGGTGGGTTTTTAATACGTGCTTTAACAGCTATTTTGTTTTAAAACATTTTTCAAACTTTTTAGAAATAAAATGAAAGTGTTGAAAAATATTTTAGTATTAAGCAACTTGTTTTTCAAAGATTTTTCTGTATTTTTTTCAGATGCATGCAACGTTTAATCTGTGATATTACAGAACAAACAATCACGTGGACTTAAACTAAGGTGACCATACGTCCTGTTTTTTACAGGATTGTCCTTTGTTTTAGAGTTGTGTCCTGTTGTCCTGATGATAGTCTCTCAGGACGCTTTTTGTCCTGTTTTTTTATTCAATCTTATAAAGCTATAAACATGTTTATATTTTATACGTACGAAAAACACAAAATACCCCAAATTATTAGATTTGAGACATTTTTTGGAAAAAGATAATAAATTAAAATGCGTAGATATGCGAACCGAAAAATTATCATCAATATGAATAAAAAAGTTTTCAGAAAAGTGAGTATAGGAATAACGTATTTGAGAACGTTATAAAAAGTTTTAATTAATTAATTTATTTTTTTATGTATTTATAAAAAATGATGTATTGGTTTTGCAACTGCTTTAAAAGAATAGAAATAATATTAAATACACATTAGATCCTATTTTAGGTATATTAAATTATGTTTTTTATTATGATTAAAAATTGCGATAAAAAATTTGATTAAATTATTTAAAAAAACTAAGAAAATCATTTCAGTCCTGTTTTTCATTTTTTTAAATATGGTCACCCTAACTTAAACTGTGTTCGATATACCTATAAACAGTTTCTACTTTCTAATGTATACAATACCCGGTATATACAATGAGCCTGAATAAAAAATAAAAAAAAACCACCAAAAATTGAATTCGGAATAATAACACCGAAATAAATTACTGTGATCGACTTACAAGAGAAAAGTCGTTGGTGTGCACACACATATCATTATTTTTCGGGCGTTATAATGTGATTTGAATATGTATTCGGAACACGCGTAAACACTGTCTTAAACATTACCATAGTTCGTATTACGACTTCCTGTAAATTACTTAGATATAAATTTTAAATGCTGAAAGCCTAAAATTATTCGAGTTAAAATTTCTCGATCTTAATTATAATAATTATTCACTAAACGTATTCAAATCAAATATTTTAGTGTTTTAAATAAATACCTGTGCAATTTAAAGTAGAAATTAATATAAATGAGTAATAAGAAAAATTAATTCTGATTTTCACTACTTTGATATTTATTTCAGATCTTTTCTTTTTCTATTTAAAGTTGTATCCACAGAATATTTGTAATTTAATTTTACAACATCATCTATATACATATATGTGTATATATTAATTAAATACGTATTAATCATAAGAATACATTGACCTTATATTATCGTTTAATTTTATCTAGTTCTCCCAAATTTTGAAAACGACCTATGTAATTTAAGGAAAAATCAAATCTCGAATAAAAATCTGAATACATAAAAAAATAATAAATAAAACGTTTATACGAAAAAATGAACTATAGTGCTAAAACAATGCCATGTTTATTTTGAAGTAGATTATTAATTCAGTACAACAATAAGGCTATAAGTAATAGAACAATGCAATACACTATACATGGTTAACTTTAAAGAAATAGGTTCAAACATATTTAATGTACTTAACTCTGATGGGTATTAAGTTAAATTAAAAATCGAAGTTCAACGTATATTCATTACAAAATCTGTTTAAGCGAGGTTCTGTAGTTTTTTAATTATGTATGTTAACAGCGTCTGGATTTGTTTGTAAAATTTAAATTATTTACGCTTGAAATTAAATATAAATGTGCGTATTTATTAACCTAACGACTTTGTAGATATTAACATAAACACTAAGTTTGCTAGACATTTCTTTCGGTTCGTGGTACATGCTCGTATAATATGCATGTATATGCTTATTCGAATGTACAATTTCTTAGTATACAGCTTGTATGCTCACTGCATTAAAATTAGTTGAAAATTTGTTATACATTTCTTTGATTTTTTTTCAAGTCAAAAAAATAATCGAAGTCACACACGAGGTGAACTATATGGAAACGATTTACTTAATTTTTTACAAAATGTTTTCTTATTGCTGTTCTCATTGTCACGAAAAAAAACTGATCACATAGTAGTGATGGAAACCTGTCCTTTGTCTTATAAGTATCTAAAAAAATAATGATGATAAATATTTTGAATTTCTTACAAAAGTGACAAGAGTATTAAAAAAGTTCGAACAATTTTGGACTACAGATTTTATTTTGCAAATGTTTATTTTTTATATACCTATCTAATATAATGTCAAGTTCATTATATTAAAACACAAACATTCAACATGATCTTACTCGTGTATTTAACTAACTGTACTGGAAAAAATCTCGAAAATTGTAAGGAAAGATGATATTTTTGTCATGAACGTTTATATTAAGACTTTTAATTATTTTGTATCATTCTAAAGCTTTACTCAGAATTTTCTAACCAAATAAATTGTGTTTTTCATTCAGTACACCTCATAGTTAATGTTAATACTAATATATCTGGTCCTAGGAGTGAAGAATACACGTGAAAGCATATATGGCTTATATTTTAAATTAGCTGATCAAATTACACCAATAATAAATACTATTAAATTTGATATATATATATATATATATATATATATATATATATAATTAGATTCTATGTGAAACGAAGAATGAATTGGTTTTAAATGACGTGTTTTTTTGGTTTTATGTATGCTATCACTTTTTCGGATAGAATTACTTGTCTGAAAATTCATCCAGCAACTCAATTGATCAGAAATTGTATCTAGATTGTAGTTTATACAGGCCATTATTCTTTGTTTTCAATAGTTTTTCCTAAACGTGGGGAAAAACTTCACAAAAATTAAGTTAATATGGTAAAATTTACTGTATACGATTATACTTTATTGTACTGGATAGAATTCATTTTTGAAATTTGGTCATAAATCCAAAAATAATTGTGTTAGACACTTTTCACTAATAATCAATAATGATATAAAGTTTGGATTTTGACGAAAATCATTAATTATACGTAAATTGGTGATATATCTCACGAAGAATTATTAAATGTAAAAATGTTTAGCCGGTAAACATTTTCATTACCAATATATTTGCCACATATATACTTAACTAAGGTTCAAGTTTCATAAAGATAAACTCAATAAATTATTTTTTACTGGCTGAAATAACTATTTTTTTTCGAAACACGTCAGATTTATTTTAATTTTATATCATATAATTTGTAATTTTTGGTTATAAAATCTGAAATGTGTATGCAAGTTTTTTTATAAGTATCATTAGCTATATTTACAATTTTATAGTAACCGAATGCGTTAATTTTTTTTCATACAAGCTAGTAATGTTTAAATACGGAAAAATGGAAAACATTTAAAAACATTGTTAAATCGAAAATTTGACATGGATTTTTCTTTTTATTGTTTCTATTCTTTTTAACTTAAAACTTAATCATTGCATCAATTGTTTTTCATTAGGTTTTTCATATTTCCAACAACTTAATTCGTTGATACTTAATTAAATGATGATTTAAGTTTCATTCAGAATTATTTTCCGAAAATAACGATTTATCTTTGATTTCAAATTTAAATAAAATCATACTACATGTATATGTATGATTCACTAAACGTGAAAGTAGCTCATTTAAAGTTCTTTAAATCCATCACCATTATCTTGTCCGTGAAGCGAAGAATACCAATGATGCTAAGTATACACCTGGCTTTTTAAAATTCATAATATTTTACGATTGTTAAGAAAAAAAGGACGTACTTTACACCATGGGTTGTTCTCTGCTCCACGGACTAGATAAAGGTGATAGGTGTATTGAATTAAAAAAAAAAATAACGATTAATCATTTATTTAGTATAACGATTCCAAGCAAAGCTTCAGTGTAAATTATACTGTTCATACATTTTACCAACTTTAGTCTAATATTATCGTTAGTTTTTTTAAAGGTTATTCGAGAAAAAAATTAACATCATTGTAAAGTCAATAAATCCCCACTTATCCCGGAATCTAAAAAAATACCGACAATTAGACTGAAAACGGTTAAATATACGAACGATATATTTTCACTCTAAAGTTTTGCTCAGAACCACATAATAAAAAAATATATTTATCGTTTTTTTTTAAATTCAATACACCTATCACCATTAACTTGGACAAGAAGTGAAGGAATCCCCGAGTTCAGTTTTTCGGCTTTTTATTTTTAGAAATATTTCTTCATGGTATTTATTGAAATCAGAGTGAAATAAACTAGAAAATAGTGAACCTCAAATTTTACGTTTTTTTTCAGTTGTTTTAATCAATTTTCTAAAAAAGTAGTAAAAAATTAATACAAAATTAAATAAATGGTTTTTCTGAAATATAAATTGCAAATTTTTTAATGTAATATTTCTACTAGAAAATATAAAAACACAAAAATGAAAATATGTTTTCTTTGTATAACCCAAAACATTATTCCAATTCATTGTTTCATTGAGAAATGAAAATGAGAAAAATTGAGAACGCTATATAAATGAATTGATTCGAAATGACTACGCCAAATGGACTCGAGAGTCGAGTGTATTTTTACTTTCTATTCAACTTCTACAGTACTCTAAGAAAAGTAAAAATATTTTTTACATTCCTCAGGGATTTGTTGTAATGAAATGGGGTTCACATTGAGTAAGACCGTGTCTCCGATACGCTCTTATAAGCAAAATATCATCACGTGTTGGTTACAAAAATCTGAGCTGTCGGGTAATAAAGGAACGAAATCAAAAATAAATTCAGTTAACAAGAAAAAAATTATATTCACTATCATTTCATACATTTCGAGATGTTTCACCGAGTTATTTAACAATCCTGAGTTAAATTTTAATTAACATACGTTATAAATGAACCCTAAATCGAAATCTCTAAATTGTAATACGCACCTAAACACACGAAAAATAAGGTATAAATCATAATATTATAAGAAAAATGGATTTTTTTTATCCAAGAGCTCATATACTATTATATATTACATAAATAATTTGAAGTCAAGCTTTAGAAATTTAAATCATTTTTAATGAAAAATACATTTTTGAGATTTCCAATAGAGTGATATTATCAGTTAAAAAATGTCCAATAGCAAAACTGTTTCCTTCGGGTAATATTTTACTAAGATATTTCTATTGCATTTCAACCTTTCTACATTAGAGATTTTTATTTTGTAAATATGTTTTAATTCTTCAAGACCTATCCATCATATTATGACGGTTACACTATATATGTATTATAATATTGATAGATCGATTGAACACAATATCAGTTTTTATCGTATGGTAATTTTCAATATCATTGACAAGTGGCCACAGACACAGACATTACTGTAAAGTATTATGATAAGAGCGTGTTAGAAATATTATGTTTTAATAACAAACGGAGCATTTTGTGTAGATAAGCATGCATATGAAATAACAGCTAAAAGTTGGTTTTTAATGTGTCCCTTAAAACGATGATATTTAGAAATAAATGTTTTTCACACTAATAGTTTATATTTCAATGACACATATTACTTGAAAATACAATTTTTTGTAATCAATTAATAATTTTGTTACAGTTATATGATAATATTATTTGTATGTTATTACGTTACGATAGCTGTCAGTTTCATTGCACAATGACGTGTACATTGTAGAACAACAAAAATTAGTAAGCTGTTTTCCATATTTTCACAACTGACATCCTTGTTTCCCGTAGTTTTAGTGATATTTTTAACCGACATAAACATAACTGTCAAATCTAGTGAATAGAGTTTATATCATGAATATTTATCTCTTATAATAGGATTTCTTAACTCATAGATTTCTTAAGTTTGATATAATGAGTATGAAAAAGTAGCAGGATAATATTTTTTACACCGATGATATGTAATTTCAATTAACAGAAATAATGTTTCGAATTAAGTTTTTTTCTCCTTAATTTATAATACTGCAGAATATTTTGCAACATCGATTAACCTACATTTAAAGTTTAGTTTCAATTTATCAATATCAATTTGTACGTAAACTTAAGACTAGTGTATATCTAACGTTCACATAATAATGGTATTGTATTGTATACTTCTGTGTAGACAAATTGGGATAATTCCTTATGGATGAATTACTCGGGTTCAAATGTTTAAAACTTAAGATATTAGAACTGTGCAATATTTTATCATGACGTATTGTATATGTTAAATGGGTGTATCTTTCTAACGTCTGATTTTTCATTGATTTCAAATTTAAAATAATGTATCTATCTTTATACACGTAACGTTCGCCAATCTTATAAGTAGCTTGTCTAAGATTGTCTATACATAACACCACTGTCTTTTCAAAGTATTGAATAACAATCATAGTGCGAAGTATGTTCTGCTTTATTTTAATTTTTTTAATCTTTAAGTTACCATTAAAAACTATGTTTTCTAAAATCATTTTTTCCTACTCTCTTAATGATGCTCTGTGGGTGATACAAACTTTTCAAATGTAAATCCCACTTTTTACGTGGATTTTTATCCAGATCGTTTTATTTGTGAACTTTGATAAATTGAAACCAACATCCAAACGAGCAGTTAATTCCAAAAGGGGAATATCCAATTGAAGGGAAACATTTATATCGACACAGGTCGTTCTTAGTATGTTAAGAAAAACCTTTTTTGGAAAATATATTTGTATGTTAAATTTAATATAAAAGAACAAAATATAAATTTATGCATTTTGTAGTAAAAAAAATGGCAAGCATGCTTAGTAATCACATTGTATTTAAGCAATATAAAACAAAGATTAGTCGATTAATCAATAACTCACTATAATTAATCTTTTTTGATGTTGATGTTAATTATGATCAGTAAAAACAAAAATTTATAAAAACATTAAGCTTTAAATACAAAATCGGTGACATTATATAAATATAAATATTGATATGCTGTTGTACCAATCATAATTACTGGTTAAATGAACATTAAGAAAATTAATTTTTTTTTTACATTCAATTCGCTCGATATACTTAGTAGTACCCAATGTACAGTATTAACTCGAATGTACGATCATTATGTAAAATTTACGTTCCGAATACTTCCGTAGCGCATTTCGGTCTTACACATCTTTCACAAGTCGCTTTAACATATACTTTAAGACCTTTATAAATAAAGACTTTTGATGGCGAGTAAATGGCGATGACGTGTGTTTTAAATATATATATGTCTATATACGTAGATAATATATTGTGCGTGACGGGATCTTAGCGTCGTCAACGATGGCAAAACGTCTTATTATACACGCCGTTATAAAACACCGCTGTCGTCGTTACCACCGAGTAATCACAGTCAGTATTTAAAAAAAAGGGTTTCAAACCACTACCCAGGTAGCTCGTTCAGTACGGCCACACCGAACATTGTATGCACAATACACGACGGACTTAATAATTGTCGAGATCAAAGAGATGTGTGCGGCGGCGGCGGCGCCGTCGCCTTTGACGTGTACTTGTTTTGTTCACGCGCACGACTATTGCGGCTGCGGTTATTTTGAACCTCGCAAGCCCCCTCACTTTTCGAGTAATATTGATGTATACTCCACAGTCGCAACACTTAATTCGACAAAACGATATTCTCTGGGGGTTTTCGAAGTCTTCCCACGCTTAAATACTGCTTTGTTAACGTAACTCTTTTCGAATTCCCCATTCGGCCGGCGAGCGTGCCTCGAAACATATATGAGTTACCGGTGCGAAGAATGCGACACGTAATCAAAAAGCCGAAAATCTCTGTACGCCACGTCGAAACATCAAGTAGGATACTTACTACCATCAGTCGCATCTGTCAAATGCATAACAAATCATAACGAAAAATGTCTGCGCGTCGACACATTAATGTGAATTATGTAGTTCTGTTTGGATTGAATTTTCTGTTGTGTGTCTGTACAAATATTATTGTGCATTTCGGGTAACACTGGAGAATAAATTTTAAGAGGAGATTTTAAGAACAGAATTTAAATAGGTTATTAATAATTGTTTTTAATTGTGATATATAATTATAATTTGTTCACCAAACAAAAACGGTGCAAAGATAAGTACTGAACTCATGTACTAGTCTAAATGGTAATATTTTTAAAATTAACTTAAGAGTTGTTAGCAGAGACATAACCGATAAACTTATTGAACGCGACAACCGTGTACCTACGTCGTGTATATTATCTTTGAAGTAACCATATTATGTCGAAAACGTTGTATTATAGTTCATATATATATATATATATATATATATTTATTTATTTTATTTTGTTTAAAATTAATTATAAACCAAAGTTCTAAATTAAAAATTAAAACTTTCATTAGAAATTAAATTTAAAAAAATTATATGCTTTCACCGTTGAATTTTTAGCATTAATGTTATTAATGTTTCTTTTAACTTTTGTCGAGTATGTATGTTATAGATATAATGAGAAAATTACAATTATTCAGAGACATTGCTTTTGGAATTATGACTAAATAGTAAAAATCGATTAGGTAAAAGTCTCATTTACGGTCAATTTAACTTGATTTTTCGGCATTTTTTCCGTGCAATTGGCAAAATTATTTTGCCAGTTACACGGAAAAAAGAGTATTGAAAAGAGAGAAAAACAAACAGAGCTGCTGGATATAATGTTTGAATACATTTTTCTGCCCCAAAAAGTATCTCCAGAAAAGAAAAGAAAGAAAAAAAAACATCATTATAAAACCAATAGATCTTTCGTTTTATTTAGAATCTCAAATGATATTATATTTTCTATTATTATTGATTGGAACATGGGTGACTATCATAGACATTTTGATGAAAAATCACCCACCAGCTTTGCATTTGAGTTTTCAATAGTATATTGGTTATTTGAGTAAATACAAAATATTATAACAAATTTTAATAGTGAAACATTTGAATAATTTTTCTTGAGTTCACATTGCATGCGATGAATCGGGCATTCTGTACAATGCTCATGCATTTTATTAAAATACCTACACAGTGTAGAACATTTTCAAGCAATTATTATTAATTATTATTCTAAGTACTGGAAAGTCATGAGTCATCTACGCAACAATCGAGTAATGTATAAAAAGCTCCCATTTTTATGTATTACTCGTAACATATATGCATGTAGCTTCGGTGCGCTGACTGTGTTCTGGCCGTTCATTCGAACAACAGGGCAAAACCGCTAAATGCTTTTGAGAATACTCCTCTTTTTAAATATGTGATCTCATCATGTGACTATATGACCCGAAAACGATTCGCCATCACCCATTTTCACATGGCGAGCACCGAAGTAAACAAGCTGAGTTTTCTTTCTCAAACACCTCATTGAATTCAATGTCACGTATCGCAACTGGTACTGGCCAAGATTTATTTTAGCACATTAACGATTTCGGAGTCACCGAATTCCTATGAGGCACAAAATACGCGTAATTGGGGTTAAAATGCTGCTGATCGATCGATATGTTACCGGTATAACAGGTATTTAACTCCGATGAGTATAAAAACTCCGTATTTGGTATTTGATTTCGATAAATACTCGACCATCAAAACTTTTACCCGAGGGAGAAAAATTATCACCGAGGTAAAATTTCGCGGTAACACCAGTATTTCTCGGATGAAAAATCAGACAAACCTTCGTCGGGTTCTCGAATAAATTCCACAGATTCACGATACGACGCAACGCGACGTGGTCAGAGCTGGTAAATCGAGTAAATATATATATATATATATGTGTATATTAGTAGTTAATATCTTTTAATTTATTAACTTTGTGGAGATTTGGTTTTTTCTACTTTGGTATAACAATAAATTAAAATTTTGTCGATATTATAGTAATTGTATACATACAAAATTGGTATGGGGGAACGCCTCCTCCCGCCCTCGGGGACGCGCCTGAGTAGAAACAGTATGTGTTTAAATAAATCAAAAATTATTATTATTATTATTAAACAAGGTTATAGTATATTATATTTGTATTATTATTAGGTATTTAAATTATGATTATTTTATAATATTACTTATTACATCATGACAAACTGTCATGGCATTGTGTACTGCATAAAATGCCAACATTTCTACATTTACACTTTTTTGTAGTACACTTTGTTTTACAGTTACATCTTGTATATCCTAGCCCACCAATTAATGCATTTGATGTTGAAGCTTGCCTTAAGGAAATTTGTTGATCCCTTTGTACATCAGTGATTGATATTAAATTTAATTGATATTAAATTAGGTACTAAATAGTATAAAATACTGTTTTATAATTTTGACCCTTCCGTTATTCCTAAATTAGATTAAATAATATCGGCATTACCAGCATTCACCAATATCGTTGTATATGTTAAATGTCGACATTCACTAGTGATTATTTACTAAGATCACATTTAATTTTATTTCGTCACATTTTAATCAATAATTCAACATTCACCAATGACTTTGGTGTACGACGACATTAACCGGTGATTTTCAGCATTCACAAACTGCGATCATTCACAGTAACATATACATCTACTTCATAAGGAGTAGCAATAAGTTATAAGATACATGTTAGATTTGATTTTCGTGTTTATTTGCATATTACATAAGTGAATAACCATCATTATTTGAAAAGAATTTTCCACGTTATACTCATTAATAAACATTTTGGTATATCATGATAATGAATTTACGTACTCAAATTTTTGCTCATAGTAAATTCATTCATGAATTATAAACTTGTTGATATTTCAAAATTGATGTAGTTTACATCATGTAACATTAATTGAAGTCTAATATAGAACCCTATAGTATGAATGAGTTTAATAGTACAATATGTATATTGTATAAGATTCAGGCATTGAACTTATGAAATACGTAATAAATCATTAAAAATATTTATTAAGAAAGAATATGTATCATAACTTATGAGATTTATATTTTATTGTATAGTATGAAATATTTGATATAATACTTTAAAATTGTTACTGCATAATCCAGAACATTCCAGAGTTTTCCCATGCATGGAGTGTGTTTTCGAGACATATGTATATAAGAGTAGGTACATATTATATTTTTTCATATCGTATAATAATTGTTCAACGTACTTGCATACATATAGGTGGTTCCAGACTTCCATTTTGGATACAATCTAAATATAAGGGTGAAAAATCCTTTAAATTCTCCCCTCAAAATCAAAATAGCTTTGTGTTAGAAGGGCGAAAGGTTGTTCAAATTGTTTTTTATTTTTTTATTTTTTGAACTGCTTGATGTTGAGTGGATAGGATCACACTAGTCTACAACCTACATACAAGATATTATACCGCTTTAATTATCTTTTAATATTCATATAACAAACCGAAGAAGCCGAAAGAAATGCATTTTATAGAAACAGTATTTTACTTGAAATATCGTGTACTAAAAAATAAAAAACATTTTTCAATTTTACTTATTTGTATGTATTTAATGAATTCAAATACACAGGAAACAATTCAGGGGTTTTTATATAAATTTTTAATTAATCAAGTAGGTAATCGTTTTATTTGAAAAATTGATTAAGGATTAAACTAAATATACTAAAAATAATATTGGTATTCTAGATTCTTGATGTTAATCATTTATAATTATATATTCTAAACAAAATAAACTGGACTATTGTTAATACAACATCTGTTCAAAAGTCATGATATATTTTTAAATTGAAAAAAGCCGGACAAATACTTCGCACCATTCTTCATTTTTTGAACAAGGTAATGGTGACGGATTTAAAAAACTTTAGATGAGCTACTTTTACAATTAATAAATGATACGTGTAGTATGATTCAATTGAAATTTGAAATCAGTGTTTTTGGAAAACGATCCTGAGCGAAACTCAAGTTATAATACACTTTAGTATCAACAAGTAAAGGTTCCAAAAAATTGAAAATTTGATGATAAACAACTGATGAAATTTTTAAATTTCTAGAAAAAAAGTACTGGAGTAATATCAAGAAAAATCCATGTCGATTTGACAATATTCGTAAAAATGGTTCATTTCATTGTATTTAGACATTCCTAGTTCATTAAAAAAAAAATAACGTTAACGATTATAATAAAAGTTTAAATATAGGCTACTTACAAAGAAGCTTGCATAAATATACCATCGTATAGTGAAAAATTAAAAATTTTTTATCATAAAATTTAAAATACTTGGAAAATTCGACAGTTATTTCTACACAAAAAAAGAGAAAAAAATATCTAAAAGAATTATCATTGTAAAACCAATTCATTCTTCGTTTCACTACGAATCTACAATTATTTTATTCGGTGAAGTTTGTTATATTTAATTTTGAAATGATATGAATAGTTTTTAATTTAATCATTTTATTTTTAGTAGGGACTGTAACAATGTTTTAGGCGTTAGCACTTTCATTTTTTTGCTAAAGCTTGAAATGCATGTGAACCATTTCTAAATTATATTTTGTAAAGATTTACAGCGACATCGATGATTTTCATCATTTTACATTATATTAACAATTATACCATTCACATCTAGTGCAAAAGGTATCTTGATTTTATCCCAATTACATCAGAGCATAAACAATTGTTTGCAATTTATTTACATTAAAATTTAATTTATAGTATACCATAGAGATTTAATATTAATTACTAACAATTCGCCTACACATTTTGAAAATATACTAATATTAAAAAAGTAGTCAAAATTTGTATCGTTTTATATTTATATAGTGACATAAATAATATCAAAAAAATAAAGAAGTGTTTTAACACTTTTTTTAGTTTATTACTTTATTTTCACAGTAATTTATTGCCTTAAGTGTTTTTTGTTCACTAAATTTTTATTTTTGTAAGTTAAAGAAATGTATATATAACATTTAAATACAAAAAAATATTTTGTTCTCGGGAAAAAATTTAAGAAAAGATGGACGGAAATATTGCGATCGACTCGAATTAATGTTGTAATCGACCATTCGATCGACGTGAGCGCCACTCCTGTCATGGATATTGACTAAGAGCTAATGGAAAACTGAGAAAAAGAGGTATTAACATTGTTGGACTATTCTCTTCAGACCACGTTACGAATTATCGTATCGAACGGCATTAGGGCCTAGCAAAATCATTTCTTTTTGTTGGACCAGATTAATCTCAAGCTCTTTGACATGACTGTTTTGACTAGATCATAATATCTCTGCGTCTTTGTCCATAAACAAGGTCCTGCTGATGCATTAATGGTTCCTTGATTTAGCAAATACCAAAAATATTCATTCAAGTTCCTGCGCTCTTTGATGACAGATATTAATAAGTTAGAGAAATGTATTAATATTATTATACCTCTTAAGTTATAACCAAAATGTATGATCACTTGCAACCAAAATTACTTAATTATTTTGTAATCCTATATCAGCCAAGAAACATCTAGTAATTATCACGAGATACGATTAATAAGTGGACACGAACCAACTTTATAAATTATAACATGTACTTACCTACAATTATCATCATGATAACATATGTATAGTTGTTTTAAAATATTATTAAACGTAATAATTGATATAGGTAGCATTAAAGGAATGAAATATAATACTTTATTTTCATTCTCGATTATTCAGTGGACGTCTTAAACGCCAATGGTGTAGAAACTTATTGAGAAAATTCGTTCTCTATCTAAAAAATTATGATAATAATAATTCACCACGTGAAGAAAAGCAATAGTTTATAAAATAGTAAAAATAGATCATTTCATCCTCTTTTATCCTACTTGTAACTATTCAACAACTCATGTACACAATGTATACATTTTTTGTAAATAAAAAAAAATATCTTTACGATAACTAAATCAAATTGGAAAAAAATTGCAAATTCACACAATTGAGTAGGTAACAGTTCAAATATAATTAGACACTATGAATCATTATTAAAAGTCGAATAAATGATAAATATCGAATAAAAAAAAAAAATCCCATGATATATTATTTATGAACAATATTTTAGAAAATAATGATATTGGATTTCAAAATAAAATTAATCAGTGGACCTTTTTATAATTTTTAAATAAATCATTTAAAAAGTTCATTTTATTAAATTCTTTAAAAAGTAATTTGTTTTTCAAAGATTTGATTGAATTAAGTTTTTAACAACTTTTGTTCTGTTAGATTAAATGCAATTTATTATTTTTTAATTTTTTTTAATTTAGTAGGAAGTTTCTTAAGTTTTATTATTGTATTTCTACTTTTTAATTTCTTGAGTATCACCAATATGTTCAATATCACTAATTTTTTTATTTTTTATTATTTGATTATTGAAATTCACTAACTTAAATCTACTATATTGTATTCTATCATATAAATATTTAAACAAGTTTATAGTAATGATAAATAACATCTTTATTATTTCAAGCTAAAAGAATATGTAAAAATATACTATTATTTTAATTATGAATCATTCAAAATAATGATTTCAATATTGATTTAATGATTTTTTGATCATGCAAAACAACAAAAAATATTTAAAAAATCTACTTATTTTTTATTAAAGTCACAGTTGGTTGCACAAATGAATTAATGTTTATGTTTGCTACCGAAACCATTTTTGTAATAAATATTTTTTCAAGTCAATAATAATTATGGGTGTAAGTTTAAATAAATTATTTTTTTATTTTCATTTTATTATTTTATTTTTTATTTATTTAATTTTTAAATTTTCATTGTTATTAATTTTTTTTGTGTAAAACAATATAAACATAGGTTATTGTAAAATTTTAATTTATTAAAATTTTGAGGTATTCTTTAAGGTTTGGGAGCAAAATTTTTTTATAGCATCTGTAAATTATTGTTAAATGTGAATACCTATTGTCCAAACCATGAAAGAAAATAAAGAAAAATGAATTAAAAAGGCGAAAAAATCATAAAAGAGTAAACAATGAATATCAGAATAAATAATTTTAACAAAACTATTCGACTTTTATAGTGACCTAAAGGTTTTTGAAATATTATTTTATCTGATTGTCATGGAGATTTACATTTTACAAGATGGGACCTTAATGATAATGAAATAATGGGTATTTTTCGAAATATCTAAATAGTTCATGAATTATGTGGTATGTAATTCTATATATTTAACGATTTGCTAATAAATATTCCATAAAGGGCGAATTTCTAATTAATTCTGAGTCTATATATATATATATATATATATATATATTTTTTTTTTTTTTTTTTTTTGGCATTCCAATCGCTATAATTATACTCGTATTACATTATCTAGTATGAATAATTTAGTTGCAAGTATGATGTCAAATAAATTATTTCAAACACAGATTCATTTTTTTATTTTAAATTTTAAGCACCATTAAATATTTGTTATAAGTTTTCTTGTTTTATTTATACTTGGTGAATTTTTAATTTAAAGTTAATTATCACAATGCAATGTGGCGTAGTGCAACAATAAAAATATGCTCTTAATTGGCTCTTATACATTGCTTTATTATTATTTATTATACTAATATTTAGTGCAATTCTTAAATGTCGTGTTTTTAGAAATTATTAGAAACTACAGTGTAAATATGTTAGTTAAAAAATAATATATATTTTTTAAAGGGTGGGTTTTTAATGCGTGCTTTAACCGCTATTTTGTTTTAAAACATTTTTCAAACTTTTTTGAAATAAAATGAAAGTGTTGAAAAATGTTCTAATATTAAGTAACTTGTTTTTCAACGATTTTTCTGTATTGTTTTTAGATACATGAAATATTATATTTTTTATTCAAAATTATCTTCACTTATTATCTAAAAATCGTTAATATCATCTTTTTTAAATGGATAATATACATTGTTATAACTATTATTTAAAAAAAATTAATTTTACGTTGGAAGTATTAGAATAAAATTGAAAATTATTCAGAACAACGAAAGTATAGTAAGCACCAATTACTTACAGAATCAAAAAAAAAAAAAATATATATATTTGTGTACCACACATGAGGAATACATCTTGTTAAACAATTTATTGAGTGGAGCTATGATATAAATATTATACCGATTCATAATAGTAAAATTACTTTAAAAAACGTGACAACATATTTTTAATATACAGGCATTTTATAGATAGTTTATTAATTATCATAATGATTCAGCAAAATGTGATTATTTTTCTACGTTACTGTAATTGTGTAAGTCGTAGTCATTTACTCACACGTCCTTATAAAAATAAGATGAATAAAAATTCTTTAATAACAAATAACAAATGAAATAGTAGAATTCAAGGGTATTAAAAAAAAAAAAAACTAATTATAATAATAAAAATAAACCAAATTAGTGAGTGACGCATATATACAATATTTTATATACCTACAATGTATATATCTATACAAATATACATGTATTACGTAATATTTTATATACATTGTTAACCGATCCGTAACTATTAACAGGGATGTAAAAAGGGGTAGTGGAAGAGAATTCTATTCCGACACTTGAGGCCAGAGAAAAAACGATAAAATCCCGACTTAATGGTTGTCAGTGGCACACGGAGCGATGATACACAGATCTGTAGAAAAATTGTGTCTGACCCTTTCTCACTGTGGTTGTACGGTTTCGAATAACACGTCTAACCACACTACACCACACCACACCACACCTTACCACACCACACACACACACACACACACACACACACACACACACACACACACACACACACACACACACACACACACACACACACACACACACACACACAAATGTACACTACTCTTGCAATAGTTTGAACTCTTTTAACTGTTATGTACAAGACAAGACAAACAAAATTCAAACTATGTTTGAAACTCTACGTAATGCAATAATAGTAATTATCATTATTTTTTTTGCTTGACCACCTGTCATGTTGGTTTTATTGTGAACACAACCAAGACACATATTTCAACGTCGAGCATACGTTGATACTGAGTGATGTGGGACACACTGCGATTGTGAATTGACCGCTTATACGGGAGTCCAAGAATATAGTTGTGAAAGGGTTACCTTCGTTTCAATCTTCGTACTATTTGCACAATATGTCTCTCTATTTATATTCACATTCAACTTTAATAACGTAGTATTTTCGGGGTCGGTTTGTTAATGAATTTCAACACGTGAGAAAAAAGCCCAAGTTTTTCATCGACCTTGATAGCAACAAATTATTTATTAGTCACGAACGTTTCCTATTCATTCCAGATCTTTTTTCATTTTACTGCATTTTACTTCAACAAGTATGCTATTGACTATCGCGTTTTTCTCCTCACTATGTATTTATATTGTACCTACTATATTTTCATAATCACTCGTAATAGACTTTTTTCTTTCTTTTTATAATTTGAGTTAATGTTTTTATTGTATCACAACATATTATATACAAATGAGTTTTTAAAATAAAATTCAAAATTTATTGTTCAAAACAACCATTTAAACTTATTTTTTAAATGTATTATGGTTTTATTCACATAAGTATTTATTATGCATCTTCGTTTGTTTTTATGTTTTAAAATCAATTTTCAATATAATGATTGTCTGTAAACCGTAAATATTGATATTAAATAATCAATATTTTATCCAATTACATCTTTATTTTAATAATTTAAAAAAAATTGGTGTTCCTAGAGTTTTCTTTTAAAAACTACATGTGTTATAGGAAAATTGATGATTATCGCGGTAGTTAACTTTTGTAATCAATAGGGCGATAAACTAACCGGTTTAAAGATAAGTAAAGTGGTAGTTATTTTTATTTATATGCAGATCTACAGGTATTTTGAATTGAAGCAGTGATTTAAAATTGTATTTATTAAGTACTTTTGTTCACTCGTACGTCCAAATAGACTATCTTAGTTAGAACGGTTTGAAATTCGTTGGATTTATTTTAATTCCTTTTGATGAGTTTGATTGTTTGAAAATAAATTTAAATTGTTTTAGGACCGTTTTCTAAATTTAAGTACTAAATTGTACATTTAATTTTAAAAAAATTATATGAAATTAGTGTTGAAGCCACAACAAATTATATGATTTTTTTTATAAATTTCCATGTACTTCATTGTTACATAATTTTTCCAAAGACGATATCAAATGTAGTCATCCCATTAGGTTTTGTAGTGGTAGATCTTAATCCTCATCGAAACTGACACGGTATGGGACTGCTCTTTTTCTGTCTCATAATATTTAAAAGCAGACATTACCCGGCATCGGGCGTGTGTATTTTTGTTTTTTTCAAATTAAAAATATTATTTTAGAATATTATGGGTGATATTGTCAAGTCTAATATATTTGTTATGCTTAGTGAATCGTTTTTCTTTTTTTTTTATAATTATCCGGCTTCATCCGTGAGTGTTTTTTTCAATATTTAAAATATTATTTTAAAATACATTATGGGTAACATATATCACGCGTGTCCGAACTGCTGGTAGGACGGCGAGCAAATGAAATGAATATTTGTTAGCGTGCATATAAGAATGTATATTGTATAGACACCGTGGCAAGGCAATAATAGAGAAATAACTCATAAATAGAATTTGTATGTGTATTGGTTTATGTTATCGGTGTGCACAACCAAAAATATTGTATGCAAGGAAATATTATAAACAATGCAAAATGGCTTTGCATAAAAAGACTATTTTGCACACAACAATGTTACCCATAATATATTGTAAAATAATATTGTAAATATGAAAAATATATACATGAATAAAGCCGGATGATTATAAAAAATAAGCGAAAATGATTTACTAAGCATGTAAAATAAATTGCACTCAACAATATGACCAATAATATTCTAAAATAATATTTTTAATACGAAAAAGACAAAAACACACACGGTCGAAGCCGGGTAATTCAGCCAGTAGGAGTATAATATTATATTATATTATATTGGTATATATTAAGTATATATTGGTGTACGCGCGATGCATAAGATAATTTTATCGATAAACTTCTCGGAACAATTCTTATCTACACGACGGACAAAAAGGATAAGTAATAATGGCAGGTAGCTAGAAAACCACGGGCCGCCGTTTATAATTGTTAATAAATCCACTAAAACGCAACATTTTTGAAAATCCCTACTTACTGCACGGTGAAAATATGAGAAAACCCTATATTCCAAATTTCAAGTTCGTACGTTGCGTAGTTTTTGAGTTACAGCGATCATTTACTAAGTGGTGTTTGGATTATATATATATATATATATATATATATATATATATATATATATATATACACATTATATTATAATAATAATTATTCAAGTATTATCAATCTCCAATTTTATATATTATTAGCTTTTTCATTTAACTTATCATTTTTTTATCACGATTATTTTAATAAAGTTCCGTGAGGGCCATAGTCGGTAAAAAAAATTTACATGATCCACAAATAAAGAGAAAACTTTAAACGTAAGGGAAACAAACGTTTGACATTTCATCATTATTTATTGTAGTGAAGCTTAAACATAATTTACCATTCTTATCAATATTTACTGAATTACATTGTCATCTACTCATTACTGTAATTATCTGATGTGCTACATAATTTTATTTCGATGTTGTGCGTAACATTTTATTACCTCATGGAAAACAATTTTAATTTTTAGCATTATTAATATATATATATATATATATATATATATATATATATATATATATATATATATATATATAGGTTGATCTGCTGATATCATTTGAGGTAAAATATTGCTATAAAAAAAAAAAAAAAAAGAAAAAGTTAGGTTAGTGAAAACACACACAATGTATGACATATTATTTGAATGTCTTGATAAAACGTTTTAATATGAAACAATGTCAAATAAATATACTTTGAAAAACGTTTAAGAAAAAGTCTCCTGATAGAATTGATTACCGAATAAAACTAGATAAACACATACAATAAAACGTCACATACCAATAGGCATAATTGCAGTCTATTTGTGGGATCATGTACTGCATTATTGTTTCAGTAAGGATACATAAATTATTATTAATATCATATGCGTTCAAAAATAATAATAATTCCCAGTTCAACAGAACATTAGTGTAAAAACCAATAATTCAAATTCAATATCATCAAATTTTAATAAAGAAGAAAAAAATACAAGAACTCACTTGAAATATAGTGAAAATCACTGTTGACCTAGAAATGATTCCATGAATTTATACTGACAATGTGTAGTTTGAATGACGTTATTATTATTATTACTTGAAAACTCCTTACTTAGTGTGCAAATTATAAATTACTCATTAATTAGGATGAAATAAGAGGCCTCAAAATCAAGAGCATTGATAACCTTTATCGCGAAAAAAATCAAATTTACATTTTTTATAAGGTGTGAGTTTTAGATTATCATATTGTTATATCATTATTTCATTGACCTTTTCACATTGCTTATTATTATGTTAATTTGGTACACACCTAGATTCTACGTGTTATTCAATCAAGAAAATTGTATTATAGTCCATTATTTAAGTCAATTTATAATGCGAGGAGGTAAATTTTAATTGATAAATATAAGATATATTATTTTATTCTTAAAACCTCAATGGTTTCAAGAACATTGGTACTTAATTTACACAGTTTAACATACAACATTTAACATTTTACCTTGAAGTTGTAACTTTGTTGATTTTTCCTGTGCATAAATTTGATTTAAATAAATATTTAATAGTGTAGTTATACTATAGTAAATATTTTTTTTTTTTTTTAATAAAATAAAATATGCTACAAACACTATCATCAATGCATCCTTAAAACACAACGAATTCATTTCTATATCATCTTTATTTTGGATTATAAGGGAAAGGAGAATAATACGTTGTGTTATCTCGTTAATGATTTCTTATTTATTTAATATGATAAATAATGTATAAAGATATTTAAATTACATGACTAATATTATTGTAGAACTTTAGTTCTAAAATAACCTAAAAATAACAATTTACATTATTATTGAAACAGTAATATCCATACTGAAAATAATTCCGTTGATTATTAACTAATAGTAATAAAGATTATTAAATTAGTAAAATCAGATTATTGTTTTTACTACAAAATATATATAAAATGTTGTAAAATATTTTTATACGGAAATCAAAGCATTTAATAATGAATAAATTCTCACGTCGTTGGTTTAATTATTTTTCAATCTTAAATTATTCATTTACATAATATTATTCCTCATAATAATTTTCACATTTAACAATGTCCACTCATTGTGTACACATGTATCAATTACACTCTTGCTATTTTTATCATTATACTTATGTTAACAGCTTCGATTTTTTTTTTAATACGTATAATTGAAAGGGGAAAAAATTCTCCAAAAAACCTGCCACGCAGATTAAAGTGTAAGTGGTATAGAAATCTAGCAAAAGTGTTCTTGTCAATTGGTAATTTCCTATACACGTTATTCATGTCATGTTTTTCTGATTTTGTAAACACCAAATTTTCTTTTGGTGATAATTGTATATAGATTGTAAATTGCATTTTAAAATAAAAAAAAATAAAAACAAATTGTGTTAATAATACAGAATAAAGGTGCATGGCTTAATTAAATTTGGCTAGCGGAACAATAACAATTACCAATAACTTTATTAATATGATTTGCTAACATTTTAATATACATTATCAATATAATATATATTATTGTATTAATCAGAAATATACATCAAGGCGTTTAACGTATTTATGTTATATATTAAATCGAGTTGGCCTTTTAAATTATGTCCATTACCACAGAAAACCATTAAATGATTTGTAAAGCAATAATTTGAATTGAATAGAGCAACGATAGTATTTTTGTTGTAACTATATTGAGTACAAAATAAATGTAACCACTTAATATAATTGAATTATTTTCTCAAAATCCTGATTTCGCTTGAACCGTTCATATAAACAAATTTAAGGAACCTTCAATATATGTAAGTTTGAAGGAAAATGAAAAAATAAATTAACAATGTATTTATAATTGTTTTTGATTTAATAAATATGTTTCGTTATCATTGCAACCACGAGAAAACGAAAAAAAATACCAATTACCAATGTAATGTTAGATATAACTTTATTTTTTGAAATTATATTCAGTAGCTGAAAATTGTTTTTATTAATTATATGAATTATTAAATTACAGTAGTTTGGCTATTATCAATGTTTTAATTTTAATAATAATTGATATATTTTGAAAATATAAAATTGCACTTCAGATTTGAACTCTTATGTTAAACAATTATTTATACACCTCCGTTTTTAATGGAGTCTAAGAAAACCATACTGATATATGTTTATGTCAGTTTTATAATATAATATTACTTATTTATATTTTACAAATGATTCAAAACAAAATCAAACAATTTCATTTAGTCATTATTACCATAGGTAATAAAACTAAATTAAAATGTCTATTATTTTAATATACGTGTCTATTTTGTATTATACATTCAACATTTAGTGGAGCTTTAAAAGTGTCATACTAAACAAAATTGCAGTAACCACCTATAGAAGAATAACTTATAGTAAAAAATTAGTAAATCCTAACAAGTCACATAAGCGAGTCGGCATAAAACGATAAACGGAACATACATTATCACACATAATGCTTCTTCACAGGCAAATACAGATGTATTAAACCGAAACGTGATCATAATTTTGGGACAATAAAACAAAACCAATATATTATGATTATGTCTGTACGAGTATACATGTATGACATACATATCGAGTAAAAAACTATCAGAGCGATAAAATAACTCATTTTTGAAGGAGTTTGAATGCCAATTGATTAAAAATATTTGGTGAAATATTCTATATTAGGTTATCATTTCTTTTGGGTATTTACTTCGAACGGGTAACATTTCATTGAGTATTCTACTTAAGTTATTTTTTATCGAGTATTTCTTCTGTGGAGATGTTTTCCCACAACCCATTATTCAACAATGAAAACGTACGAAAAGATAATAAATTAGGATTTTTTCAGTTCTTAGAGCGAGTGAGATTTCAGCCATGTGCTAAGATATCCTATTTACGAACTACGATTATGTGTAAGAAAGTATTACGTGGAGTTATCGGATTTCATTTGAACGCACATTTATTTCGATATTTATATACACATAAAAAATGTATAAATATTATACTATACGTGCAACCAACATGTATCTGGTATCTTATAATACAGAATCACAGTGAACCCATACGATTTATATTACTCAGACTGATTTAGAGTTTTCATAGTTTAGTGCAGACAATGAAACCTTATATTATTTTAGTAATTTTAGTATATGATAAGTCAAGTGAATGTTTTACGTCATCGTACGGTCCAGGACAGTATAATAGTCGAGCTTCGTAAATCTTTTGACATCTAGAACGTCGCCATATTTTAGTTTATCTGCTAAATATTAAGCAATATTCCATATTTTTTCCAATATCCAAAATGAAGAAAACTTTTAAAATCAAATAACGTAAAAGTTAGACTAATTGATTTATCAAATCTAAGAACGATAAAATATGTGCTTAAACACGTTTTTGAACAAAAATATAAAATAGGATACATCAGGAATCGTAATACCATTATTGATATCATCAATAACTTTCTGAAAATCACGGCCAATTACCACTAGATACATTTAAAGATTACCTTAACGCAATCACTTTATGAAATATCATAAATATTATATTTATGAATATAAGTATAACAATTATATCAAATAAACATTCTAAAATGTCAATTATCTCCTGTTGTTAAAAAAAATCATATCATCAATATGAAACGAATAATTGAAAAATGTGAAAAAAAACTTGGGGGGTTGCAGATAAACAATAAAAAAATGAAATATACAGCTATTTTTTAAGCTTTTCCCTTACACTAAAATAATAATATGATTTCAAACATTATTTAAAACATTAAGAGTAATTAACATTACTTCTAATTTAACTGAAATTTAAGCATTTTAAAAAACATATACTACATATGTGTAGATAATAAATTATATATATATATATAAATATATACTCAGTAAATTATATATAAATGCCCTTAAATATAAATAACACAATATTTTATGTGTTACTTAATTATAGTGTTCACTTTCTACATTAAATATTTATTTGTACCTTTTTTTTTGTTTTTTTTTTTTTGAAAATTTTAATTGACAATGAGTTAAGCTTTAAAAATAAACCGTCAACAAATAATATTAAAACATAACGTATTTAAACAATAGCAAATTTTTGATATATTCATGTACCTATCTATTATTTATATTCTATCAAAATGTCTCATAAGTAATGATTAAAATAATAAATAGAATTTAATTTCGAACATAACACCATTATTTAAGAAGAGTATTTGTATTGAAATAGACAGTCCTTATTATGTATGTAAAGATAGTTCTAGACTATTTATTGTATTTTTATGCGTATTATTTTAAACTTAAATTTTTTGTTAACTAAATTTAAGTTATACAATTGATCTTAAGGGGCATGGCAATAAATATGAAACATCATTATAGAAACTTTGAATGATCATCTCTTTTTTTTTTTTGTAAATCAAAACCATTTTATTTTATAAATTGATTTAGTTTTAAAACTATATGTACTATTGTTAAATTTATAATCATTAAGCGTTTATTTAAACTTTGATAATGGTTTTCCAAACTCGTTAAAGATTAGAGTTCATCACAAGGAAAAGTATGAATATTTAGTTCCTTATACGACTAATTTATGAAAATTAATGCACTAGGTACATGCTCATATTTAAGATAACTGAATACCCACATAAATCTTCAAGAGTTGGACGATTTATGATAAATGCAAATCCAGAAACATTAAACATAAGCAAAACATTGATGTTTAAAAAAATGTCCCATTCTAAAAAAAGAATGAAAATTGGAAACTTTTTTTACAGAAAAATAGAGGACTTTATAAGTTGTTATGTTCAGTAAAATATAACGAACGACATGAGCAAAAAAAAAAAAAAACAATTGATAGCGCATGACTTTTTCTGTAGAAGTCAAGTGTTGTTTAACGAGTTGAACGAAAAAAATAATGCGAGGAATGTGTTAGCTGTAGTTTATGATTATGGCCGGAAAAAAAGTAAAATAAAATATTTTTGTCATCTAATGGTGAAAAAAAGGTAATACGAAGGTAAAAAGAGGTTTTTCGATGCATATCGTTTTTGACAGTACTGTATGTAGATTATTACACGACGGTACTGTATATGATGTCACAGGTGGCGTCGTCATATGGCCACCGGGTCATTTGACGTAGAGAAATAATCTAAGTTTAGAATATTTTATTCTTTGTTTTCATTCATGCGCGATGTACACGCTATTGTACGTCATAATGTCATACGTATAATATGATGATATCATCATTCATAAGTTACTAATACAATACAACTTTTATTTTAAATGCGGTTATTGTATCCAAGTATTAAGAAGACTTACACTGGCAGTTCACAACGATTATTTTAGCTATTTTAGCTATATTTTCTTTTAGATTCAATCGATTTATTTCGAAATTGAAGTTTAATAAGTCGAATCATTGAGATATTAATACTCCACAACGTAGATATTTTTCTAGTGATTTTAATCACGATGGAATTCTTTCCCCAACTCAAACATATTAAAATGAAATATGAAACAATTTCACGATTTTCTATTCAATAAGTGATTTTAGATTCCGTATGATTTTTATCCGTTCACGCTCGTTATTTTTATCATTGCAAAGGTTAAAAATGTAATTATTTATTACCACCATTGAAATCATTGACGTTGCATTCAAGTAGATTACACGTTGTGTAGAATATACAAAAATTAGATTTTCTCCAGCCAAGTAATATGATTTTTTTCTCGACGTTTTATTATATACGGCAAAATCAATTGAACGTATGGAGTTCAGCGTGGAAACGGGTCACTCGGTCGGAACCAGAAACGGGGTTCTCACCTCCCTTCCGTCACTCGAAAATATTTACACTTAATACTTCAGAGGTAACGGAATGAAAAAAATATTTTCTGCATTAACATATGTGTGTTGTGAAACATTGCATAAATATTCAACATGCAAATCGCTAATGAATTGAAAAAAAAATGGCTGATTACGTTTTACCGTACACCGATAAATTTAAATTAGTAAACTCCCTAATGCACTTACAGCTTACTAATGTCCAAATAAAAGTTTTTCTCATTATGAATAAAAAATTATAAATCATATAGTATTGAATCGAGTTTTATGAATTATACATAATGTTATATAAATTATAGATGTTGAAAGTATTATTGAATAAAGTTGAATTAATTATAATAAAATGTATTTAAATTAAAAATAGTTCAATATCAATTTCAAAACACATTGTGTATTTTCTAAACCATTTCATGTTGTGTAGCCTAATGTATATGATCCCGCTAAAATAAAAAAAACTCAGGGGATTTTTTTCGGAAATACAATTAATGCATAAAATAACTATATGAAATAATAAAATAGAAGTAAATATTTTTATGATTTTGTTAGAAATAATTTGTAATTTGTAATTTTGATTTCAATAATTTTATCAAATTCACTAAAATGTACTTACCTATTATTTTAATTAAATTGTATAATTTCCTTGATTGGATTCAAATAAAAATTAATTATTGATAAATAACATCCACATTATTACAAAATGCAACTATTTCTCTGATTTTTAAGCTATAAAAAAGTTAATTATTCGTTTTGATTTTTTTTTCTCCTCACTTATCTTGACGATTTTTAAAATTAATATTCACATAGTTGGAAATCGTAGATACACATTATGTAATGAATTTTAATTTAAGACATTTTTATCCAAATAGTAATAAATAATGATAAAACAATGAATTTTTTTTCACTCTAGTTTTTGGTACAATGTATACTTCAAATCTGGGAAAACCAAAAATATAGACATTATGTTGTATTATACGAGATAGATAACGTTTATTTAATAATATAGTTTTTATATTAGTTGTTGTAAATATACATATCTAGAAATAAATAAAATTAAAATTCAAAATAATTTATATTTTACTATACACAATTTCAAAAAATCTCTACGAAAATTTTCTTTATGATGTCACCTTGATTTGAAACTAACTAATTCAGATTTTTTACTTTAATTATACCATAAACATCACAACCAAGGCAAAATCAATCTTAAATAGGAATATAATTATTTAATTTGACATACTATTTGCATGTTGTTCTTGAATTGAGTATATACAAAAATAATTTGTAATGTTTTTTCCAATAAATTCATAAATATCTATCCACTCATAATTTGATACTAATTTAAATTAAACATGAATATCAAAATTCGTTGAAATTTATAAGTTTTTTTATTTCCGATGCATAGACAGTTTTTAAAATACGATATATAATTTATGAAAATAATAACAAAATCAAAAATCCCATCCATTCAGCCGAGAATTATATTTTATACGCATCTCAGAAATATAATAATGTGAATCAATAATAATGTACTTACTTAGGGTAGGTGACGTTTGGTAATGGTTTGAGAAAACATCTTTGTCGGAGTATACCTTCCCAAAGCTGTACGCCTATGATGCCGAAGATGAAGAACACGAAGAAACACAACAACAGTACGTTTCCCAACATTGGCAAAGTATCCAAAAGCAACATTACCAATATGCGCATACCTGTAACATAGTAAGTTTAGTAATAAATGACATAACACATATTAACATGTTTTAAGTATTCATATTCTAGTATTGAATACGCAACTTTCTATCGATTTGAAGGTAAATCAACCCTATCCATCCATTTGTAGTGTCTATTAATTTTTCAGTGTACAAGAATAAATCATTTGTAATTGATTGCCCGAGGAGGTAATCGAGATACCACCTCAAGATCAAAGTTAGACAATACTTTTCTTATTTTTCCGAATGCAATCTGTGTGCACACAACTCATGACATTATAATAGTGACAAAAACCACTCTTCTCTGTGTGACATACTGACTTATATATTTGTATTACATGTGTACTGGTCTAGACATTAATACATACGTATAAAGCATATTTGTATTGAATAAATATCACATAAATACAATATAATTAAAAATTTCAACTATTGCATATGATTATGTCCAGAATAAAATAATTACCAAATACTAATTTTCATGTAATAAGTAATAAAAACAATCAAATGTATATTATATTGTATTTAATTAAAAACGGTATTGTAAAAATTAAAAATTACAATCAAAATTTTGTACTACCTCATAATTATGATTTTTTTTTCATCAAATCCGATCAATAAAATAAACTAATGTACAAATAAAATGTGAAGTAGTCTAGCTCGGACTTAATTTTTATGGCATTTTGTTTGTTAAATAAATGTATTTTATTTTATTTTATATGCTTTGATAAAATTATATTTATTTTATACTTGATTGCTTAATATGCAAGTTTAAAATTGATGTATTAGAATCTTAACTTAGCATTTTTAGTTTATAATTTCAGAAAAGAATTAAAAAATCAGATACATGCTCAATGGATTTTTAAAAATGTTCATCAACACAATGATAAATAATTAATTGTAATTTCAACGAATTTACTGACTTGACTTATTTTAAATTCAATGTCTAAATAGTTATGGTAACTTACCAATTCAAAGCTAATAAATCATAACGATTTTTTGTTTTAAATTTCAAAATTAACTTTGATTTATTGTAACCAGTCAACTTTTATATAAAAAAAAAAAAATGAATTAAACATTTTAGTTTACGCATGTACAAACTACAAGTGCGTATCTACGAAAACAAATGTGAAGAGATTTATGCTTTGAAAAATAATTTAAAGCTTTGAACTTGTTAAATTTCAAGCTGCACGCATTTATACATAAATATGTATTAGATTATTATGGGGTATCTATTTTTAGTTTTTATTTTATAACATCTTTTAAACATAAAATGTAAATAAATGAAAACTCAAAAATAAATATGAAAAAATAAGTATCATAAAAACAATACAATTATCATTTAAACAGTTTTAATTACCTACATATCTAATACCTTATTGGTATCATTGCATCTAACACTAAAATGTGTAAATTATAAAACAACACTGTTTTATTTTAAAAATCATAATATATTATGAGACCGTCGTTTATTAATGATATGCACATATGTAGTAGTTTTGCCTATACAAGACGCCGCTCGATAATACTTCCTCATTTTTTTTAGTCAACATTAAAAGGAATGAAATTATTATGTTAAAATAATAAGAACAAAAATATAACCAAACATTTTTTTCTGTTTTTAAAGACATTAAAAATATTAAATTAAATTCCTAAAACTTAAAACATACATTTTTATTTGATGTAAATTCAAAAGCAGTTTTCTTATAAAAAATACAACGATTTTTAAATGAGATGGAATTCTTTAATTTATTTAAAAGAAGTCGGTTAAACATTTCATAACAGCATATTGCAAGAATATTTACAAAATTGTATAACCAAGTGGTTATGGGGTAAACTGTTTTTCACGTATTGTTATTGGAGTATAGAATATTTTTATGAAATGTGACCAGTAAGTAAGGTATTCTCATACCTAACAAAGATTAATTAATTTTTTTTCTTTCATGGTTATGAATTATTGAAATGTTCAATATATCCAAACAGTTAATACATAATTTATTAGTATACAGAATAGAATTGGAATATAATTCTTATCATTTATACATTTCATTATCTGAAATTGATTTTTGATTTTACCCTGGATTATTTTAGTGTTCAATTAACAGTTGAAATAATTATATGATGATTGAAAATATTTGATATTAATTATCTATTAAGTAAAAGTACAGACTTAAAATATAACTAGTTCACCTGTTTCGCTCTGATTGAATATTTTAATAATATCGATGTTTCTAAAGTATCATAACGGAAAAATGTATATATTTTATGTAACCAGAACTTAATAGTATACACGATTTACTTAAAATACATAAATAAATAAATAATAAATGTTAGAATAGTAAAAATAAAAATATTACAAAAATCCCAGCAAGATAATAGCTGTCATATTATTTGAATAGCCATGTATTCATTATGAGTTTAGAATCTTCCTTACCCCTTGGTACAACCATGACACAGAGTCAGTTTGTTGGTTAATAAAATTCAAATGGTTTACTCAATTATTTGGGTACATTTTTTACTTTCGTTATAATTTTTTCATGTTAAAACTTGGACCAATTTTAATTGTTTTTAGTTTCATTAGTCATGTTTGAAATAAATTAATTCACGTCAAAAAGTAACAAACTACTCGGAGTTCATATGAGTTTCGAGAAGTTTCGAAATGATATAAAGTAATTGAAGTTAGTTTATTCCGTGTATTTGTGAGCGGGACAGAAAACGATTTGGCTTTTTTTGACATATTCCCAAAAATATATTCTTATTCTCTTGACGTAAAATGTTATAATTTGAAACATTCAATTTTATGCTATATACTAATAAAACAATTATTTTGATAATTTTTGCTAATAACAACGTTGCTTGACAAGTATTGCTAAAAGTTTTATGGTATCGACTTTATAATATCACGATAGAGTTATTGATATTGGTGAATAACGTAAAAATAATCAGACAAAACAGTTATATAAATAAGTATGCAATTATATGCCTATACATTTTGAATAATCAGAGACAAACTAGGTGTATATTTATTTGAAAGTAAATCTACATAAACTACGTAAACTTTGTCCTGTATAATATTATCTCTTAAGATTGTGTCAAAAATATAACGAAAATTAATCATTGCTTCCAACATTTTGTAATGTAATCAATCATTTTTTTCCTTTTATTTTTTATTAGGTGTACAGTGAGAATAATGTAATACAATAATTGTACAATGTCTCGTCGTAATTTAAAATGAAATTGCGCTGCCTTTAATTTCGTTTTATTTGTGAGGTACCTTACCAGTCTTTTCAACCCTTGGGAACCGTATCATTGTTATAATTTTCATCTACTGTAATGTATAATGTCCAATATAGAAAGTCATTCTCCAAAATTGTATAACACAATATTAGGACACGTCTGGGAATCATGTTATCAAACCTAAAATTGTGTTTGGCATAAAACCCGTTAAATAGTATTTAGGATGATATTAGATAACCTGAAGCTTCAAGTACAAAGTACAATATGTAAATATCAAAATGTCCATACTAAAAACGGAAGAGTTGTGAATCTAAGCTTACATTTAAACGTGCTGCATCCCTAGTAAACACAAATAATCGAGGTCACCTAACTACAGTTTCTTACTGATTTATGGCGGAGTGGTCAAACGTTATCTTTATTTATTGTGATTCAAGAACAACAATAAATCTTTGAATAAATGAGCCCCAGATGGCAGATTGGATATTAAAAATACAACGAAAGTTTTAAAATTATAATACAAATATGTACTCATAGTTAGGATATAAATTAATATTTCACCGATCCCACAATTTCGATGAAAAAAAATGTCGAAATTTAAAATAACTTTTTATTCCATTTAAAGTAATATATTTCTTAAACGAACAATCTTAAGTTGTTCTATTAACTAATTATATAACTAGTTATAAAATAAAATGATTAAAGTATATATTTGATAAACACAGAGTATCAACAAATTACGATTATGAGTATGTTATTTATATAATGTTTATTACATATTTTTAGTTAATAAAACATGATAATGTGTTTTCTTCACTCATCCGAAAATTGACTTTTGATTAAAAGAAAAACATTGATACAAATTGTATTGAACAAGTGCAGATTGTATTCAAAACTTGTTTGTTTTTTTAATGTGATCATTATATTATCATTATATCAAACATAAATCAAATTTGCTCATGGGAGTTTTCAAGGTAGGCATACATAAAATATCAGTGATTTTAAAATATATTTTCAATATTTTAAAGAATTGATATTAATTAATAAATTCAAAAATTAAGCTTTAATGATGTCATAAGTAGACTACAAAGTTTTAAACAGATGTATGCTTATCAGTTTAATTTATCTCAAATCGGTAAAATCCTAATACATGAATCATGATATGTAATGTATTTCAAAAAATTATAACTCATAGTTTTAGAAATTGAAAACTCAACTTTAAAATTCTAGATAACTTCATTGTTTTTAGTTTAATCTATTTCAATGAAAAATGAAAATAAAAACATTTAGTGTCGAATAAAATATAAAATAAAATTCAATTATTAAAATGTGGTACTCAAATAATTTTTACAATTTATTCCTACATATTTTGTGTGATGTATCTAATCCATAGTGTACATTGAAAAATACAATTATAGTTTTATATCTTGATTTTTAAAACTGAGATATTTTTTAAATACTGGTATTCTGTTGATAAAACGTGTCATTCAATGCCATTTAGTTTCATAATGTTTAATTTGATTTTCTAATATATATCTACCTATATATAATTAAAACAATTATCTTGTTTTTGAAACAAAACATTTTCTTATGTCTTCAAGAATAATTTATATTAGTGTAGTGTGCATTTTACTAAAATAATAATATTAACTTTTTGAAAAAACCCAAAACAATCTGTAAGTGAGGATCCAATATTATTAATTGATATTTTAATTCAAACCGTTTTACTATACCATCTATTACATAGGCAATATAATAAATCTATATTATTACAAAACTTTGAAAAGATTATATTTTCTTTTAATTTATTATGTTGGTTATTGAAATGCATTCAATCAAATAACCACGCTGTGAAATTCGTCCAAGTCACCATAACAACAGTCAATAATAATTATAACTATATAGTCTCATGTTCAAATGGATATAATATTTCTTGATCTTGTAAATTCCTTTGATCATATGAGTCCTCTTATTACTTACGTTGTTAACTTACTATTTCGGTGAATAACTTCTATCCAGATTAATGTCTTAACTGACTGAGCAATTTCAAAAGTTCCAGATTCAGAAAATTTTTAATTAGATAACTATCCTCAGAATATCTCTTTACGAATATGATACAAGATCAGTCTAATACATTTTTATTCACGTTTTTCTTGAAAACAATACTTTGTATTTAGTTTCTAATTTACATTCAGTATTTTAAATTTTACTCTAGTATGCACGTCGTACATGATTGTCATTTCATTGATTGTATTCCAATCAAAAACTAAATACCATAGTTTATTAAATTATTAAGTTAATTTCAGTAATTTGAAATTGAAGTCAATTTTGAGTTTTTTTACCCCTGCATCTTTATCGATACCTTATATTAAAGTTAATGCATGAAATGAATAAAAGGTTCATATGTACATCACCTTATCTAAAAAATATTAAAAAAAACCTTTAATGAAAAATTTTAATTTTTACAACTTATTATACATAATTGGTATTTATTAAATCAAATCTCAAGCCATATAAATCATATGTTTGAATGTACCAGTATTACATTATTTCATGAATATGCATATATAGGTATGTTAAAAACATACATAATCCTAATACATTTTTGTAATTTTGAGAAATTAAACAATAATAAAAACAACATTAATTAAGGTTTTATTATTATTATTTTTTTTTTGTATGTCAAGAGTATATATGAATAGTGTATATATTTAATTACCATAATTACGTTTGAATGGTGATTAGTAGCTAAATTGAGCATGCATAATTATTTAGATAACCCTTAACTCTAAATACATTTTAGTACGCAATAATATATTTTGAATGATCAATCTTACAGTTATTTTAAAATTGAAAAATACTCAACTTAAATGTTTATATGAAAAAAGTTGTTATACAGCCTTATCTAGTCATGCATTTTAGTTATTTTTCAACATAAAGGTAAACAAAAAATGATTGAGTAAGTTTTATAAACTAATTTTTCATTCACTTAATTTAATATAAATTAAACTACTTTCAACTTAGTTAAATTTATATTTTAATAGTATCGTCTACACAAATATATGCATTCTTATTTATTTAATTGTATACGCTCTTTGATGTCTTTGTATTTGTTTTTAATGAAAAACAAAATCAAAATGTTATATGTTATATTTTTATTTCATAACTTTTAGTGCATTAATACTGTATAAAATAATAGAGGACTATAAAAAGTTTTAGTGAGTATAGACATTTGATATTTGTTATAGAGCTTTCAAGAAAAACTTTTCATTTAGATTTTAAATTTCACGATTTTTATTATTTTATATTCCAAAAACGTAAAACTACGTATAAATAAAACGTAAAAATCCGATACTATTAAACGTAAAATATTTTACATTATTCATGTACCTGATGTTATTTTTATTTGCACATGAGCTATTAAATTCGGGGTTTTTCGGAAAACTAAATTTAAGTTACACTTTTATATGAGAAATAAAAGCGTTTAATATTTATTAGAATATTGCTTCACGTTATAATATTCAATGATTTTTGAGTGCACTATCCTGCTAATATACATAATTACATAATTTCTTATGTTCGATTATCGACCGCAACATCGGCAAAAGAAGACTTTAAGTACCTACTTGTCTATCTTATTATTTACAATGGTTCCGAATAAATATCCACTGTGAAACATTCCAATGTTTCGCCGTTTCAAAACGTTTATTTTAAATGAGCTGTAATAAATAATAATTCTCACACATCAAAAACATGACTTACCATCACAGTAACTGTTCATAGTGCAATTCTCTAGAAACTTTTTGATCAAATTTTGGATACTGTTTTTAAATTGTATATATATTTGTATAAACTACGTAAATGACTGTTGAATTAAATTGAGTGTTGTAAGGGTATGAGTGTAAATGCTCTGAAACTTTGTTACCGGAGTGTAGTAATATGTACAGATAACAGAGAAGGCTGTTCAATGGTGTTTTACCAACTTGTTTGTGGGCCGTCCGAAAAGAAAGTTGTTCAGAAACTAAGTCCGTTTCGTGTGACTGCAAAAGCTACCATTAAGAGGTTATCGAATTTAAGTCATTCAAGAGAGAATTCTTGAGCGAGATTTATGATCCGTTACACAGTCCGTACTATGGTCAAAGTAGAAGAAAAAAGCAGACTGTTGAAATCCTATAACACGCATTTTTATCAGGTCTGCGAATTAAAAAAAAATTAACTGAACACCAAAAACCATTATGTGATCGGTCATAATGATGATATAATCATTTCAGATGTTTATTTTTTTGTTGTGACTTTATTACAACTCAATAATTTATATTTTATAATGTTGGAACCTTGATTAGAGAAATAAAATAAATAATATACGTACCTATTTAAAATTAAGTTCAAACCAAATATTCAAAATAAAAGTCGAATTTAAAACACAGATGCTTAATGAATTCCCACGTGAATGTTGATCACTTAAAATTAATATGAATATTTAACTCGCCAACAAATAACGTGATAATCTCATTTAAATGAATCACAGCGTAATTGTGATACTTACAAAATTATTCCATAACAGATTAAAACGAAGATAATTTTTATATAGTTTTTACTAACTAAATTAAACAAGAGTGCTTAGTCGATGACGAATTCCTGATAATTATTACGAGTTAGAAATACCAAAGAAAGTAGTTTGAAAAGAAAAAAAATTAAAAAAAAGAGCATCTCTCTAAAATATAGTGAATTCAAAATTTAAGACAAAACAGATGAATTTCGAAATATTAAATAAATATATACTATCAAGTTAACATGTGACTAAATTAAAGTAATTTATTCTCGATTTAATATCCGTGCTATAACTAAAGCATTACTGTGTTTATTTGAGGTAAAGTCGATAAAGTAAATTAAGTTCAACAAGTATTGTTTATTTAACGCATAATTCAATACAAGAAAATCAATCGCTAAATTACGAAATTTGAATCGGGTCTGTTCATTTGCATTGGAACAGACTTTTAACAACCCTACTTTGACCAAGTTTGGTGGCATATTATCTTGACAAGGTTATGGTAAATTCGGCGTCTATGAATATATTTTTAAGACGATGCCTCAATTTAGTTTGTTCTAAAATTTAGTAATCTAATCCACAGTGAATGTATCATCAAAAATAATTATTCTGCCTTATGATTAACGACTAACACAATAGTAAAGAATGTAAAAATAATTATTAGAGAAAATATAATCATCGATTTTACGAAAAATACCTTCCGATATTTTACTCTTCACCTAGAGAACTGATTTTTCGCAACTGAATACGTATTCGTAATAAACAGTGGTGACGGTTACAAACAAAATCGAGACGATTGCATAATATTTGTCATTTGACTTTTTGAAATTTAGAAACCGAAGAAATTCATCGAAACGCAAAAATACTTTTGAGTCGTGCTTTCACGCAAGTAGGCCGTATGTCGTACACGTGTTTTAAACAATTCAAAACGTCTAGATGGTTCACGGGAACGGATAGACTTACACCACGTGACATGACATCGCAAACGTGTATGAACTCTCGTCAAAATGACGGGCCGTGTACCGCGCGTTTCTACGACATCGTCAGCGTCGTCACACGGCACCACCGTCGTCGCACTTTCGTGGTCGGTCTTTGTACTATTACGTACACAATCACTGTTTGCCGTTTCAAATAGCGGATTTTACTTCCTGACAGCGCGAAACTAGTCATCGCGACAAACGAGATGACCAAACAAAACATTGATTCCACTTTACGACGGCGTGATTCAATTGGTTTCCGTGGACGACAAGCGATCTTTTCACGTCCGTCTCAAGGACCATTGTCGCCGTACGACCAAATCATATTACTATGTATTGATATTTCACAGTGAACTGCACGATTCGCAAAATGGTGGTCTACTATCAACTGATGATCGTCGTTTTTTTTTTTTTTTTTTTTTTTTTTTTTTCCAATAGTCAGTGCAAAACTTCAAAAGTCTCTTTTTGACAATGGTCGAATTACTTTCGCCTCGGGAGTTTCGTATTTGAGCATTTCGGTCGACATATTGTACTTCTAGTTGAGCACCGGGACAATTGATTCTTCAAAAACAAGTCGTATAAAATCAAAGTTTGTCATTTCATTTTTACGAGCGTGACATAGTTTCGCCGTGTTATTTTACACGGGGAAGTCAAACCGTTTAAATTAATCAATGAATATAGTATGGCAAACGATTCTTGACTTGTTTTTTGTATTATTTTTGTTAGATATCGTCGTACATTTCCATAATTGAGAAAGCCCAAGAATATTACATTAACCCTAAATAATGTTTACAGAATGTTTTTATAAGCGGGTTTAAAAGCTAATCGGAATGTCGTGGAAAATGATTTTGCTATACGTATGATGACTGCATTTTTTAGCATGAATATTTCTCATGGAAAAACTAGTGATTTTGAACTTACTTTTTTAGTGAAAATTCAGTCATTGGGTCAGGTTAAATCATTACTCAAACAATATTGCTTTAGAGCAATATTACAGGTTAGAAGTTATTCACCAAACTACATTAAGATTCACTTTTAAATTTTAAACCATTGCTTTAAAGTAAAAATAATTTAACATATACCCACTGTTGAATAATATACTATGGCATAATGGTTTATACTTGCTAGTGGTTAATTACAAGTGCGAAGTTCATCCGATTTTCTATACGTATACATCATTATTGTCTCGTCAGAAGATGTAAGTGTTAAACAAGTTACGTTACATTTTAGTTTTGAGTAACTATGTTTAGTTAATTAATTAACCAACAAATATCAACCATACGTATTTAACATTACAAAATTACTATTCATGTTTCTCGTTTCCACCTTTCATTGTATGTATAGTACATTTTTTTTTAATTTTTTTTTTTTTTTTTTTTGTTAACTCTTTCACTCGTTTTTTTCCAACATTATCTTACTCTAAATGAACTTTCAGCATGAAAAAAAAGTAGGTATACACCGCTAAATGAGGAAAACGTCATTGAACATATAACAGACGGAAATTGACTGTGTCCATTTCCTAAGTCTACTTTTAAGACTTGGTCATTTGTTTTCCTTAAAAGTGCTTCCAGTGAATAAGGTCTGGTTTTATGTTATCTGCTGGTCCACTTAAACAAGCTGAAAATGACATACTGTATTAATTCTTGTTTTGCACCAACAAATATATAACGTCACTTTAGTATACCATTTAGTAGTTCAATTTTAACAAGAATGGAAAAACTCCCGGAAAATATAATATTGCTTAAAAAAGAAAACACTATTTAAAAAAAAAACTAAATTACAAGCTTATAAGCCTGATTTTCAAAAATATGTCTTTACAGGGGACATAATCTACCACCGTCGATGTAGTGTGTGGATTTAAAGATCATGAAACCAAATTTCAAAATTAAATTATGTTTAATATTAATAACTCTATTAACGATGTTAGATATTTAGCCACCAATTTCATTAGAATACACAAAATTGAAATGGTTATATTATTGGCCACGCGTCTCGAAACGTAAGATCATTGTAAGACTAGACCTATTCAAGTTTGATTAACATCCAATATTATTTCAATTTTAAAGTCGAAGAAACTTTAATTTATGATCTCGAGTTAGAACAAGTTTGGATAACATCTGATTTAATACCGCGCCAAAAGCTGTATCTTTCCTTCCAGAAAGCTGAACGTAATAATTTAAATTATGCAGGTGGATCAAGTCTATAGATGGTTCACAAGAATTGGTTCAAAAAAACGTCGAAATACCACAAAAATAATAATTAAAAATAATTGTAAATATTTACCGAATAGAAATTATATTCTTCGTAGTAATTAAAAAAAAAAAAATTGTAAATACAGTACTTATCGTCAAAACTTTTGTGGTTTGTGAACAAAATGTAATGATATAATGTTTACTATTCCTATATTCAATGTTGATATATTTATTTTAACGAAAACCTGACTTAACGATGCTGATAATGAATTGAGTTTCATAGATCACAATATTTATCGGATTGATAAAAGCATTAAAACGAGGTTTTTCAGTATAGGAGGTTTTATAGCTATTAGTGTAAGTACATTTTTTGTATCTAAAATGGTATCTGTATCTACGGATATGCTTGAACAAATCTTCGTTATCTTTCATGGTGGGGGTAAAACCAAACATAATATACTGGTTGCATGCTGGGTAAATGCATGATGGGTACATTCCGTCGTCTGATTCGATTAGTATTTAATATTTTTGATAAACATGCCGATACTGTTGACTATATAATGTCACCCGGTACGATTAATACGGAATTTATATTTGCTGATTCTTACAATTTACAAGGTGTGAATTAAAATAAATGAATAAATTTGGTTTGCAATACAGTGATGTTAGGAATCGTTGTGATGATGATATTAATGACTGTTTTTCACACTTGATTCGTATCAAACGTAATTGGTAATATTCATAATAGAACGTAATTAGACTCGATTTTCCCTAATATTTTGATTAGGTTATTATTGGATAGTTTGGTGCCTTAAGTTAGTCATCACCTGGTTTTAAGAATTGTGCTGAATGCAGATTATTTTATTCCACGTATCGACTTTTCGCATTTTTATGAATTTAAGCAAATTGATGGTGAACCAATGATGTAAACCGTGATAAATCTGAAGTAGATTAAGTTTAAGTGAACCAAAGTAATGATATAAATGATGACCTTCGTGAATTATCCGAGATTATTTTAAGTTTTATTGACTTTTACGTTTCAAAAGTTTATCCAAGTTCTTTTTCTTTTCCATAGCAGTTTTTGCCTGAGCTTCGTTCAGCTGTGCGTAAAAAAAAAACTGATTCCATAAATCATTTAAGTGTACAAGTGCTCAATCTATGTACATTGAATTTTCAAATTTAAGAAGCAAATATTTAACAAATAAGGTATGATAGTCTATTAAAATCGTATTGAGGACATATATTATAACTAATACAAAATAATTTTGAAATTTATAAAATATTTAAAAAAATACGAGTTGTAATAATTTATTAAACTCTATAGTTTTAATTAATAAAACAGCTGAAAATATTGATGGAATTGTTGGTATGTTAAAAGGCTACGTCACTTTTGATTATTCACGTCTTAGCGTTGTGTTAACAATTAATGCGTATGCCAATAGAGAATAAGTGAATATAACTAAATGTAGTATATCTGTTGCAGAGATATTTATATTGCTAAAGAGCTTAATATAAAAAAAGCTTGTGAATCGTGTAAAAAAATAAAAGAAAAATGCACTGAAAACGGGTACATGTTGAAACCCAAATCTATGGTTATTGACTTCGAAAAAGCTATTCATTCTGCTTGCCTAAACGTTTGGCATGAAGTCATAATTGTAGGATGTCGATTTCACTTATCACAGGCCTGGTGGAGAAGAATTCAAAAAGTTAGGTTAAGTTCAGAGTATAAATCAAAAGGATCTGTTATTAGAGAATGGTTATTACATGTGTTTGGAATGGTATTTTTAGAGCCAGAAAATGTTTGCGATTATTTTAATTATGAATTATCGCCTATGATGCCTGAAGATTAGAGACTTAGACAATTTTCTTGTTATATTTTAAACACGTATATTTTATTTGCTGACTTTCCTCCGAATATTTGGGCATCGGCTTCCACAGCATTAACTCGGACCACTAATGCATGTGAATCTTTCCACGTATTATATCCTCATATTTTTAATTTTATGGATAAAATATTAGAATTACAATCAGAAATTTACATCAAAATTATTAGTATAAATGAACCTTATAAATTTCAAAACACCAAATCAAAAAAAAAATTTCAAAAAATGGAAAAAATTATTCAACAGTATAATGAAAACACTATGACGAGGGCTGAATATGTAAAAATGATGTCTCATTACTATGCTGATATGTAACTATAATATTATGTATAATATCTAAATTATATTCTTTTTATAAAAAAAATAGTTTTTCTACTTTTATTAACTACCTAATGAATTATTAGAAGCAAACCAAAAAATAATTTTTGGAGGACAGTGATAGTCGCCTCCTCGTGGTGTCCTCTGAGTAATGCTAAATGACTATCATAAAGATAATATTTCTATTGGGTGCAATTACTACAAAAAAAATGTATACTTTAAAATACCGGGCGCAATTTACTACATAGAAATTTATACCTGAAAAATACTGGGCGCAATTAACTACATAGAAATTTATACCTGAAAAATACCGGGCGCAATTTACAATTTTTTCTCTAAATTGGGCGCAATTTACGTTTGTCCGAATTTTTGATATATTTTGGTTGCACATACTTTTAAATAATAAATTAATTGCCCTGGAGCATTATGCTCTCTTAGTATAAAAGTTTCCATTGGCCCATTGGCGCATAGTGGTTTTCTCCACCTTTTTACCCCTTTCCTCATCAGAGCTATAGTTGCTTTGCTCCAATTAACCTTATGATAAAATCCTGAATGAAATAAATAAAAAAAAATAAATGAAATAAATACTGACTTTAATTTTTATCAATATACGAAGTTGAAATGTCATTTAAATACTATACATTTTATAATCTAATTTAATTATTTACGTAATTTTATATCACAATGAGCAATTATTAAGCTTGATCATAATAATCCTAATATGTAAATTTATATATTTAACTTATTCAAGTTTTGCAGTACTCTTGCCCTTGAGGCGTTATATTATGATAATTAAAAAGTTTATTTTGAGTACTATTAATACATGTAATGTCAACTTAAACGAACGAATTTACCCTTAAAAATCATTAAATAAATAACACTGAAATCTATGCAGATATAATATCTATTTGTGAACGCATAATATTGAATCAGATATTCTCTATTTCTACAAAACTAACGATTTCATTAAATTGTTATGTAGTTTACGTCAACATAATTGGCAATAGTTTTGTCGTTCTATAATACAGCTATAACTTGTGCACAGTATTAATACACCATGTGAACATTCAAATTAAGTATTCAACAACAATATTCTAACTAACCAAAACATAAATTGATGTTAATTTAAAAAATAGTTTTTATGTGCAATATATTATACTTAAGTTGAGAAAGATAAAGGACAGTTAAATGTTGTTAGCACAGCCCAATAAAGAAAATTATTTGGTGTATATTAATTTTTTGACATTATAGAAGAGTATAAAATGCAAAAAGTTATAATACTCAAACCTATTCTAAAATAAAATGTTAATGTAACATGACATAAAATCAAAAAAGTAAGAAGATGGGCAGTGATGTCACTAAATCAGCGAAACATAGAACATTTTGAAAAATAAATCATATAATTATTTATCGGGAAAGAGTAATTATTTTTACTTTCTTAAAACTTAATATATAGAAAAACCGTTGACGATTTTTTGGACTATTACCGTTTGTTTTTATGGTAGTAATTACTATTTTACTTCATATTCATCTTTTTTTTAACCTTTGTAAAAAACTAATGACATCGCATTTATTTAAAGTAATCCTTTTTGTTTTGACCAGCATTCTTGGACTTCAGGAAACTTTAAGACTAAATTGCACCCTATACATTAGCCAAAATTACCTGAGTAGAGAACATGCTATGGAGCGATGTTAACAAATCAGGAATTGGTCAAGTATTGTATAGGTATATAGTGAACCTCAAACTTTCTAATGTAATGAATCATATTTAAATAACATAGACATTAAAGACGTGCATTATGTATTCTATGTGAAATTGTTTTCAAGACAAAAGAATCTTATAACAAATGAAAAATTGTAGTTATTATGTGAAACTTTATAAATAGGCATAATTTAATGGGACACGCTAATTAATATAATGTCACGCATAATGTAATAACTAAAATGTATTTTCATGGTTGAATTAATTACTTTATATGTTTAAATTGTAACCTACTAAAAATATTATGTGCAGCTTTTTAACGAGTCACTGTCCATATGAAACTTCAATGATTATCTTTAGCATTAATAATAGTGGTGGCCTACACTATCGATATTGTTACTTATTTTTCGTTTTTTCGATATCGATATCGAATTAAATGTTATCGATATAAAGCAATATCGTTAAAATCCAGCCTTTTCACTATATATTTTACAAGTATTTAGCTATTAGTATATCATATTATTATTTAATATTATTAATATTATGTATTAATTGTATTATCTAATAGCTATTAGATGCCAGCCGCCAGGTGGTATTATAAATATTAAACTTCACTTTTGGAGCATTACAAATAGTAATAAGATAAAAATATATAGTGATTTTCTATTTACTTTAATTTGTTATTTCTATTAAAACGACTGAGTTAATGGTGAGACAATAGAAAAAAATCATATTAATGACTGTTTATAAGAGATTTAAAAACACCAATTAATAAATATCATAACTTCATTTATGTTTTAGAAAGAAGTACTAGAAAAAATTGGAAAAATTAGAATGATAATGAAATCAGAGGAAATAAATAAATAATATTATTGGTAATTAATTATTATTTATACTACAAAATTTTGTTAAGTCCAAAAATTAATGATTATTAGATATTTTATTTTTAGTAATTTTAGTAAGTAATTAATTAAACAAACCGTAAAAATCTGTAATTACGAAATTATTTATTATTTTTTTTTTTTTTTGTATTTATTAATCTTTATTGTTTCAACAAATTTTTTGTTTTTACAAGGTTACGAAATCATTTAATATTACCCATAAGAGTTTAATGTTAATTACATAAATAGAAATATTTTAGTATTTTACATCGATATATCGCGCTACGATATCGAGAAAAACTAAACGATATGTATGTTGAAAATTATATCGTTGCCAACACCAATTTATACATTACTACTCACCAGTAGTGACCATCACAATGAAGTTTATAATATCCCATCAAAACTTATTGATTAAAAATATTTGAAAATAGTTCATAGAAATTCGTCAGTCTCACGACATGACAGTTTCATGAAGTGTGACATTTGTAAGAGTATCCAGTATCCGTCATTCTTGATAAATTCTTCATTTATACATTCATAACATACATAAGACTTGCACGGTATGGAATCAACATTTTTTTTTTTTAATGAATAACATGTGTAGATAGAATAAAACAATATATACATTCAATATGTATATCAATGTTTTTACGAAACAGTTTTATTCAACAAATAAATGTCTATTCCTCAGTTGTAACCCTATATCACTACCTAACGAGACTGGTCCAACGACATTTTAAACGATGGTGATCAATAATTATTCGTGACCACGTGTTTGACAAATTCTACGATTTTCTGTTGCGGTAAAACTTAAATTTAAATATTATCGTTGAAATGGATCAGTTATATTTTTTAAATAAACCAATTATATTCAAGGATCTATAAGTTTATTGTCTAGTATCCGTAACTCTTCAATTGATAATTCAATAATCTAATGCGGTATCATTTTTCAATAAAATCAAAATAAATATTATGTAATTTTTTAAGACGTTTTAAAAATACATTAAAATAATTTTACAAAAAGAATAATATCAATTAAAATCAGTTAACCTTGAAAACAAAATAAAGATATTTTAATTGGAATGTAATATCTTCTAGTCAATTAATAATCTAAAAGTTATTTAAAATTGAGTCTAAGAAATTGTAATTGAGTCTTTTGAAATGCTCAAATTTTTAGAAAAAAATTAAGTGATTTTCTGATTGATTACAATGTCCATCTTTTTTTTTTAACCAAAAAACTAAGTTATTATAAATAGTGTAAAAAGTTTCATTTTTCATCATTGAATCATCATAAAAAAGTTCATCTATCTTTTTTTTATACTAAACAAAGTTGTTAGGTTTTGTAGTATTTTAATTTATGTTTGTCTTTTGATGCTTAAGCTTAAAATAAGTAATATTTATTTTGATTGAAAAAATATGATTTAATTATATTTCAAAAATATAATGACACATGGGTGATTTCAACTATTGATTTTAGTATACTTTGTAATATACAGATATGTTCCACTTTTTTCTTTTATTTTGTTCCCAGAAACAGTACTCTTGATAGTTGGTACGTTTTATTCAAGTCTTCAAGTTGGGCTTCCAGCTAGAATGCTAAGTGAAATATTTTGAAATAGTTGAATAGGGTAGATATATTTAAGGTTTTGCAGGCTCTCAAATCTGAGTACTATGGCACTGCGGTACTCAGAATGGAATAAAGTCGTAGTACTAGTAAAATGTTTGTGTAATAAATTTTCAAATGTATTTTATTGACCCACTTTTCAAGCACAGATAAATACTCCAAAAACAAATACGAAAATCACACTAACAATTGAACAAATACAACAAATCAGGTTGGAGTTGAAGAGCTCATCGTTTTTTTCTGATACTTAGTTTTTTTTAAGCTGAACTAAAAAATTCAACTACCGAAAGTATTAAAACAACTATAACTATTGCATTATAATATAAAAAAAATTCATATCGAAATAATTTTTTTAATGAAACAAAGAAAAAATATAGGAAACAAAATATTTTATACCCATTGAATTTTCAATGAAGTGTGACTATGGTCTATACAATATGTTTGAATCAAAATTAACTTTCAAATGATTTTTTTTATGTATAGTATTTTTATTGAAACCGTCACGAAATGGTTAATTGATTGAAATTTCGATTAGAACAAAATCACTACGTATAACAATTTAATTCGAAATAATATTTAAGTAATAATAATTCTAAAATTATTTGTTAATTCATGAAAAACACACGAAGGTCAATCAAATTCATTTCAGAATCGTCATACATATTATGTTTTTTCTATGAATACAAGGAGTTCCAAGAGGATTCAATCTTAATGATATCTACGGAGATAATGAATATAATCGAATCCATTTTTTTTTTTTTAAGCATATAGCTAAAGACTTCAAATAATTCATGTGTTGATTGTTTGAAAGATTCGGTAAAAAACTTAAAAATAAAGTTTTCTTTAAATTTTTTAAACGATTTGAAAATAACCATTCATAAAATGCTTTTTTTTTTAATTTTAACGTTTAAAATTGTTGTTTACATTACTTTAAGATTTTTTTTTTGTTTGGCTTCTAGAAAAATAATACGAGTACATTGTCTAACACCGTATTTATTGTATCATAATTGTTATCAAGTTATTTGATTTTATGATAATTATTGCTTCATAAATTATTATTCTACTAACTAGTATTTTTACAATATACTGGAAGTAATTATATTATTAAATGAATACATCATTTTTCTAGAAACTAAACAAAATATTAAAAACCATTAATGAAATGAAAATAAAAATTTGAAACATCAAATTTTTAAAAACAATTAGAATAAAATAATGCTTTTCTAAACTATAGACAAAAATATTTAAATAAATTAAAATACAAATTCTTCATAGTCCTTAGAGCTATATTTCTTCTCAGAAAAAAAAAAAATTCAATTATTTTTCATTATCTCAGGAAATATCGTAAGGATCCAATTCTCATGGGGCACTTCATGTAGTACTAATATTAGTTAGATAATGCATTGTTTTTACATTCGAGTTAAACTACATTTATTATAATGTTTTTTTTTTTTTTTTTTTTAATGAGAATTATAAAAATTAATTAACTCATAATATTTATAAATCATACATTTAAAAATGGATTGAAACAAATGCATACTTTACTAACCTAACTTTAGAATTAATTAATTAATTAAAATTAATAATAATTACATTTTTTACAATTATCAGCAGTTCAAATGCAAAAAGAAATTAGGAAAACAAAAAAAACATACTATATGACTTTTACACTCATTGCACGTTCCCATTTGATCATTTTTTTCTACGACGAGAAAAAAAAGCGAAAAATTAATTCAAAGTTAAAAACAAATTTCTTTACTTAAATTTATGAAACAGTATATTAATATGGTGATCAGAACTCTCCGAGCTCTTAGGCTGAGAAACAAAACTTATTATTGTATATAATTTATTGAATAACAACGTAACACAATAAAAAAAACTATACGAGTTACCTAAAACTTTTGAAATATACTGTTAAATAGAATGTTACGCGTAAGATTAATAACTCGTATTGTATTTGATGAATATGTACATTAAAATGCATAATTGAATTATATTAAATTCACTGATTATATAAAATAACGAACTTATGAAAACTTAGAATACAACAATTAAAGGTCCAAAAGAATGACTACATCGACTTAATGTATACATGGTATTTAAATTGGGAAACTGTTGATGGTGGTGATTAAATTAGATCGGTGGTGAGTAAAAATATACGATAAAATATTTTGTCGCTTAAATGAAATGTTTATTATATTATTTTCGTCGGAATAAAATGTATACTCTAAATATTCTGTATAGTTGTGTAATATTTTATAAAGTTTAGATTTCTATACGTATTATTAATATTTGAAAGAAATCAATGTTATGAGTTCTTATCTCACAACCATGTCAATGTACTATATTCTCCATGGCAAAGGTGCTATTTGACAAATACGTTTTATATTATTTTATTATTATTGTTGAATAACATTTTGATTTATAATTGTATTTTTATATATGTATATAGTTTAAATTGCATGTATAATAATGATTTTTTTAAAAATCTATTAAAGTTAAAAATTTAGTGACTTAATCAATGTTCATTCTAAAATTATACACTAAATTGCATGTATATACTATATATTATCATATAACGTCAAGTAGAATGAAAGCACAACTTTAGTATGTCATGAATTGTTCATATCGCTTTTGATACGACTTTCTGAAAATGTTGTATACAAGTTTTGCAATTTTGATAAGGACATATAACAATATACATGCATTTTCCGATCTTTTAACTTGACGTCGCAAAGAATTGGAGCATGATAACATCGTAAAAACGATGTTTAGTGAAAAAGTCATTCAGCTTTAAAGCTAACATTCCCTAATAACATCGTTTTCTCGTTTCGTTCACACTCTAAAACAACTACAACTGTATACGTGTATACCTGTATAACTGTATAACCTGCATGTCACCTAACAAATAAATATAAAAAAAAAAACTTGGTAAATTCTACTAAAAGTCATTTTGTAATTTTCAGTCATTTTCAAATTTTTGGATACTTTTTATTTTTATCTAAAGATGTAAAAATGTATTTTTTGTTGTTAGTCACCCGCCTTGAAAAAAATTGATGTTAAGGAAAAATTATGTTTCTTGAGTGTCATAGTTATGATTCATTTTTGTACTTTATATAGAATACATAATTATTTTAAGGTTTAGACTTTAATCCAGAGAAGAAAACGTTTTACACGATAACTTTCAATTTTGTTTTCGTGACTATGACAACGTATTAAATGTTTTCAAAACAATAGCTAAGACATTGTTTTTTTTCCGAATTAAAAATTATCATATAGATACCGGACTAGCTAATAGCAAAAGATAATTTCAGATCACTCATTTAATATTGGCAGGCTTAAAATGTATTTCAAAAAAACCTTGTTTTATTCCTACCACACATCTAGGAGTATGAACAAAATATATAATGTGTATAGAATTATACTAAAAAGTAAATATACCCAAAGCATTTTAATATTAAATTGAAAGTATCGGACATCTGTTCATATTATATTTCACGTTAAATTAGGTTTTGAGATTTCCTCAGAAGACTGTCTGCTCTATAAATGATTTGTGTCGCTATTTTAATCTTTTAAAAGTCGATACAAATTTCTATACGTATTACTATAATTTAAATCAAACAAACCTAATACATAATATTTACACTGGGAAATTATTACAAAAACATTCACAGTAAGTAAATATTTTATTAGTGAGATATTATTGTTTGAACTTCAATATTTATTTTAAATAGAGCCATTCATTTATATTAAATTATCATAAACATTTGAATATAGAACATTTCAGTGATTTTTCTCGCTAATAATTTAATGACCTCTATAAATTCTTGAAAATGATTAATTTTTTAATGATTTACACTTTTATATTCCCCTGTAACCTAGTCATAGTTCTCGAATATTGGTTCGATTTCAAAATGATTGTCATTTTATTGATTTCTACATCATTCGTACATAAATCATTCATACATGTTTGACGGACTTAAAAGAATATGATTTAGAATAACTTTTATTACGTCTTCAGTACTATACCCTGCCTGTTGTCTAATGTTGTCAGCTAATCAAATCTCTGGCCAAATCAATCTTTTGTACAACCCCTTATCATTAATTATAATCGTACAATAATAACTATCAAACACAACTAAAATACGATAGGGTATATTATAAAGTTTAACCGATACGGAGTTGATATTTAATTGTAATTTTTGACAGTTAACAATACAATTGGCAAGGAAAAATTCAGTGCATGACTTTTATCTTTTAAAGAAAAGTATATTCTATGTCTTATATTTTGAAGGCCATGATGTTATTATTTATTATGTATACAAACGTGGATTCGATTAGATGAGTTTCTTCAAATCACTCTCAAAACAGCAATAAATCAATTTTTGATTTTTAAAATAACGTAGATATCTTCTTCGCGCATACACGCGATAACACTTAGTAATATGATTAAATACATATACATTTACGATTTTAAAACTGGATATGAACACATTTAGTACAGTCACATTGATAGACATCATTCACAACTATAAAAATACAATGATGAGTATCTTCAAGTAAAAATAAATAGTTTGTTCAACAATCATTTTTAATAGAAAAAAAAAACTAATAAATTAAGAGATGTATCAAACACTTGTCGTGTGATAAATAAAACAAGGTATTTAATTTATGATCATAACGAAAATATCAATAAGGTGTTCAAAGCGTAAAATATTTATAATATAATAATACTCGAGCTACAAATAAATCGAAAATATCGAGAAAAACAAAAAAGTGTATGGTTCGCACTATTGAGCGTATGGAGACGAAATTGTTTGCAAAGCTTTGCCCAGCGAAGTGACAATAAACGTTTATTATGTAAGTAAAGGTGTTGTAGTTTTTCATACTAACCATAATATTACATACATACGTCTATCGGTACTGACAAGATTGGCCTTTTGTATTACATTTTTTTTTCCTTTTTTTTTTTTTTTTTTTTTCACTTCGCTTTGAGACTTTTTACTTCCTACAGAAAACTGTGCGGCGTGCTCTCAACAATCTTTTTTTCATTGAAAAGTATTACATCACGCATAATATAACGTATGAACTACGGGTCAATTTAATTTGCATAATATTTCAGACTGTCTGTCGGTCGAAATGTGTGAAGTATGTGAGATGGAAAGAGGTAGAGGAGACCCGAACAAACAAATCATGAAATACATTTTCAAATAACAGAAGCACGAACGTAAAAAAAAAAAAACGACACTGTGATTTAGAAAATATTTGATCGACGAACGGTAGACGTAAAAATTATTATCTCGCCTTCACGTCGAACCTGAGCGTTTCGCCTGCACATGGATTGATTCCTTTTCGCTCTATACGCACTCATAAAACATTTCACCGGCAAGATTATGTTTATGGACGTTTTTACAACCCAAATGTCCCCAACAACACGCGGTCGATGCTATGGCAACGGATGTGTACCACGCGGTAACGAAAAAAAAAACTACCTACTTATTTCGACAACAAGAAAACAGGGGAAACATTTTTTTTTTTTTGCCGTCATACACAAACAAAATATGTCTACGTGCAATATTTAATTATGTTTACACTTAAAGTTCGTAATTGTTTATCGTACGCCGTATAATAGACCGACACACTCGGCGCGTAACTAGATTTTTACTTACTCGGAATTCGGTTGATGGCTCTAAGCGGCCGCAGCACCCTGATTGTTCGTATGGCAGAGAAATTTATGTTCTCCACATTCAAACAGTACTCCAGAGCGCTGAAAAAAAAAGAGTGAGACGGAGACGGTGAGCATATATGGCGTAATGTGCATAAGAACGAGTGTGAAAAATAATTATAATCACACAGATGCATGGAAAAAATAAATAAATAAAAAAAAACATCGTACGGTATATAATATTATACATAATACGCGTGCCACACACGTCGCTCGGCGGTGTGACTATACCGCTGTACATCAGTGGTAGAATAATACGACCGTGGTAATCCGTGCGCGTTCTGCCATCGTGATTAACGGGACTTTTAATACGCATATTTTCGCTAACCCATTAATCACGAGTGCGCCGCGTACACAATATAATACTGTACGAAAAACGGGACGCGGAATAAAAATAAATAAATACTCTGCGAACGAGCGTGTTTGGCGTGAATAATATTGTAGTGAGGGAGGGGGTATATTCTTGTCGTATGCGGTTCACGTTACGTAATAATGATATTGTAACTCTGCAGAGTATACGAGGTTTTATTCGTCGCGCCACCTCCCGTTTAAATACAGTAGATCACATTGTTTATGCTCGATCGAAAATAAAAGTTTGTAGTCTATGGTCTCGAGAGCTACATTAAAACCATCGTCATTTTCACGTCATTTTTTCAATAATGTAAGAGTTGTCGCAAATTAAAAACTTCGTTACATCTTTGTTGTGAGACCGTTTACTTGTACACGGTTAACTATACTCGTGTATAGTTGTATACACGAGTAGGTAATGTACATGTGGTAACATATGCATACAATATTATATGAGTACGCTTTGTGCGTCTGACTTGTAGCTAATACTATGTATCTCCAGAGTCGTATTTACCCTAGGGCCTTTGAGACCATGGCCCTCGTTGGCAGACTACCAGGGGTGGCGCAAGCAATCTCTCGCGCACGGTTTTGAATGGTTTTTATAAATGTAACTCGTGCTGAGAAAAAAAAAAGAACTATTATAAAATTGATATTTTCCTCATACATTAATCAAAAACTGTTTATTGTGTACAAATTATAAATTTGGCTTGAAAAAAAAAATAAAATAAAAAATTAACAATAGAAAACAAAGACGCACGGCATTTGCGTCATCTAAAAATTATCAACTTTCTCGGATAAACAAAAAACGACTCAACACTTTGGCCACCCGAAATATCGAGGTTGACTTAACCCAATCATTTAATTATGACAGTGTCGTTGACGATTTTGTGAGCCAATTGGTGCGTCGCAAAACATGCAATTATTTAACAAATGGTATCTATTTGTTAAACGGCTTTTTATACTTCCACGTATAATTAAATTACTTAAATAATGATTAAAGTATTTTAAAACGGTTTTAATTTTTTTTTTTCGTTTATCAAAAATGTGGAAGATCGTTTAGCCTAATGGCACCAAAACTTAAAATACGCCACTGTGTATCGTCATTCGATGATGTGATTGATCCATGCTATGCAAATTATTACTATAGTTATCATACTATAAGTTATTATGACAAAGTTATCTAGATATAAATACGCTTATGTCCCACATGCACTAAAAGTTTAATTTTTGATAGAAATAAATCGAAATCATTAATCATCAATAGAAGTAGATATTAATGGACAGTTAATAGACAGTCCTTCTTGAATTTTACACGTAAAAGGATAGGGAGGATTTTTTTTTAGTTCAAAATATAAGTGCTGGTGGAGGCATTTTTATGGTAAACTGATGTTTACGTATTTTGTATAAATAATAAATTTAAATTAAGAAATAATTAAGTGAATCGTTATCATTTGTCCTTATAATGATTAGTGTACAGATAAAGACATTAGACTATGATGTTTTTATAATCCGATAATTATCTGCGTGTATATAATAATTACGAAAACTGTGGTCATATGTTTACGAACAACCTATGTTCAATGCGTTCAAAGAAGTTCTTATTAAATAGATACTTTCATTATAATTTGGGAGGAGGTGTGGTGGCATAGGCCCCACAGCTCAATCCGCAAAACATTCACATATCCCCTCCCCAACAAAAATGCTTAGAACGCCACTGTGTGTGTATGTGTGTGTGTGTGTGTGTGTGGGGGGGGGGGGTTAGTTACACAGATATATAAAACAACTAGATAGCCGACTCAACGAATAAAATTGAAGTCTAGAATCCATATGTGAACAGGGCAAAATATGATTGATTAATCCATGACATTTTATATTATTCCATGAAATATAATTTTTCTGTGATTGAAACTACAGATATATAAAAATGTTGTTTTATATATCTGTTATCTTTCTATATGGATTCGGATTGAAACACAATTTTTCGATTATAATTTATAAACTATAAACTATAAAGTGCAATTCAAGTCGGTAATTCAACATCATGGTGGTTTCTTGTTCTGTGTCTGGTTGTGTCAATAGGAGACTGAAAGGAAGCAAAGTTCATTTTTTTTCGTAAGTTATACATTGTTATATCTTATATAAACTTAGTATTAGTTAGGTTATTAAATTGTTTTTAAAAAAATCATGGAGTAGTTAAATATTTTATGGATTAATCAATCGCATTTGCCCTGTTCGCATATGGCTGTCAGACTTCATAGGTCTTATGAGACTTTGTCACTGAGTCGGCTATCTAGTTGTTTTATATATCTGTGGTTAGTTAATACTACGACGATAACGGTGGCGTATTCTACGTATATGTTGTGTGTGGGTTAGGTTAGTATGCTACTATGATAACACGTATTCGGCGGCGACGACGGCCGGATCGGTCGGACGGTTGGTAATGTGTTACGGGTTGTATTATTTAAGGGGCAAACTATAGTTTGGGAGGATCCAAAGTTGTTTTTGCCTATATCCTTCCTATCCTTTTACATGTAAAATTTAAAGGGGAGGAGAGACAGAACTGTTCTTTTATACCTACTAATAGACGCGATGGAAAGTGACCTTTCAGCGTTCAGCGGTCGAGAAAGACTACTATTCATCATGCTGCCCTTGGCAAAAAAAGAAACTGTTCAAAGAAGATTAATATAAATGAGCATGATGTGCGTTTTATCAAATTTATCAAATATATCAAATCAATGGTAAATGAGTTTCATCTGCACTGTTCTTGCCACCACGGTAATACTGGTAGGTGGCCAGTTTTCTCGAGCTGCCCAATAAAAAGAATTGGTATGTATAAACGCCGACAGTAGCAAGAGCAGTTCATGGTCTGTTGTCAGACGCAGACAAATAGATTGTCTGCGTTTGACTATAGAATTCTACACTATGGTTTATCAACACACCAATCATGGTCACGTCATTTAACGTCTATGTACGACCCGTCGCGATGATAAGATTTTCATTTTCAATGTTTTATCGTTTGTATATGAGGTAGGTAACCTACTAAATTTATTTATTTTTATTATTTTCGTAAATAATTAAAACAAAAGATGAGTATAAATGAAAGTTTGTGTAGTTGAAATGAAAACTTAACATAACCTTCTATTATTTAAATGACAAATATAATATCTTAAAATGTATTCTCTGAAAAACCGAAAATCAAAAACCAAAAAAAAAATATATATATATATATATATATATAACCCCGGTCGTGAAATTTCTCATCTCGTGTTATGAGCAGATTTTTGGTCAATTCACGAAATCGATAATACATGCGGTCATTTCATTAATTAGGCATTTTATTTTTTTTTCCACAATTCATGAACGGGACATGGTTATACATTTTTTTTTTAATTCAATATTTTTTTTATTCATTATACATACAATATTATATATTTTACATATTATTTATATTTTGTGAAAAACTGAAATTTAAAAATAATAAAATTGAAATAAGTAACATTTTTTTTGTTTAAAAATTCTAATATTTTGTGATTGAATTATATTTTTGTAAAATTAAAATTTGCAAATTATAAAATAAAATAATAATTGAATAGTACTTTCCAAGAAAATTATCATCTACGTATTACCTATTTATTAATATCTATCTATTTGTTATTTAATTCATGAACTGGACAGGTTTTTAGTATGCCTAGTTCATGAAATGACCGCATGGATAGTCCATTTCGTGAACTGAGCAAAAAATTGCTCATTACATGAAATGAGCAATTTCACGACCGGGGCGTAACATATACGTATATCTATACAATATATAAATGTGATAATGGAAATCTTGGTCACGCATGTTCTTTGAAACTACTCATTCGATTATCTTTATATTTTTTATGAAAGAGTACATCGCGGAGCCGGTTTTAGTCTTAATTTCATTCCTGTATTTTAATTGAGTGGGAACAATAATTAATACAATAATCGTTGCTGTACATCATTATTTAATAGGCTATGAAAATGCTCTGTGGCAGGGGCGCTTCAAATATGAATTAATACACAGTGTTTCGAGTTCAAACCCCGGTTCTGGTGGTTCAATTTTCTGTATAATTTAATTTTTTTTTTTTTGCCTATTTGTTGGATTTTTTTTTATGATAGCGTACATCACGGACCAGGTTTTAGACTCGAATTTAGTTCTATGAGTTGATTGAGTAGTTATTTCTTTATAAATGTTTATTTTTCAATATCATACAGCGCAGCGCAACAAAGAACACAGACGTAGAGACGTATGCTCTTGAGCTCTTCCACTGTCAGATGTCCTCACTCTCGACCGGCTACCGAGTATAACAGTAGTTATGTATTTTTTTTTTCAGAAAACACATTTAAAAATCATTCAGCCTACATTCGCCTAGGTTTTATGGAGCTTATGTTAAAAATATCGATTGACTACCGCTGGGCAACTAAAAATAACGCTATACAACATTTCAACCGTGGTAGTAAGAAAAATTTGCTTTAAGTTCTAAGTCTGGGTCAAAATGAGGAGAAAATCGATGATTATAATTTTTTTTTTTCCGTATAGTAACTTAACCTAGTATGAATATTAATATTTCCTTCACGGACAAAGCCAGGTAACTCAGTTAGTATTTATAAATACATATTGGCGTAGATCAGCGGTTCCCAAACTGTGCACCACGGAGCTCTAGGGGCACCACTAGCACTTTCTAAGGGCACTGTATTCATAACAAATAGTTTAAAATGTATATATTTTTTTCGCTATTGTTTTCGTAAAAACTTTGAAGCAAATAATGTTATATTTTCTATTGTATATTCGGACATTCTAATTTTAACCTTTACAGTGAATTCGTAAATGTAATTTCAGATAAAATGTAAATATTTTTATGTAATAATTATAGTTATTATGACAATAATTTGAATTTATTTATCTTTTTTTAAGGTTAAAATGCATTCGTTTATAATTAAATTAGCTGTGTAGCTTAGAATGCTTAGATTGTATTAGGTTTAATAAAATGCATAAAATTGGTTATCAATGAGTACTATTTTGTTCTGTCTTTCATATTATATACTGCACTTATTATACTTACTTAGGGCCCCTAAATGGGCACCGCGGAAAAAAAAGTTTGTGAACCGCTGGTGTAGTTATTATAAATGTATAAATGTAGAGGGAACATAAAATATATCTACTAATTAATGCTTACTTATCGGTTAACTTATAATTGTACAATATAGACCTTAAGTTACCTTGTACCGATTAAAATCGAAATTATGCTACGATTTGCTGTGAAAAAAACTTTTTCGGATTGGTAAAAAGATTAGTAATGACTGAGTGTTCATTTATGTAGATAGTACCAGCTATTTTATTTTTAATAAATCAATACGATAGTTAATACGTATTTAGTTTATGTTAGTTAAATGGTTCGTTAAGTGGTTATAGCGCAAAGTTATGGCCAAATACGTCAACAATTCTTGCAATTAATGTATACTGCGAGTTTTTGTGAGTATATTGCTTGATAAAAATACGTACCCAGCGATCACGATGAAAAAGTCTAATCTGTTCCAGGAGTCTGCGAGGTATGTACTGGGCCCATACGCACCCATTGCGATCATTTTCACGATCATTTCCAGCGAGAAGAATGCGAATATGAAGTCGTCAAACACCTGTGGTCACAGTTTTCACGCGTTACCAACATATCCGAGATGGCCGGATCCCGAGCGACCGGAAACAAAAATGTAAAAATAAAAACGAAATTACCTGTAGTACTCTACATCTTCTAGATATGCATTGGTCGTCCACGCACGGTTGATACATGCCCAGCGTGACGCAGTTGAGCAGTATGACCAGCATACTGGCCCTCTCGAACCACGTGTATAAATCGGTTAAGGAAAAAAGCGTATGAAAGCGTTTTAGTACAATACAAATAGTTTTACTATTAACGTTTATTTCATTGTCGTCAGCTATTGAAATGTCTTTCAAAATCATTACATTTTTCAATAAGGATATGAATAAACCACACGAGCATTTCTTACCTTTGATATTAGCCGAAACGCCTGTAACATTATCATTTATTTAATGCTCCTAATGTCGAAGGGAGGCCAAAGTTAAGAATTCACGAGCAATTAAAAAAGAAACATTAACAAACAAATAAAACAATGCACTAGGGATAACAATTACTGATCCATATAAATGTTTTGCACCTAAATATAAATATATAATATAGGACATAGGTACTCATAAAACATTGGATAGATTTTACGTGATATAATATTGATATGATGAACAACACGAACATTTCACTGTGGTACGTTTTCGTTAATTTTCGTTTAATTACTTGTAAGTACGTTAGATTAAATGAAATATTTAAAAATCACAAATTAATCATACTGAATCTTACAACCGTTCATATTAACAATTATTTTTCAATATATCGCTAAAATATAATGTGTATAACAAATATTTATCCTTTTTAATTTCTAATAAAAAATTTCGTAAAAATTCAATTACAAGATGCCAACAATTTATATTTTGATAAAGCAATATTAATTAACTGGAAAATATATGTTTAATTGTTTTCTTAAGCGATATTATTGTTATAGGTTCCTATACACATGTTATGGTTTTTCAACATCAACTGGTTGTACAAAATAACTAGAAAAAATATTTGAAATTTCAAAAGCGTTTTCAGTGTTGATTTTTATCAAATTTAGTAAAGTGTCTTTATTTGGTTCTTCATCGGGGTATTCAATTTTCTATGTTGTATTTGTTTTACACTCTTTGATGTTTTCGTTTCCAAACATACCCAATATAGGACCCAATGTATCGTGTATTAATTTCCACATTTTTTGATCGTACGTGATCTTTCTCGTTGACTGTCTCGATTTTTCGGAAAGCATTCTAAAATCTATAAAATCAACTAAAGCAGATACCGCATTTATTAAATTTGAAAATGCCTCTAAACAATATTTGTTTATCTCACTTTTAAATTCCACATAACGGTTTGTAAAATAGTGGATAAACATGTCCGTGAATTCGGAAAATTGAAATTGTTGAATGGTTAATTTGTCTTCCTCGTCGATTAGTCCGTCTTTCCATAACTCGACTAAAAGTTCGCAATGATTGTACACAAAACCGAATATATCTGGATAATTTTTCTCAATAAATTTAGGTGATTTTCGATCACTTTATTTCCAAATATTTCGTTTTCATACAATTTAGCATTATTCTGGTAATCTTCAATGAATCTTTTTTGTAATTTACTCACAGTTTTATTCTCCGTCTTGTCCACGAACATTCTATTTTTTATCAATGATATAGAAACGCTTAAAGAAGGACTCACTACATCGACAATCCATCTTATGCTCGTTATCGAATTGTCTTGTAAAGTATTGCTACCTACTGAGTTTTTTGATATTAGATTTTGGATATTCAACTGAATTTAATATCGTTTTGAATCTCTCAGTCACATTAGCTTTATCGTTATCACTGTAATCACGCATGTGTTTTATACCAAAGGAGTAGAAAAACGTGTTGACTAAATTATTTACCTTAATAATTATTCCTCGGCGTTGTTGGTAAAGTAGTTCTGTTATGTTGGCATTTATTAAATTTACAATTTCTGGCGGGAACCCCGGGTACTTGAGAATTGATTCCAGATTTTCATCCTCAGTCAACCAAGTTTCCATTCTAAAAATCAAAAGATCTAGTACGCTATAATAAAGATTCTGAGTATGTTCACTAACATTTGAAATATCATCCAACCTATTGACGAATTCACTTTATGATGCACCAAATGTATTCGTTGAATTATCAGGTGATTTTCGATATGCATGCTCTAATAAACTGTTTCTAAATTTTAAATCCAAAAGTAGCTCACGGCTACTTTTTTGACTCATACAATTAGGCGGCCCGATGACTTTACCACAAGATAAAATATAATTTATCATAACCAGGGCTCGGAACTTTATGCACTAAAAAACTATAAAATATGTGCATACGTATGCACTAAAAAAAACTCCAATATGCAGAATAATATGCAACTATTTTTACTGTAAATATTCATATAAAAGTAGAATTATGAAAAAAAAATTATTTTAATATTTATTCATTTAATTTTTAAAAATGTACAAATCTCTCATGTATTTTTCTAACTAAAATGTTAAAATACCTGCAGTAATCGACCATCCAACAAACGGCCGGTCATTAAGATTACGAGATCCAACTTATTTAACGATATCGGGGAATAACACGTGCTGTGACAGCTCTTAGTATAAATAAATATATTTTTATTCTTGAAAATTTTAAAATTAAGTACTGGGCCAGTGAAACAAAACTGAAATTAATACTAGGTACAACATAGTTAAATGTATTAATAATAAATTATAAACATGAAATATGCATTAATGGGCTTAAATTCTTTTAATATGCGAAATCATATAAATTTAGTTAAATTATGCAAAAATATGCAACATAAACTTTTGTATTTCAATTGTATGGACCATGAAACAAATTTGTATCAAATCAGATTTTGAATATGCAGCTTCCTGAAAAACATGCAATTGCATAAAGTTCCGAGCCCTGATCATAACATACTTGATTGCTTGTATTTTGCCAATGAGTTGAAAGGTCCTCGCTAAATAATATAAGAAATCGTTTCACCTCCGTTTTTTACCACCCCATTTATGTTTCTACAACTGGTGTTACACATTTTTCTCAACAAATAAAATATATTGCTTTGCTTCTTATAGATATTTGAACAGTTTGAACTGAGCATTACTGCGATTAAATCTTTTAAATTGCTTATTATAGACAAGTTTTCGCACTTTTTTTATTTATTCAAATACAAGTCCATTTTTGAATGTCTTTAGTTACACATGAACGAAACAAAATTGAACTCATGTAATCTTCAGGAAAAACTTAAGTGTGTTTTTAGAATCCTTATCACATGAAAAATCGATATTTTGTAAAAAAAATATTTTATGCTGAAATCCAAAAAGTAGCTGATTATGTGAAATGCGCATGCATGTGTGAGTGTATAAGTGATCACGAACACATCGATACACTAAAATGACCATTTACATCCACTCAAACAATATGTAGTACGAAAAAATAATGATATTGTCTAATTACGATCTCTTAAAAAATAGTCACTACCAAATCTCTCAAGCACTTGAGTCACAAATCACTATCACAAAATGTTCAAGTAAATTTACTTCGCATATGAAAAGTTTCACGTTCAAGACATATTTAATGGCAATACAAATATTTAGTGTAATATTTATAGAACATCAAATCTTAAAAACAAAGTCTGTTTAAAACAAATATAAAATACGAACTAGTTTAACAATATAACAACGATTGGATTACGAATTAAAGTTCATTTTACGAATAATGCGAATTTGTCGCCTATCATTATTTTTAATATTACCTTAGAACACTAAAATCTCAGTTTTTTCTGTAACATTTATAGTTTTATTCACAGACTGATCCGGAAAAATTGTACTCCTCAGTCTATTAACTGTATAAATACGCTTTATTATGAAGGAACGAATGTATAATTGACGATCTAATTTTCTTGTTTAGAATGGTAATTTTTGTAAGTAATTTAATATCACCTTTTTTAATTCCACATGTTTTTTAAAGTTGTGTCGAATTTTTTGGTATTTTTGGACTTTTTGTTAAATTCTTTGCCGTTATTACCGTAATCATTTATGTGATTTATATCACATGAATAAAATAAAGCATCAACTAAATTAAACTCATATATCAATACTTCCCTTACTATGTAAACAGAATATTTATGTCACTAAAACATAAGAAACCCTCAAGTTATTTTATAAATTTCCAGGAAAAGTCAATTGGTTCTAGACTATCATTATTATTCAACTGACTTTGAACACAATAAATTTAAATATCTACATCATTATGATAAAGAGCCTTAGCTATGTTATAAGCATTTGACAAGGCATCTAATCCATTATTGGCATTTGCTGAAGTTCTAAATTAAGGCTCTTAGCTTTAAGATTTATTTAAACAAATACAATTTTCAGTTAATGTTTCATCCGAATGTGACTCATTTTAAGTACCTCTACTTGCCAAACTAAATGGTTAAATAAGTTTAACAAAGTACCAAAAATCTTGGGATTATTTTCGTTTTCGTTTATAATATTTAAAATGTATCAGTGTTATAAGTACAAAAAATAATAATAATGATAGTAAGTCAGTCAAATTTATACAGTTTGTAAAATATTTAACATAACATATCAACGATTAAATGATAACATATGTTGCGATATGCTATACACTTGTTAAGTTTTAGCTGTTCAAACAACTTAGACTTAGATAAATACAGTATTACGTTTGAAAAAAAATAATATCACGCTAGTTGTTGGTCTACCATCAAAATTTAATTACGTGACGGAGTGGGAACAACGTCACAAATCATTTAGCATTTGTTTTCTGTTAATCGGCAAAATGCAAGCAGTTCAATTGATTTTGGTGAGTACCTTGTTGTCCTATGATAAGGTTATTGTGACATATCCTACAGTTATGAGAATATCTACTGGAATCCCTGTATCTAATTCGATGAATAATCCAAATGTTCCTCTTTTGACCAACAATAATAGTCCCACTTCAGTTAGACTTCAAAATCTCGCTGACCATGATCGTTTCAAAAAAATATATTTAAAACCTAAGAACGCATTAACACCAAAGATTGACTCGTCAAAAAATGCATCACATACATCGATCGAAATTAATAACTTAGAAAACGTGGTAATGGATGATACCGATAATCTAAACAATGCTGATCAAAATACAAAGGATATTTATGAAAATGTGCAACTTCTTTTGTTACATAAAATATATAATTGGCTAAAAACTAAATTGGATCTGAACGCGATTTCATCGTATCTTGGATTTCCTTCACGGATCATTGATTTAATTAATGCTGCGTTTACCCAGCTACTCTACGAACATCGCAGGGGACATATAAACGTAAGTAATTTAGCTAATGCGTTCTTTTACTCGTGTGACATAGAGCACATGCTTGATAACGATTCAAAAGACATAATAAATGTAACGGAAAACTTCCAAAAAATTTTAAAAAAATTTGGGTTTGAAATGCACTTCTTGAACAATCTTGAAAATTATGAAGAAAATGTTCTAGTAAATAGTCTAGAAGAGAGTATAAAGTCAATTAGTGAACATTTGAATTGGTCATTTAGCGTGACTATACCGTTGATGAAAAATAGACAGTTCGTAGACGAATCGACAAATACAATTGTGAATAAACTAAAAGCACGATTCATTGAAGAGTACCAGACCAGCCAAGCTGAATCCTACGAAAAAGAAACAGATGGAAATAAAATAACCGAGAACCACGTAAATTTGATCCGAAAGCTAATACCAGATATATTTGGTTTTGCATATAACCATTTCGAGTTATTAACCAAATTGAGGGAATATGAAATTGATAAAAGTGAAGTAACACAAGCCATCAAACGTTTTTCGGGGTTTTTAAACATCTTTATGGAAATATTTATAAAACGCTATTTTGAGTTTAAGAATGAATACGACCAGCCACTTTTAGATGATATGTATCCTTTGATCGACTTCATAAATCCAGAAAAAGCTCCTGAAGAACAAACTATATCAATTTTAGATTATCACAATAGGGATGAAACATTTGATACTCACATGTGGACGTTAATGAATAATGCTCTCAAAAAATTATTAGCTGTGTGTGAAGCCGAAGATATTGAAGAATGGAAAAAAAACAGACCATTAAAAATCGACTACTCAAGTGAAAATCTTACGAAAGATCAGTTAATAAATTTGATAAATGGTAATACTGAAGACGCATACGACATATTAGGTGTGTTTGTAGCCGATTTTGTAAATGGAGTTGAATTATATAAAACATATGAACTTGACATTGCAAATTGGCCTGAATTTATTTATTAATTATATTATAGGAATATTTCTACAACAAAAATAATTTGACTGTAATGAATTTTCAAAACATTTTATAATGTACCTACAAAATTAAAACGATACTATTTAATTCACGTATTAATTTTAATAACGTTTTACCGTAAAGTAAAGAGAAAAAAAGGGATATGTATTATAAATGAATTATTTTTGTCATTTAAGAGTAAAATATCTTTACAGCAATCGCTTGAAGTTTGATGTAGTTACAGTAATCATTTTACTTAGTATAGATTTATTAGTTAATAATTAACATATGGTACGAAAGTATTCAATACATTTAAATATTTTATAACTCACTGTGTTACTAATCACTTTTGTTTGTTTTTTTTTAATAACTGTTCACTCATTATTACATTATAACCTTAACAATTTGTAATCAATAAACTATTTATTTAATATTTCATCTTGATGAACATCTAAAAATGAGAGTTTTTACATATTTTTGATTTTAAACACGTATACACTAAATACCAATCAGAATATTATATATTAAAATATTGTATTGTCGTAACATAATTTAAACTTATACTTTTTTTTTTTTAGATTAATGATATTTGTTTTTGCATAAATAAAAATGTTGCTTAAAAAAATAAATGTATCATCTTTTTATGTACTTATTAATTAGGTTTTAAATTTAAGTTTCAGTTACAAACCATAATTTACATGAAATTTCCCAAATATTTTTCTGTAAATTAATTTTGGTTAAAATCAAGTTAAAGTTCATCTTACAAAATGCGTTAAAATACTTCAAACTAACATGTGTATTCGTATAAGCATGGTCTCATATATGAATATGTATATTTTTTACAACATTATGGAGTATAATTTGTATACATGTTTTTGTAGTGTACCTATACATTTGGATTTAGAGTTCTTATATGGTTCTTTAACTTTCGATTTATCTTATAAAAAAACGTACAATTAGTATACATTTTTATTTAATCGATTCAATAATGGAATGCTAAAAACAACTATATGTAAGAATATATTTTTAAACTTAAACTATAGTCGTGTGTATTATAAACTAGTACCTATTTTATAATACAATTATAATTATACAAATAATAAATAATTAGCTAAATACCCATTTATAAATTTACTATTACACTATCTTAAATATCATCAAGGGTGACAATAGAGTAATAGTTATTAATAAATAGTGATTAATCAGACAATTCAGAATTTATTGGTTATAATGGCGTTCTTTTGCTATTCTCCCCAGGTATCTTTTTCTTTTTGTTTGAATTTCTGAACACTGTCACATTCAACTTTTCGCATGTAAGTGTTATACCAATATATACTTTTTTAATCATGATTACATTTCTTCTTCAATAAACATTTATCCACTAACTTTATTTGCGTGTATAAAGTGCGTGGTACTCTTACACAGATGCAACGTTTTAAAACTAAACACATTAAAATTTAATGTAATAGGATAAAATGATTGTGAAAAATATATCCTATCTCTCATCCCTCAAAATAATTCAATAACACCTCGATCACTGCATGAAAACTTTATGAAATTTAAAGACCGTATTAAGTAAAAATAATTATATCTTCGAATCCTGTTCATAGTTAATTTCAAATTTAAAAATCCTAATTCAATGTTTGAAAACACATTAATATACTTATACTTTTGATGTTTGCCCTTTGTGCTTCTCGTATAATGACTTTTAAGTATGACAGTTTTATCTTTATTTTGTATACATTTTTTACAGCTCGTTACAAACTGGAAATATGACAAAAATGTTGTGACTAATATATTTCAACGTTTTCTTTTTAATCAGATAACGCTGTCTTCCCGTTGTTGGTATGGGTTTAAAGGAGACTAATGGTGGTTTTATCGGCAGCAGCCATAACAGGAAGACGAATATCGCTTACCTATCGATATATTTTTAAAGAAAATGAAAACTTGCAAGGTATTTTTGAAACGTCTAAGTAAAGAACATACACATACGCGCGCGCGCATAAACATAAAGACTGCTACCAGATGTTTAATGTATTATAACATAGTCGATTATTTATGAGAATTTTATATAACAGAAATTTGTTGAAGTGTCTCGTGTTCCATTTATTGAAGAAAATGCTCTCAGAAAGGACCTTAATTACACATCTAATATAACAAAAAATTAATTCAGAAAATGTATTATTTATTAAGATTAATTAATCATAATTATCACATTATATATATATATATGTGTGTGTGTGTGTGTGTGTGTGTGTGTGTGTGTGTGTGTGTGTATGTGTGTGTATGTGTGTGTATAGTGTATACGTATATGATTCGATTAAGCTATAATGTAAACAGTTATTAACCGAAAAACTACAGCAAAATACGGTATAAATTATAAAAAGCTGGTAAGTGAGATGATGGTTGGACAAGTTTGTCCTTCGTCCCTTCGGTCCTCGGACAAGATATTGGTGATGAATGTATTAAGTTTTAAAGAAATGATGACTCATTCCTTTAGTATAAAACGATTCTGATCAAAGCTTCAGTGTACGAGTAATATAATATATTATTATTTAAATACTGTTTACATATTTTACGGTTATTTGTTTAATTTTTGGTGAGTTATAATAATTTATTAAAGTGTGTATAAAAAAAATCCTGACTCACGATTTTTGAATTTTTGTTAGGATAATTAGGTAGGTATATGAGTAAGGTCATATTAAATTTTCAGAACTTTTTGTCAAATATTTAAAATTATATTACATAAAAACTTTCAGACAATTTGGTAAATTAAAAGTTCTATATTTAAGTCAAAAGTGCTTTAATTGTTCTGAAAATGTTGTTCAATATAAAAAAGTATGTATTTGATATTGGATAACATTTTCAAGTTTCGAGCTTCAAAACTTTTCGATTTATGACTAAATACCTAAAATCTGAACAGTGAAAATCTCGTTTACGGCGGAGTTTTACCGATTTTACTGTTTTTACTCAGTTTTTCGATCGTTATTCTTGATTACTGGAAGAACTATGGATATTTTGGAAAAATGACCTCTCTAAAGTACCATCTCAGTTCAATTTCAAATCGAAAAAGTTGCTTGACTAAATTTTTGGACAAGGATTTTTATACGAAAAAGTGTTTACAGAAAAAAAATAAATAAAAAATAATAAACATCATTGTAAAACCATAAGATCCTTCGCTTCACTCAGAATCTAAAAACGTCATAAAGAACAAAAACCCGCGTGCCCATATATTCGAACACTTCATCGACGAAGGTCGTACAACTGAATAAATAATAACATTCGTACCCGTCGTTTTATTTAATCTCTCCGCCTTCACCCCTCCTACTCTACTGTCATATCTGAACCTGGTTTCGATATAATTTTCACCGTCGGCTGCATTACTGCTAATTCGCATTTCACCACTTGTTACGCCGATCGTTTTTGACCAGTTACAACGATATTTATTTTATTGTCATAATCCGCCTTACGAACGAACGCCCATTAATCACGTACCCGTTTCGCGAACCGAACTGTTTTATAGCGCACTCGGGGTCGCACTAACTGCGAGCACATCGGTGATGTTATAACTGTTTGATGCGTTATTTTTTGGTTCAAGACCATCGTCTGTAATCGTGCTCGTGTGATTTGCGTTGTTCTTTTAAACAGCCACTGTACATACACCACGGCTGGGTGAAACAAAACTACACTAATATTATGACGCCGCAACTAAAGATTTTCCCATGCAACTATAAATAGATACCAAGTCAATTCGTTCATTAGTGTGTGATCTAATTTTATACAATAAAATGGAAGCGACTTTACGCATTACTACTATTTAAAATTTAAAATACAGTCGAACTGAATTAGAGTTTTTTTAAACATTCTAACGGATGGTAGGAATTCACACCGTCCAGGAATCATTAGTTTTCTTCCTCTCCGCTATCTCTTCGATATCGGATATCCATTGGGCCTGATGGATATGATAAGGCCGTATTTTCAACGACACAAATTATGGTTTAAATGATCGAATTTCGAGAATAATCGTTATTAAACGAAACCCCGTGTGGTTTCGTACTACAAAATATTATAAAGACAAATTTATAGAAAGACACTCTTTAAATCCAGAAAACAAATTTGTATAGGAAAGAAAATGGTTTTGAGAACTTTTCAGTATTTACTCAAAGTCACAGTTCCTACTTGAATGTTATGAGAAGAGCAACCAAAATAGTCTAAAGGCGGCGAAGACGACGGGAAAAGTCATTCGGTACGAACAATCTATGGATCACCGCAAAAAATCTGCTTAAAACAGATGAAAACAAAGGTACGTGCGACTACCACGTTTTGCGCCGATCCACCGAAAGCAGCCTGGGTCTAATTCAACAGTGGTGTCCAGTAGTAGCTAAGAGGCTGATCAGAAAATAGAGATTAATGTGAAAGACCTCGATCTGTATTAGTATGCATAACCCTTTTTATTGAAAATTCTTGATAATATGAGTAATATTTTAAATTTTACCTCTGTAAATAGAAAACAATTTCTGTCTACGCCCGAATTATAAATAACATCTTCCCAAACTATAATATTTGAATAAATAATTATTTAACTGGATAGTAAAACATTAAAAAAAAAAATCACAAATGATTCCTTTTCAATAAAATCTAGAAAAATAATACTAGTATAATATGCACTTAATAAATACAAATTTGTCAATATTAATGTCATGGTTAAAACCTCATTGCCCGTTCACCGCGCGAGTCTGGACCACGTGATTCAGAATTTATTTTTATAAGTGTTTAAGCTTTAAGGAAAATAACTAAATAAACTGCATTTATATCAATTTGAACTTAAAATGTTTATTTAAAAAAAATGGTCCATCCCATCATAATTAAACTTTGGATATAGATAGGACAATATGTTTTGGATCTTTTGATTGAAAAGAATGTCTGTTTTGTCAAACAACGGAACTATAAACATCTTTGAAAAAAACCAACAGAAAATTAGATTGGAAATAAGAAAATATATAAACAGTGCATTTTTATACACTGAGCTTTGTTTAGAAACGTTTAACTGAAGAAATGATTTATCGTTTCTTTAAACTTCAATACATCCATCTCCATTATCTGGTCTAAGTAGCGAAGAATACCCCATGGTGTCAATTGTGTACGACTTTATAAAAAAACTCGTGTCGAACTGTTACAACTTTCATCTTATTGAACGTTAGTAAGGAGACTTTCACAAGTGTCCTAAGATTCTCGGAGAGGAGGGCGAGGGTTAAAGTGATCTTATTCCTCCGTAAATACGCTGTTCGTTCGAAGGGCGAACGTACGAGGGCCGTCGAATCGCATCAACAGTAGGTTATCTGGTCGTGATTATACAACACCATTACAGTGTGTCGACGGTGTATAGATCATCCTCGAACACGGTTCGCGTTTCAAGACGCACCCGGCGAATTCGACGGATTCGTTCGGGTAACGGGCTTTCAATTTTGTAACATCACGAGTCGTCTGCGAAACATCTCATGCGAACATATTACACTACATTTGAGGACGCTTAACACGCACTTGATGTTCGGGGGCACGTGGGGGACGATTAAGTCGGTCGGAAAATAATCGGACCTCAACCGAAGCCGTCGTGATCACGAGATGTTAGGTACGCACGTTAAATAATAACTATGATAAACATTATGTCGTGCACTTTATGCTGCGTCGTAGTATAGACCGTTATTTCGTCAGAGCGATCGCGGGTACGTTAAGTCCCCGACGTATTATCTCAAAACTGTTGCCGGCAGACACGACGTAGACGTTGCCACGGGTCAATGCGCTTCTCCCCGTACACCTGAATTCCTTTTGATCGCGTTTTCTGCGGTTCACCTCTAATGAGATCGCAACCGATATTCTAAACCAATTACATTTACGATCGCAATATTTTTTCTCGTTCACATTTAATTGGAACGGGTATTCACTTCCACTGATCACAATGCAGTGATTAATAATCACTAATTAATCAATTACCATTATCGGCGACCGTCATAATTATAATCACGGGCATATATCCAAAAGACCATCGTCGACGAACTTTAGGCACCTAGATAATAGCCAAATAATGTCACGCATAAAAATATTCATTCAACCGCTGTTGGTGGCACACGATTTAACGAACGCCGTTATAGACGACACGTGTCATCTGCTACGTTCCTGTATTATTTTTTGCACGAAAAAACATGCTTAAATGTACACACGGAATTTAAATTTCTACATAAGTATCTGATTATTATTATTATTATTACTGTTATTATTATAGTTAGGTACGGTTAAACGTTTGAAAAATTTGATCATGACAATCGGTTCGCTAGGATTCCAGTTGACTGCACGCCTAGGTATTTAATAACGCAAAATCATAACAGATCATATTAATTCTATAAATCACAATGTTTTAATTACAATTTAACTGTTGGAAAGTATTCATTTAAACGTTTTTTCAATCGCAACCTATTATGTATTATGCATGTAAAAAAACTAAAATATTTCGTTCAAAATTTAAATAAAAAGTTTAAAAAATTGTTTATGTAAAATAATACGAAAAATATTTTATTTCTATTTGTCTCAAAAAAAAAAAACCAGAGAATCAAACAAACCCTCACGCGTAAACGGCGTTGCACGTACTAATCGACCTGTTAGCTGCTGACGCTGGCGCACGTATACTGTATATCTATGTCCGTTGTTTTTAAATAATACACGGTAAATATCGATAGTAAATCATTTGATTATTATAAATACTATGTCCACTTAAAATAAATATAATTTATAACCTCTTTGTGATACAAATTAATTAACTATTAATATTTAAATTCCAAAGACTTATTAAACAAGTCTTTCGTCCATTTTCGACTAATCAGTAAAGAGTAAAGACTTGTTCGACGAGTCGTTCGTCTCAAATGCTGTTCATAAAAATCCAACGATCGTCTATTCGATTAAAATAGAATATCGTCTACAACGATATTTTAGAAAAACTTACGTTTCGTCTCCAATGTGATAAAAATGACTATAATAATAATAAAAAACTCTCCAAGCTGAAATTGAATGACCTGTATTTATAAGGTATATCAAAAGCTATTAATATTCACAAAATATATTATTAGATATTTTGTTTTAAATATGTTTTAATTTCTTCAAACAACGTGATGATATTTTTTATTAACTGTCCAAAAATCTAATCATATGAGACTTCGTTTTAAAATTCAAAACGAGGTAAAAGATTTGATTTTACAGTACTTGTGTCTTTAAAATATGTATACACATAATAGTAATATTATCATATTTAAAATACAATGAAAAAATGAAAAAATAACTACTTATTTATCCTATTTTATATTTATAAACATTTATGTTTTCATTAATTAATCTTATTTTTTTCTTTTTTTTTCATTAATACTATATTAATTTCAAATTTGAATATATTAATTGGCCGCAAACTAAAAAAAGTTTCACCATGTTATAAGAATAATTCATCCAAATTAATTTTATGATTATATTGTATTTTTGACAAGCATTATATTATGCAAAATAAAACAATTCTACTCAATGAATCAATTTTTATAACGCAAACTAAAAAGTAAAAAAGATAATGAACGCATATCATTGAAGATTTTTCTTTTATTTTCAATTTAGTCTTTACGACAATTGTTTGTAACAAAATGTACTTTTTGTAATCTTTTGTTTAGTATAGGTTTACTATGTAATGGCCAACAAATAATACGATAGTATCCGACACTAAAACCCATTTTATCTACCCAAAAATTACTGATTACTAGGTATTAAATGTTTTGATTTTGATATTTCACACGACTGTACGATTTTTATTCAATAATTAACTTAATCATTTTTATCGACAAAGTATTAACTAAAATCTCAATGTTAATGAACATTCCAATTTTTATATTATTTATTCCTGTTTTAAGGTTGAACATTAAATACTAAGCACAATATAACATATTAAAATACAATACCCCCGTAAAGATATTTCAATTTAGATATATTTTTTACCATGAATACTACTTGTTTTAAATAAACAACATTGTCACTTTTGAAATACATGCATTACATTTTTAATACCAAGCCGTTAAACTTTAAGCTTACATTCATTTTTTAAAACAATGATTTGTTGAAATTCATCAAATATTAATCTGTAAAATAATTAAATACTATATCACACTATATTATACACGAGTATACGGAATATACGTACTGTACATAATTTACTATACATAATTTATACCATTTTTTTTTTTTTTTTTTTTTTTGATAATGCAATTATTTATCACATTGACTACAAGAACCTAATTTAACCGTTTAAATGTTATAAAACATTGATGTCGAAAAAAATTTAAATGTTAATTAGACATAAGAAATTTAATTAAAAATAATATAATGCCAAACGACCGTTCACCGAGTAAGTCAATTGTAAAAACATCAAAATGCTATATAATACACTAACACCCAACATAATCATTTAACTGATTTTTATATTTTATCCAACATATTCACATGTCATATATATATTTTTTTCTCGAATTGTTAACAACGTGCATTTCATTAATATGTATTTTACTGACAAAAAATCATCATAATAGATAGCGTATTATTATTATGTTTTTTTTTTAAACTGAGTTCCTGAGAAAAAGATATTTGCCTTATTTTAATCAGTTGAGTATGTTATGTCTTATTGTCTGTGGATGTTTTTGGACTTTTATGTTGTTCCTAAAAATATTTTGTTGAACCGTCTAGTCAATATTTTTTTTTCCTATTAATATTGCCACACCTATTTTCTGGTTGATAATAGTTTTGATGATTTAAAATGATTTTTTTTTTTTTTATAATTTACTTCATTAAATCATTATTTTTACATGTTATTTTTAGTATTTCATTATCTCTATGGGTTAATGGTCCAGTAATCAAAAGCCACATAATATTATATCCATTATTGCCACAATGAATACTAGGATTTTAGATTTCAAAAGCTATATTTATTGAGTTCAATTTTTTTTTTTTTTTTTTTTTTTGTAACACTGTGCTTCACAATTTACATTAAATATGCTTATTTTGTATACAGAACTATTCTTATTAAATGTTGAAATGTATGGCCGTGAATCCTGATATTCACATATTCTATTTTGAAAACTGAATACCTAAATATCCTCAACTAATTTTATTAGTACGATTGTTCTTTGAAAATGCTAATAATTGTTCAAATAATTAAAGCGTTAACTCTATTGGATCTTAAATCTAAAAAAAAAAACATTAAGAATAGCTAAATGACGATTCAATGTAAGAAACTGATATGATGGGAATGAGATTTATCACTTTAAGTTGATTAAAAATTAAAAACTCAAGAACTAATTTCATTTTCAGATGTATTAAACTTAAATTTTTTCCCAACGAAGTCTTCAATGTTTCGCGTATCATAAATAAATATGTTTTAATTTATTTTTTCACTTGTTGTTTGTTGTGGAATATACTTTTCATGAATAGAAGAAAATATGTATCAATAATGATTCCAATGACCTTTAAGACAAATTTAAACATTTAAGCTACGTTTTTCCAGACATTTCTTCTTTTCTTCAGCAATGATATGTTGAATATGTTTAAAATATTATATTTTGTTTGCATTACTTTCGATTAATTTATTTTGTACACAATTGTACCTAAATATAAAATATGTATTTCAAATATATTTGATATGATAAATTTGGCAATAAATAACTTTAGAGAATCCAAAGAAAATGTTTAGCCTTAATTTTAATATACGAAACTACAAATGAGTAATAACATACACAAAAAATGAAAAGTGATGTATGCCATAAAATGCATAAAATGTATAACATTTTACGCTCGGTTTTACAACGATGTTTCATTTATTTTTCTTCTTCTATTTTTTTTTTTTTTTTTGTAGGAACTTTTTGATTCACTTAAATTTGTCCAAAAATTTCATCAAGTGACTCAATAGATTGGAAATCAGATGAAGATGGTACTTCAAAGGTCGTTTTTTTCTCCTCTAAATAATTTTCTTATCGTGAGGAAATACTGCCCAAAAAACAAGTAAAAACTGTAATAATTTTCCATTAATGTTACTTTTCCCGCATCGATTTAAATTATTTAATCATAAGTCTAAACGTAATGTTGTAGGAAATTTAAAATACCACATATTAATGGTGCATTATTATATACTTAACAAAAGTTTCAAAAAAAGTTAACAACTTTTGGACTAAAATCAAAACTTTTAAAATACCTCGTTGTTTAAAATGTATCTCAAATAAAATTTTTAATAATTGACTAAAAGATCTGAAAATGTAATAGGACCTTACTTATATGCTTATTATTCAACGGTGTTAAACAATCGCAAAACCGTGACTAAGGATTTTTTTATAAGTGTTCAAGTAAATTATTACAAGATTGTTACAAAATTGACGTTTTATACATCAATTTTCACATTGGTTATGTGTATTAAAATTATTGTTACATCCAGTCTTTATAAAATTCTGGATACAGATAAAAGTGATGTTTTCTATAAGAAAAAAAACTCGATTGTTCAGAATCTTTTTTTAACACGTTTGATATACTGAAAACCAATTAACAATCAGACTAAGAATGGTTGAATATAATATGAATTGTATACTTTGCAATGAAACATTGCTCAAAGTTATTTAGATTAAGAAATTATTTATGGGTTCTTTAAAATTCAACACACCCATCTCCGTTATTTTGATCGAAAAACAAAACCCATCAATGGTGTAAAGTATGTTCAGCCTTTTAAATATTCAGTGGAAAAAAAATCATAAAAATTATAAATCAAACTTCACTATGAAAATGCATGGTTTAATTAAAACGCACATCAAGTATTTCATATTTCTCCAACCAACATACATTTTTAAACCAAATAACTATATTCTCATAAAAAAATGTTCGAAATAAATTGATCAAAACATAATATTTAAATGTTTACATATGAGAAATGAAAGTTAATAAAAATTATAGAAAAGGCTTGAACAGAAAATAATCAGATATCCTCTTTGAAGTAGAATTGTCTTTGATCATTTTAACATTTGTACTCAATTGCCCTCAAAAATTATATTTCATTCATAAATCTATATATATATATATATATATATATATATATATATATATATATATATATATATATATATATTTAAATACATTTTTTCTTCTTTTATTTCAAAATAAAAATTCAAACGAATGTATTTTGTTGATATATTTTTAAATAAATGTCAAAACTGTGGCTATAATATTAGGTAAAGTGAAAAATGTGAATATATTTTTCCATTAATTTTATCTAAAAAAATAATTTAAACTATATTAAATACATAAAATATAAATATATAACATCTGTAACTGATTATTCTGATATTATCCACATCATTATTGAAATATATGGTTATATATATATATAAATATATAACATCTGTAACTGATTATTCTGATATTATCCACATCATTATTGAAATATATGGCCTTAGTGAAAAACAAACAGAACTAAGTTAATATTTTTAAGAATTTATTGAGGAATTTCTTAACCCTTATTACAATATTTCTACACAACCATGGCATTAAAATATAAAGGTATAAAATAAAAATCAATACATTGTTTTAAAATGAAAAAAAAATATTGGAACTCGACCTTTTTTCCTAAGTAAAATTTTACAACGTTACCAATTGGTACAAATTTCCTTTTATAACCTATTAGAAAAAAATTATATTTTACTTATATGATTTATATTATTAAATTGAAAAAATATTCTAATATCTAAAAATAAATTGTTGAAATATTATTATATCGTATTTACATTGACAATTTATTGTATATTATGACTGAACCGAAAAAAATACATAAAAGCAAATGCTTTTAATTTTTATACAAACTCAACTATTTGTATTTTTCGTTATTTCCTTTGGCATAATGGTTGAAATATTATAAAGGTCTACTAGAATATATATATAGTCACACAATCCGGCTTATAAATCAAAGTTGACAAAAAACCACGAATAAATGTTTAAGTAGTTTCTCAATGTTGTATGACAGATACAAACGTTCAAAATGAAATGAATTGTAATAGTAAAAAGTGTAATATTGTACTGTGTGTTTGGAAAATTTAACATAAGTTTTTAAAACAACATAAAGTAGTAAAAGATAAAAATATCTGCATGTCAAGTTATGAAACATGCACAATTTTCAAAAATTTGTATTAATGTAGATTAATGATTGATGTATTACTTATTGAATAATGCTGTCAAGAGCTTAATGCATAAATCAAATGACACACAAACAAGATGTAATCTAAATAGTACTTCGAACACATAAGTGATAAACATCTGAGATTTATTAAACTTCCAAGCCCTGGTTTGGAAAATCACGACTAAAGAAATTTTATTCTGCTTAAAGTTTGGAAATTAGTAAAATGTATCAATGGGTTTGAATAAGAAAACTCGATTAGTTTAAATCTAGATTAGATTGAGTAAGAGAGGCCATAGAGATAGAAGTTTGTGGTTACTTGGAGTATTGATTTAACAATTTGCAACTCGTGCTAAGAATTTAATCACGCGCTGATTTATCATCATACATTTGTTTTTAGATAACACGAGATTGATTAGGATTCATAGACATGAATCATTTGCTTTCCTTTTTATTTATTTTTTGATACGCGTTTATTATCCAAACACAATTTATTTAAAACGTAAGCTATAATTTTAGATTTTAATATGAAACTTTAATAGGTTTCAACAGAAAGTTGAAATATCTATATAAAACATACCCATCTCAACGATTATTTTATTTATCTATCTTTGAAAAATATTTATACTATAGGTGCCAAATAAATATTAATAAGTCGAGAATAACCGATTAAATTGTTCTCAAATTTATCTTTTCTATACATTTTACAATAATGCAAGTAACATTTTAGTAAATGCGATTATTATTATATTTGAGAGAAATATTGAAAGTCAAATGCGCTTTTCAAAAATTTTTAAAGTTTCAAATTAAAATGGCATGTTAATTTATGATGAGATTAAAATCATAGCAAACAAACATTTTATCTAAAATATATTTCACCATCATAATTACTAGAAATTATAAATACGGTATTAAATTTTATATTGTACATATATGCCTAGTTCCTGGTTATTTTATGTTATTTTATTTAATCAACCCCCGACAAATCATTAATCGTTCGATAACAGTAAATCGATTAATTTTAAAGCACAAAAACGTCCGGGAAATATTTTCCATACATGATTGTAATTTGTAATCACACATGAATTCATTATTATTACTATAATTACCGTCAGTTCATATGATTACCATAAAATAATAATACGGTACAAAGACCTCATAAATTGTATAAAAATGTAGTGATATTTTTTTTAAACTTCTACTTTCCAATCACAATTAAATCGGGAGTGTATATTAAAAAGATAACACGTGCTTCCTAAAGAATTTATTTGGAAGTTCCTACTGTCTTTAATTAAACGTAAGTTATTAAAAACATTTTAACCTATACAATTTTTTTCTCACACGTCATTATACCTACCAATGATTGAGATCACGTGTCGGTGAATTAATGAAATAATTGTAATGAACCTAATTGTCATTGAATTAAATTAAAACTGGATAGTGAATTAATTTTTGATTGAATTTTAATTTGTTTCTAATAATGTCAATGTCTAAATTTTTGTCATAAAAACTTTGGACTATCGACGTTTTAAATTCGGTTTCGAATGTTTCAACTTAATGGTTATTTAAATGATTGTTTAGTTATTTAAGGAGCGTTAAATTAAACCACAAGTATTTTTAAAGTTTTTTTTTTTGTTTTTTTTTAACGGATCGGAACTTAGTCAAGGTATTGGATTACATAATATAAACTGTATTTTTTAGAACATGACTAAATACCCGATTCGGGTTTGGCGAAAAGTGTTAACACGTTGGAATATTAATATGACGTGTCAAAAACATTAAACACGCGTCAAAACACGCCGCAGGACTACAGTATGATGGTATGTGCTCGCAAATATCGGGTATTTCCGTAACTCAAAAATCACTTTACAATTATTTAAACAACGCTTTTATCCTGGCGGCGTTGTTGTACGACATGGATCATCGTTTGTGCCGTTCAGATCCGAGCCCGGCCCGGGTCACACCTCTTGTGCCGCTGCCATTGCATGACCATCGATCGGGCGGCGACCGACAACGTCGATGAGTACGATATTATTATCGTTCGGCCGGACATGCACGTCAGCGTTATGCATTTCGATTTTCGTCACCATACCCAAATTTTATACTTAATCGCGATAGTTATAATAATAATAATAATAATATAATTCACGCCTTTGGTCGAACGGGGACAACATAATTGACGCTATGCGTGCGCGCGTACCGTGGGAAACGGGTGTGAGAGAGAGAGAGAGAGAGCCGGAACGCCAAACCTAATTAACACGTTTTAGTCGCTCGATGCCAAATATTTTACTATATACATTAAGTAAATTATGCTAATTTAATGAACTGCCCCATATGTGCCACGCGGAAAATCACCAAAACTTATATTTCACCTCGCATGAAAGCGGCGATGGCGGGTCGTGGGTTGTGCAAAATGTTTTATGCATGTATACATGCGGCCGTAATACACTTAATTAGTATATTTTACGGACACGTGTAACGAGTAGTACGAATCGTGTTCAAACAAATGAGACACACAATAAATCACCGTGCGTCGTAAACGATTCATAGATTTGACCGCAACATTTTGAAAATGGATATTACGATTATATACATTGCGGAGACCATTTTTTTGTTCGGTTGTCGGTTGGTCCAAATGCAATGATGTCCTAGAAGATGACGTTTGAGCCGAAATTGCGACATTTAATTTCAACAAATTTAATATTTAAAAACAAAAATGCCGGACATCTCACATAATACTATGCAATACACGTTAGGTATGTTTTGAGTTTAAATCACAAAAAAAAAAATAGATTGAAAATACCTCGTTTTCAAAAGTTTATCTCTAATGTGATTTTAATATTTAACAAAAAGTTCTAAAATTGTAATATGATCTTACTTAAATCTTACTTACAGGATTTTTTTCATAAACGTTTAAGTAAAATATTACAGATTTATTAATGAATCAATTGTTTTACATATACATTTTCAATTTTTGATTTGTATAAAAATGTATTGGTCCATCCAATCGTTATGAGGTTTTGGATACTGATAGAATAACATATTTTAAATCTTTTGGTAAAAAAAATGTTTCCTTTACTTTTTCATGGTTTCGATTAAAAAAAAAAAAACCGACAATTAAACAAAAAATTGTTAAATATACGAATGGTAAATTATACACTGAAACTTTGCTTGGAATAGTATAACAAAACAAATTACTAATGGGGTTCTTTAAAATCCAATACACCCATATCCGTTATCTTGTGTGAGGAGCAAAGAACGTTGTCCGTAAATGTAGTTTTAATTTAAAACTTAAACCGTTTTTACTCGGTTTTCATCATATAGATTTTATATTCATAATTTACATAACTTTCAGAATGGAAATTATGTGTGTGTGTGTGTGTATATATATATATATATATATACAATGTGTTCATTTAAGAGGTACCACTAAATATTTCAGCTCGATGACCTAATATTGACATGGAATTTTCACTGAATGAAAGATAGTACTTAAATACATATTTTAAGATAAATTTCAAATTTTTAACACTTTCGATACGCGCATGTGCGATACAACTTACTTTTTTTTAAATGGTAATACCAATTTTTTTTTTACAGCTTCGGATAGAGTATTTTTTCCTAAAAAATTATTGTATAAAAAGTTTTTTTCTAATTACAAAAGTGGCACATGCTATTTAATATTTACGAATACATTTTTTTTAAGGAAATTCAAACTAAATTTAAGTTATTGTTACTTGAAAATCGAAAAAATATCTCCGATATTGTTAAATACCTATTTGCACACAGATAAAATATGAATCAACACTTTATATCGTAATTTACTCTCATTTTTGCAATTCATTCTACTGAAATAAGATAGCTAATTGAAGGTAATGAAAATTCTAAAAATGTACACACTATGAATTTAAAATCAAGATTTATTTATTTGCAAATCAGGTCTACAGTTCTACCTAATAAATTGTTTGAAGTTAAACCTTGATGTTCCAAACATGATTCCAAACGTTTTAAAAATTTCTTTGATGAGGCATGTGTTTATTTGTTCTTTTCTCAAATTATGACAAGTCAGTCGTATTTTGTTTTTTAAATCTTGGACATCAATAGGTGGGTCTGTAAACACGACATTTTTTAGATTCCCCCATTAGATAAAATCCAATAAGATCGAATTTGGAGACCATGCCGGCCATTTAATTACTCCATGGGTACCAATCCATCGGTTAGGAAAAGTTTCATTCAAATATTGTCGAACAATGATGGTGTTGTGTGCTGGTGCAAATGAAAACCGTCTTGATGAAAATACATATTTTCGGCGTGGCCAATGTAACATTTTCTAACAGTGACGGTAACTGGTTAACAAGAAAATTTAAATATTTTAAATTTCATCGTTAAATTTCATGTACCAATTTCGTTGATAAAAAAAACTTTTTGTAGAAAAATTGTTTAGAAAAAAAATACTCTATCAGAAGCTGTAAAAAAATTAGTGTTACCATTTAAAAAAAGTAAGTTAAATCGCGCATGCGCGTATCGAAAGTTAAAAATTTTGAAATTTATCTAAAAATGTGTATTTAAGTACTATCTTTCATTTAGCAAAAAACCCGTTTCAATACACGGTCATCGATCTGAAATATTTAGTGGTACCTCTTAGTATGAACATACTGTATATAATATATATATATTATACCTAATTTAATAATTAAATATATATCTTTTAAATATAAAATAAATAAGAAAATAATATTACAATAATATAATTGGCTTACAATCTATTTATTATATGCAAGACTAATTATAAGAAGTTTCAAAAATATTTTTATTTATTTTTTTAACCCCTGGATTTAAATTTTTGATTACTGGCCTCGAGTTATTTAGAGTTGCCTATCCTTGCAGTATAATGCACGTTATGCCGATACGGCATGAAACGTATAAAACAAGACCTGTCGAGTAAGCCACTCTTACTTGTCGTTGTCGTCGGTCATCTACTTAAATAATCACGATAACGAGCGAGAAATGTATTGCCGTGCTGAGGTGGCATAATCGTACGATGAAAGCCCGTGCGTAAAACAAAAATGTGGGAATGGAGAGGAGCTAAACAGGCGAGAGCATATTTCGTATTGTATTTTTGCTTATTTACGTGGCAGTATTATTGTAATCACCATGGATGTAAGGTGCATATGATAGTTATGAAAAGTAGAAAAAAAAACGAGACTAATTAGATCGTGCACGGCGCGTATGTAATGCCTATCCCTTTCCACTTCCGTTCAACCGAGGCATTTCGTAGATCGATAGAGATCACACTACGGTTATTCCGAGAATCTATGAGTCCACACACGGTTTCGGGTTCTCGGCGGGAGTCGTTCGACACGATACCGTGACGTTTATCAAAAAACACGCCGACGTTGTGGACCGCGTGGCGTTTCACAGTGGCCACGTCCCGGCCGTGTCACACGAGTAGCTTCTAGCCCACCTCGACGACCGAGTACAGGGAATGATAGTTTCCGGAACCGGTAAACGCGGCGCGCAAGCCACGGGAGACTTCGACCCTCTCACCGTACAACCGCGCGCGCGTCCACTGCTATCTGCCCGTCAGCAGCCCAGGTAACGAAAAAATATCGTCATGGGTGTCGGTACGTTTGAATATCGTGATTTTAACGATTACTAAATCCGTGATTTACGTGTTTGATGTTTGTGTACACCATACACATATCGGAACGCAGTAAATCAAAATAAAAACATCATTATTTATTATTATTATTATTATTGTTATTATTTGAACCTCTGAGAGTGCGTTTTCATTTTTGTTTCACCTCATGGCTCAATTACCATGCTATACAAAATCATCATGGCATCGAGCATCAGATCATTCAGTGGAAGAAAACCTAACTGCGAACTTCATTTGGGTGTACCACGTCTCGTAGAAAAATTGTATTTGTAGCTATTGCTTACGGGTGAAAAGACGACAAAAGCTGACCGACCGTTATTCTGATCGAGTTCGCGTCCAACGCCGCGAAGAACGGTCGTGTACTGACCGAACGCGCGTCGGATCGACGCCGGCTGTTCGAGTCTCGTTTTAATTTATTTGTTATTTTCATCGTCACGCGCGATAAAATCGTAGAATTGTTTCCGGGCGAGTGTAAACAGTGTTTCAGATCACGCACGCTACAACCCGCGAAGTTGCCCGCACGCGACATTCACCTCGTCGCGATGGCGTGCAAATAGTTTTTGTTTATTTTTATTTTTCAAAAAGGGTGATCGGCTATTTCCGGTAGACACTATTTTCTCTGTTCACGTAATCTTTGATCGGGCGTGTTACACTCGGGCGACCGTATTATAGCGTAACTTTTCTCTCAGTTCTCGTCCCGGAAACGCGTTAATAAAGTAAATGTTTTTTTTCTCTCTCTCTCTCCCGAAGTCCGTAAATCTTTCGTACATTCACTACATACTACAATCGTTCTGTGATTTTAATTCCCTTCCTCATATCAATTGCCGCGCAAGCCACTATAATATAAGCTGTTCGAGGGTAGCAGTGACATTTAGATTTCCATAAAATTCACTGCTGTTTTCTCTTTCACTTTCTCGCGTATTAAAAAAACAAAAATGTTTAAAACGATTTTTTGGCAGTCAAATTGTTTATTCCGTTCCGCGGAAAAAGAATCATGCATGTTTATTTTATGGTGTTTGCGCTAGCGTGTATATATACCATACACGCGCATGTGTGTGAAGAATGAAAAATAAATAAAACAAATACTCAGACGTATAATATAATGTATGCAGTTCCTGATTTGAGACGCCGCAAAACAAAAAAATAAAAATAATGTAATACTTTTCCATGTCATTACGTTTATTTCCAACACGAGCGAATCGCACCCGTCATGACGGGAAGATCTGCGCAAATATAATATGTACAGAGGGAACGCATAAAGATTTTTCAGCTGACAATCGGGCGGTAAAGACAAAAATAATAGCACCACGGCACTAGTGAAAAACAATTATCGAGTGTGATTCACGCCATATATGAGCCACGAAATTAGGTTTGTTTATAAGCTCGTTATTTTTTTAACTTTTTTATATTTTTCAACGCGATTACTGTTTCTCAAATTTTAACCGTCTCAAACACCAATCCCAATACGTTTATTGAATTATTTAACGTCACTTTATCGTCGTTGTCGTCACCGCACCCGCAGCGTTACGAATCCCTCGGGTTTTATTTACCACTTAAAACGTATACGTATGAAATCAAACAGATTTATCGCGACAGTACGATTGCGATTTATTAATAATGCTCGTCTTGCCACCGTAGTCGAAGAATTGTTGAATAGAACGTCGTGAATGGCGTCCCGTGGCCTTTGTCATTAGGCGCCGAGTGAGGAACACTCGTAGGAATTGAACTGTTAATATAAACACGCCGTTGTATGAGTAGGCGCTAAGCTCAAACTTTATCACGATATTAATGCACCCGGAAATGAAAGTATTTACGCGTGTATTCACAAGTGCTTCGCGCCGACGACGGTGTATTTGTTTTCTCATTGCGCGATATTAATATATAACATAAGAAGTGTGAATAATAAGGTTTTTATCCACGAATGCTGATAGTACACAGCGCATAAACTATATAGGAAGTCTGGAAATGCATAAAATGTTGTCACGAAAAAAATGTTTCGTAGACAATGCGAAAATATAATACAATACGACATACGTAATTTACAGGAGAACTCATTTTACAAATCGAGTAAAAATTAAACATTTTCTAAATCATATTTTATACTATCCGAAATGAACCGACTGTATATTGTATTCGTCAACAGGAAATGTATCATACTCAAATACAAAAAGATTCTTTTATATTCCGAATAACCCATTGGTTTTACGTCGATTTTTTTTGTTTTTTTTTAGAAAACACTATGAATTGTAAAAAATAGTAAGCTATTTTTATATATACATACGAAATTTATAAAAGATACTGAAATACAGTTAATGCTTAGTGCATATCGTTTTTCAAACTCTCTGTAATTTTATGAACCGTACGTTAAAAATCAAAATAGAAAATACGATGAATAATTCCTATAATATAAATAGTAGTGTAAACGCTGTGCAATAAATAACTATTGAAAATTGATTTCTAACGAAATATTATATTATATTATACTAAAGATTGTTTAGTTTAAAATTATTAGACATAATATATAAACTATTCGTGATACTGAGTTTCAAAAACATATGTTTCTAAATCAACTTTAAATGCATGATAGTTATAACTACTGATTGAATTCAAATTATAATCTTAATACTTATCACTGAATTTGGATACACAGTAAACATTTAATAAAAATATATAGTTATTAGTAGGTATAAACTAATTAACAAAATACAAACATTGCAATAATTGCTCGATAAAATGAAATGCTAATAACAAATCACTTAAATATTGCAAAATAGGTATTGTTTTATATTTACTTTTCTGGATTGATAACGATTAAAAATTCGAATGAATTTATACGTAACTTAACTTGTCATTATTTTGATTGAATACCAAAAAAGACTTAAAAACATATTAAAAATAAAATTCATAAATAAATATTTAATGTTCAAAATATTGAACACAAATAAAATTTATATTTAAATACAATAAGCAAAGTTTATTTATTTATTTTTATGCAGTATAATTAATTTTGAAAACGTTGGATACCTTTAAAGTTTAAAAGTCATTGGCCATAGTTGTTATTCAAATAATTATTTGGCTAGTTCATTTATTTCTAATATTTGTTTTTGGAAGCTTGTACATAATTTTGTATACCAATCATTTTTTTTTTTTTTTTTTTACACTACCAGACATATACGTACATTTTGCTGCATGATCTTTAATAATACGTTTTTTAAAACTTAAAAAAAATAAATAACGTTTTCAAACTGATGTCGTAAGTTTCATCACATTTAAGGCTCACGAAATTACATTTGTTTGATGTAAATTACGAAACATTATTATTCTTTATATCATTCTAAACAAAAAGAAATGGTTTCATTTCCAACTTTATATTTCAATTCTCTTAAATCATGATTTATAAAAATGTAAAATGCTTTTAATAAATGTCTTTTCCGTCTGATATTTTTTTTTCTTGATACACCACTATTTTTTATCCGAAATTAAACTTATACTTCACGATGTTTAATTTAAAATTTCAACAATGCAGTTCTTATTTCATTACTTGATAGAGACTACATTAATTTATACATAGATACACATAAACAAACTAAACGAACAATCTGCTATTTTCATAAGAAAAAAAAACACTAAACGGTAGGTACAGAAAAAGTCATTTTCTGAAAATAAACTATTGAGTGATGCGAAGGTAAATATTTATTTCAATTTTGATATAAACAACAAAATCTTCTTCGCCGATGCAACTAATATTTGTGTGTACAGGTTTGTTAAATCTATGTGTCGGTAACATGTAAATGTTCTATTTTTAGAAAATTAAAAAACCTTATTGTGTTAACATAAATCTAAGATAATATTTAATATAATATACATTAATGTATTGTTTAAACTTGTGTTAATGAAATAACCATGATAACATGTCCCATTAATACTGCCGTGTTCACCAACAGAACGAAAAAACTATTTTAAATTCATTCTCTAAAATGGTGTTATGCAAACATGAAATCTCTGAATAAGACAGATTTCATGCTCATATTTTTATGCTTTTACAGACATTTGATAAATATTATTGATGCTATTTTCCACTGAAAGTGTCAATTAAAAATTTTTTAATTCAAACAAATATTACTATAAAAGTATTCGTGGAAAAACAACGGTTTCCCCAGCAACCCATATAATATATAATTCAAAATATCCTATAATCGAACTGTATTCAGTTCGAGCTAGTATTGCAATTCGTGATCGAAAAACAAACTATGGAATAATTTTTAATATCTAAAATTTAATGAAAATCCAATTGAACATATTAAAAGCTTAAAGTTTTAGACATTGTGCTAAACACATCACATGTTTAGTATTTTTATAATTTTAAATCATTTAAAATATAAAATACGTTTTATTACAGTAAACGGTTACATTTTGAAAGAAAAAAAGCTTAATGAGAAAACTAACTAAATAAAGTAAAGGAGCTTCCTATACGCATGAAAATATGTGTTTTGTCTGGAGAACTCTTAATTGTCTGGGTCAAAATTATGAGATCAAAAATTAACACAAAAATACACGTAGAATAGCCAAAGAAAAAGTTTTAAAATGTGATTTTTTAGACATTTAAACATTAAAACACCTTGCAATATGTCCAAATGGTCAGCGAAAGTACTGAAGATAACTGATTACATACAAACAAAAATGTCGTAGGCCAAATTCTGAAACCATGTCATATTTTAACTTAGAATAATAGGCCACAACGATGAGAACTAATTTGACTTTAACCTCATAAAACGTAGTGTACTTACAATTATTAAATTTTTTTCAGTATTCTTCTTAATGTCTATACGATTTAGGGATAATAATGGACTATTGTAACGTTAATCAACTAAAAACTAATACAGGTATTCCACGAAGATCTAATCTTAAGCGAAATCTCCAACACTAAATAATAACTCTTATGTGAATAAAATTACTTAATCATTTTTTTTTTTTTTTGTGATTCAAAATTTTTTTTTTTTATTTGCGTCACGATTTTTGAATATTTTTAGAGAAGTGAAGTCATGTTAAATTTTCAAAAATTTTTTTCAAATATTAAAAATTATAAGGGATAAACTTTAAAAAATAAGGTATTTTAAAAGTTCTATTTTAATCCCAAAAATTGTCAACTTTTTTTGAAACTTTTTTTTAAGCATGAAGTAATACGTCGATAATATTTGGTGAAAAATTCAAGTTTCTAGCAACATTACTTTTGGAGGAATGACGAAATTACTAAAGTCCATTTGATGAAAACTTCGTTCCCGACAAATTTCGCCGTTTTTGGTCCCTTTGAGGCAGTTTTTCCAGTCGTCTGGACTATTGAGATGTGATCTTAATAAACCCTCAAAGTACCATCTAAATTAAATTTCTGATCTATAGAGTAACTGGATGAAACTTTTGGACAAAATTAAGTTGAGCAAAAAGAATTTCCAGAAAAAAAAATAAACATCATTGTAAAACCCGTAAGATCCTTCGCTTCACTCAGAATCTAAAATATATAAATAATTATTTCAAGGACTCAACATCAAGATTCGCTTCAATACATACAAGACTTATATTTAAGTGAATTGCATAAAAATAATTCATGAAATACCCAACATTGTGTAACTTCTCAACACCACACAGAACAGTTTACCGTGTGTTTATTTTATACTCGATACCAATCAAACAATCGTTCGAAGTAGTTTATTCTCACATCAAGTGTTTTACCTCGTCCACAGTGGCAAAGAACAAACATGCACTCATAGATATATTTTCACATAAAAAACATTACGGATACATTAATCATATCGCCAAAAGGAAACCGTTCGTAGTCGTATAGGAAACCCGTGATAAATTATTTTATTGGAATTACCACATAAACACACTTTGTAGCGTTGTGAATGAAAAAAATATCGCTCGCACACTGATGGGATAAAATATTGTTACGGACGCGCCGAAGTATAATATTCCGAATTGTAATGCCATTTGTAATACTGCTTGTTCGGCTAATTTATTTCACTCGTCTTTTGGAGTGTGTTCGCGTTACGATACAATGATTACGAAAAATTGACAAGAGTAATCTACTCGTGTTATACATTTCGACAAACGAAATGAATACTGTAACCTGCGGAGAGACAAAAGGAAACGTTCCCGCAGACGCTGTCGTCAAAACACTTATTTTAGAGATAGAAAAATATAATAATAATAAGAAGAAAATGTCGTCTCACCGGCAACCTCGGGGCGCTCTTTCGACGAGACCGCGAACGTATTATTACAATATCGTAAGGTGACTAAAACTAGTTGGGTGAGAGCATTTCGAGACCGCTTTTAACAAAAGTAGAAAAACAGTGGAATCCAGACGACAACGGATGGAAACGTTAAAACTTTAAGCGCCGCTCAGGCGTTTGGAACGATAAAAACTCGTCAATAATAAATGCCGTAGAACTCACCACGGTTCGATTGCTTAGCGCTCACGTGCGATGAATATAACACAACAGTTTCATCGTGGTGACATTCACGGGGAGGTGTTCGCACCCCTTTCCCAAGGGTGTGTGATCAATGTAAAAAAATAATGACCACGTGGTTTGTACAATTTATCGTCGTACGTACTTTATACAGAGTTCCACAGAATAACGAACTCGGAATTTTGTCAACGGAGAGGAGGGCAACAATTTTCAAAAGTTGAACAGCTAAAAAAATCATATGCCAGTATATAGTAATAAAAATTAAACTTTAAGATTGGTTTATACTCATTCAAACGAGTATTTATTTGACTTATAAAATACCTTAGAAATGGTACAATACTATAACGATCAATATTCTAAAACACTCAAAGACGATATGTAAAAATTTCACGATTTTTTTTCTCTGTTAAAAATACTTAAAATACGAGTAACAACACTTATACGTTTAGATTTTTCTTCTAATGTCAAAAAAGTAATGGGAGAATTTCATTAATATCTTGTCTTACTTTTTGTTCTTCTATAGTTAGAGTAGTAACTCTTCAGATTTAGGCATTGCTCCGATAAAATCAATATTATCTCTTAGCAACGCTTTGAACAATACGTACACCTAATAAATGCTTGAAAATTCCATCAATAAGTATCAAATATTATTGAATAAAATATTAAAAAATGTATTCAATGAACAATAAATGGTTTGAATGATAATTATTATTAGTTCTTATCATCCATTGAGTGGTCCATACCACAAAACTATCCCTTATCCTCTATTTTTCAGGAATCGCGTTTAATCGTTTTTCATTTTTGTGGCGAACACACGTGTAAACGAATCGAGAGTCGTGACTTTGTGTGGCAGCGAGTGATTTTCGAGGTCGATATTATGTGTTATATCACGTGTTTTCACATTTATCTGTTGTAATGAGAATCATTCGAGGTAACAGTCATTCACACTCTATACCGAGGTAATGATTCCTCGCCTCCCCCCCCCCCAACCATCGGTACGCGAATTCGTTTAGACTGTGCGCAACGCTAATAACAGCATATACTATAAGTTAATAATATTACCACTTTCAGAGAAAAAAAAAACAGGTTTGACAAAGCACATTCCGGGTTTCCATTCGTATTTGAAATCATTACTTTATTTAATAAGCTTAGTGTTAAGACGTTTCATTTGTATCAAAACAGTGTCAATTTGTTATAATACGTGCAGTGCGTATTCCATCATATGAGAAATAAAAAAAATTGTTTTCTGCTATATCGTAAAATAAAATGATTGAATATGTTCTACTAATTTCAAATTTTCCTAAACAAAGCTAAAAAAACATACTGAAATATTAGGTTTTTTTGTCTATTACAACAAAGAATGTATATACACATTAATAAATAAATGTCAAGAATTTAGTGTTCACTGTTTACAATCAAACGAATTGCTCAAATTTACAGACGATTCAATAATATAAAAAATGTCCGTATTTGTGTATGAATCCTAAAAAAAAGGTCAATTCAAACCAAAATAAATATGTCAAACAAGTTAAAAATATTGTTATATGTTGTAACAAAAAAAAAATATATATATGTACATATACATCACAATTTGTCTTTACATGATTTGATTTGACCCTGTACAAAGCATAAAATCGAGAATTTTTTTCATGTATAATTTTAATCGCTGGTAAAATTATATTTTAATGAATGAAAAAACATTTTTGCTATTATTTGTATGTGATTTTTTTTTTTAATTTTAGGTTTCTTAAATGATAGCTTCTAATTTGAACATATTAATACTATGGAAGAGAATACCTCTTTTAAAAAAATTGATGTTTAAATTGTTAATATTAGATCCACATTTAAAGAGAATGAAGTATTTAAAATTTAGAGTAGTGTAAAGGAGAGGAGAAATATTTTCCAAAAATATACTCCTATTGCTCTACTGTCTTTAAATTTTAATTCTTATTCTCTTAAACTGTTGACCAAACAATGAGAATTAAAATACCAGTTTTTACAAAAAATTAATTTTTTCTTTTAAATTATTATTTTATATTATGAATAATGATTGTCATTAAAAAACAAAAAACAGAAGAATACACGAATTTCAGAAAAAAAAAAATCTTATTCGTGAAAATGAGTATTTTCATTAGTGTACATAACTTGTGGAAAAAATTTAAATGTACCTATGTATTACACAGAGTAATATCACTTGGTGTAAATCTCCGGAAGACATCTTGAATACATATATAGAGACAGTAGCAGTGACTAGAATTTTTTTTCATACAAAAGTTAATTTTTATCTGGTAAGCCAAAGTGCATTTAAAATGTCGAGGGAAATATATGCAATTTAATGTGTAAAATATAATCATGAAATATGATCAAAGACTGTTTTGCGTTCCAAACATAACCCATGAGTAATAATTTAACCATTCACATTATATATAAAATTTTGTGTAACAATACATAAAAAAAATAATCAAAATTATTTAAATGATTGATAAAAACGAGTGAACAAAAGTTTCCTGATACGAATATATGAATAAAATTAGTAGGTGCAAAGTCCACAAGATCATTCAAGTGTGTTATAATTTTGTTTCACAACGAATTTAACAAAATAAATTTTGTTATTTGGATTGAACATAATTATTATAATTTGAAATAAACTTGTTTTAAATTCAAAACTTAGCCCACTTCTAAATTATTCAAATTCATGTCTATACGATATAAACCTCGTGGTTTATTGTTTACGTAGATGCACATTTCAAAAACAAAAGTGTTCACATTTTTATATCTGACATTGAAATATTTATCCCAACTAAAATAACATGTAATTAGGTATTATACGTACAATAATTATTTTATCTACTTTAACTGGGTATCGAAAATTAAATTCAAACAAATATTGATTGCCGTATAAATATTCGAAAATTTTCAATTTTCAGTACAAAAATGTAATATTGAACAATATCGTAAGCCATAATCTCTAGAGTCTACATGCTATTTTCGATACAAATCTCTCTGAAAATGAATTGCAGCTATCATATATCCAGTGCAGCTATGTATTGTACCAACATTTTATTTTCAGGTTAAAACGACATATATGTACATGTAATTTAATGATAACGGATTCGATACAATGACAACAATATTGACTGTCCATATAGTATTTCGATTAAAATTACTCATAAGTAAGCCTAACTCTTTAGCGCAATAATCACAAAATGAAATGTTGAAATAAGTCTTTATTGGAATTATGAAATATTTTTTTACTATATGGCCGAAATCGATTTTACATTAAGCCAACCGGGTCATCAATTGGTCATCATATTTGGTGATCATAATTTTTAGCTCCAGCGGCATTTCGGTAAGAACGGTTAATATCATGGGTATTGTATTTGTAAGTATATAAGTACTGAGAACATTTTTTTGGTGGAGAGAACTGCAATTGTTATAAAACTATATAATGTATCAAATTGTATGTATTAAATGGATTTATGAATATAGAAACCATTAAAACTTTAATAATTTAAGAACTGTATACGTTTTTAAATAATATAATCGATGTATATATATATATATATATATATATATATATGTATATAAGGATATTGAATTCTCAATTTTATTTTCAACTTTATTGTTTTGAGAAAAGTTCATAAAAACCTCTACTTTTCAAACAATGTTTCTTGCTGAGATAACCTGTAGTATCTACCTTCTACCCTCCCTCCTTAATTATTAATATTTAGACCTGCGTGTATGCACTATTTTTTGAGATAAATATTTATTTCGATATTTTTATTCCATGATAGTATAATACAAAGTAAAAAATAATACGCTTCAAAATACATACAATACTAATACTATAACATTTGTATACCCATGTTATTGTGTTGTATAAACAAACATGTTATACAATATCTAACCATTTCATAATAATTATTACTATGAGAAATATATTTATGTTGCGACTTCCAATTGAAATTCAGCTGTTCAAAATAACCCATTGATTTAACGACATTTTCAGTGTAATTTTTGTTTATACACCGTTAAGTGTAAACACTTAAAACGCTTTTTTTCTTCTTTTTTTTTATTCTAAAACGGCGATATGTTAAACTATTGTTCCATTCGAAGTTTACACGTACAATTTTACAACGAATTAGCAAGTCCTATCGATCGCATTAGAGGCGAACGCAGAAAAAAACATTCTTTTTTTTATCGGATTTCCACGTATCGAGAATGATATACGTCCGAATAATTTAGTACAGTAAATTATTAATGAACGACGAATGAACGTTTAGTACCTGTTGTTACGGTTGATGGTATTATAATTCTGAGTAGAGCAGATATAATTTTTTTTCTTCCAACGGACACGTAGCTTAGTCCACGTACTATTAATACGATTAACGGAGTATATCATATTATAATCACGACGTAGCGGTTAATACATTATACGTTAATACATTATACATTATGTGAATAATTATCACACGCGTGCAACTGTGATGTTTTAAAATCCGATTATCCGTAAACCGCGCGGACGAATTGGACGACAACGTAACGTAGGCCACGTACAATGTGTGTCGCCGGGATTACGGTCTCTCTATTTAGCACTTCTACGACTATTACCACTTCAAGCCGCTGCTAATGCAGCTGCCCGTCGTAGCTGTCAGACCTTACCGCGGTCGGCCGGTCTTGGTGTGGAAAAAACGTCTCATTCTATTCGGTCAGTGGTGAGATCGGTAAGATTATACGGTCACCCCGACAAATCCATTAGCCATAATCAACACACACGCGTGAGCGCGGGCGCAAACACACACGTACGTACTCAAGAATATTTTATTTCATGTCTTTAAAAACAAAACAAAAAAAACCACAGGAATTTATTCGGCTATTTGTCACAATAGTCTTTAGAGTACTAGCAACGCACTGTGGTCTCGGTGGTTTGCATTCGTAAAACGTCGCTATAAAATTCTGTGACCGAGCAAATGTTTTTCAACACGTTTTTCGCAACCGTCATTCGACCAGTAAAAGAAAATCGATCTAGAATATTATTTTTCTTCCGCCTACGATCACCATTCAGATCTATCTCTGACAGAAATACATCGTTGGCGACTACTGGTCGTTAAAATGATACAAATTTTCGTCAAAGGTTGCGCGTGCGTTTATTTTCATAATTTTATTTTTTCACTCGCTACTCACTGGGTATTATGAGTGTGGATAAACACCGAACCACCATTGTTTGACGATACCATCACCGTGTGTATCGTTTGAATAACAATAATGTTTGCAACGTTCTACATCCTCCGAGGTAATCGATTTTGTTCTAAACTGATACAATTTACAAATGTGTTACGCACATACACCAGCGGAACAAAAGTAATCTTCACCGCGTTGTGACTCAGAGAGATACACGTAAAGGAAAATAAACTCCAGACAATCCTTTAATCTGCCATGCGGATAAGACAAGAACACGCCGGGGGATTCGAAACAATTCTGAAGTTGAAACCAAATACAGAATCGGAGTAATTGTTACGGCTTACATTTAATGGTTTATTATAAATTCATACGACTTTTGTTTAGTGTTTAAATTACTCATCTACGTACTAATAGCCACTTAGAGTTATTTGTCAGAATTCAATCGCGTATTATATTAGAATTTTAATTTATTATCAACTGTATCGTATTTAAAAATGAAATCATGTTTTTTCGTGTGGAAAACGATTTATTATTATAAAATAGTATGCGTATCAAAACAATCAATTATTGTATAACGTAACTAAATTATTAATTTTTAACTATGATTGACTTAATATTGTGAACGTCATCTAGTTAGTAGTTACTAGCATAAAAAATGTATAATTACTACAATGAGTTAAAATTGTATTTAATTAATTTTCATTAGGTCCAACTATGTATACGTAAAATGATTGATATTCTTGGTATTATATTCTAACTAATTTAGAGATTTTATAATAAATACGTTTAAATTCATTCAGTTATTTTTATTGTATAATACAGTATTATTAAATATATAAAAGAGGAAACGATTTTTAAATAATACATTGATGATAACAATATAAAAGGTATATAAATAATATCTCACACAAATGTGATACTGTTCAAACAATTGAAGCATTGTGTGCAACTTATAAGAAAATATAATTTTATACCGTTAAATACACTTTTGTATTTTATGACAATATAGATTAAAATTATTTATAACACAATAATGACACAATAATAATGAGAAAACATGTAGTAATAAAAAGCATTTTTTTAAAAATTTTTTTCATTAAATCAAATTGTTTTTTATAAACCAAGTCATATTTAAAATAAAGTACATAAAATAATTTTTATAATTTGATTCAGTTTTAGCAATTATAAGTTTAATAATGTCTGTGAAGAAAAATAACGCAATATTCCTGACCACTAGAGAGTTCGAACTCAACACTAAATTAATACTTATAAACGGGAACTTTTTTAACTTTGCCATTAACTCACATCACAATAGCGATGAAAGAAATAACTTTGCACTCTAAGTTTCTCAAACGTTTATTTATACAATTACAATGATTAAATAAATGGTGTTAATTTTTTGTTCCATTAAAGTTCGTAAATGTTTAAATGAAAATAAAGTATTTATATTATATAATGCTATAATGATATGCTCATGTTCAATCATGTCGAGTGCAATGCGATAAATATTCAAAATCACGCATTTACATACGAATGAGGTTGGTCGAATCATTATTATGCAAGCAAAAATTTATATATTGGCCTATAGTGACTATACGTCATCGGAAGAAAAGTTTTTTCCTTAGTTATACGCTTTTTTTTAATAAACTCGTCAAACTAAAAATACAAATTTAAGTCAAACACTGCAACAGCGTGGAGGCACCTACAGCGTTTTGATCGCAGCACCGAAGAGATTGATTACGTCTATTAAACTCGTTTAAAGCTCGGTGAATCAAAACAGACAACTAGACCATTTTTCTTCGGCCGTTGTACGCCTATATAAGCTAAAAGCTTTCTATTTTATATCCCACTCACGAGAACAAATAATTCTTTAAAACAATTATCGTTTTTCTTGCGGGTGACAAGCATCGATTTTGGAAAAGAAATTTAAAAAAAAAACCAAAATCCATCGTGTAATTTTGTGTGTTAACGCTTTTCACTTGTGGCAACGAAATGACGTGATTTGACTTATTTTAAATTATTTATTCGACTTGACCATTTTTTCCCCCGCATGAAAATATCTTATGGTCTACAGGCAATATGGCATAGTCGTTTAACCAAAAGAAGTTTCATCGAACTTATACACACGCACACTCACCCACCCACTTACTCACACCCACACCCACACACACACGCACACTCACCCACCCACTTACTCACACACACACACACACACACACACACACACACACACACACACACACACACACACACACACACACACACACACACACACTCGTATTGAGTATGTATGTATTATACGTATGTATTATACGACCCCAACTTCTTTTCACTTACAAGACCTGGTCCAATATTTTGCCCACGGTAGATACTCATGTTATTCAAAAGCATGTTGAATTCAGAAGCTACCACACGAATTCTTTTCAGTGAAGATATTTTAATTTTCACACAGTATCTAATGTATATGAAATGCATTTTTTTATTATTGTGTAAAAATACGATGTTTTGTATTCACCGTCGTAAATATATATAGACTAGAGGACATTTATTGGGAAACTAAATTTATTTTTTATCGAAAACTTCTTGATTACCCAATAACTCTTCTCCTATTACAAAATATTTGAATAATTATAGACAGTTTTATTGATTTTTAATTTTTACTTTCTATTCGTTTTCTCATAAATACGCTTATGTTATGTTACGCATCAATCAATTTAAATAATATTGTCTGATAAGTATGCAAAGAAAGGCAATATTTACGTTAATTGTCCGACAAATCGCTCAGTATCTCTCGAAGTATTTTTTTTTTTCATGTGTACCGATGTAATACTTACATATGCCATATATTAATACTTGACTCATTCTTACACTAAAGTTCTCCAAACTGTTGGCTATTTGCAGTAGTCTTACCATTATGCTAAGCCGAAATTGGATGCAGTATACCGTCGTCATTTTTCGTTTCATGTATTTGGTGAAAATAAAATCGGTCAGGGTCGTAAGAAGAAAAAAATTGCTGTAAAACATTTGATATTTTTCACCTTAAATCGATATAACATCTCAAACTCTCTCTTTCTGTCGGTCTCTCTCTCTCTCTCTCTCTCTCTCTCTCTCTCTCTCTCTCTCTCTCTCTCTCTCTCTCTCTCTCTCTCTGTCTTCTACCACTCCTCGTACACATGTTTTAAAACATTTATATATAAGCAAATTACACATATACGTATGCAAACGTGTAAACCATGTGTTGTGTATTACATTATACATGAACACCCGTTAGCAATACAAGGGTGTAATATCGAAACGAAAAACGAATCGAAAAATATAAACACTTATACGTTGTATACGTATATATTTATGCGATTTTTCAGGCAAAGTTGATCGCAGGGCACAGGTGTGTAGCACAGGTACATGCAGGTCTGAAGATGGAGAGAGTGGGGAGTGAGGCAGGAAGAAGAAACGGCATAAAAACACGGTGCCACTCCGCCGCCGCCGCCGCCGCGAAGGACCACTTCCCCGCCGTATACACACATACACAAGAGCCCCAAAGGGATTCGCACCGAATATAAGGGATAATACATATCGACCGGTATACGACCGAGCTTTAACACGTACCGCGTGCTTTATGGTGGCGAGAAACTGGGAACAGAGAAGAGGGGGGAAGCGGTAGGAAGACCGGCAGAGAGACGTGGCGAGCGAAAGGGTCGAAATGGCCACCTGTGAGAACGACCGTTATCCTCCCGCGCGCGTGCGCACACAAACACACACACGCCCACCCACGTTCCCGCGTCCCCGCAGTCGGTTACTATTCCGGCTCGGCCGACGACGACGACGGCGATGACGTAGCGCGGGGGTTGCGAGGCTGTTAGTCATTTTTGAACTGATGACCCCCCGCGCTACCGTTGTATTATTATCGTGTTTCGTGTGCGTATACACGCAGGTATATACACGTTCGTATACGTACGCATATAATGGCATAGTGCGGTCTGCAGTGAGCCGGGGTGGTCCGCCGTCCGTCGACCGTTACGGTTTCGGCGTCGGATAGCGAATGCGATGGGGTGGACGGTGGAGGGGATAAACGGAGCCCGGGTCATTGGAATAGGATGAGAGAGGGGTGGTGGCGTTCGGAGGAGGAAACGTTTTGGACATTATACTTTATTGGCATTCCGCGACGGGCTCCGGTCGAAACTTGTTTGCATATATATATATATTTATATATGTATATATACTTGTTCACGCCCAGCGCGTACGGCTGCACCGTGGTGCGCGAGCGTGAATATACTGCGGTTTTATGATAATACATGGAATGATGTTCAAACCATCGTCGTCGTGTCCGTCGCTTCCGCTACACCGGTTCGATTAAGATTTTGTAGTGTTAGGGGACGTCGTCCGTCCGACGGAAGTAAAATTCTCGAAGTGTTCGGTGTGAAGACGTATTCAACAATTCAATCGTGTGACGGCAAACTATGATACGTATATGTGTGTCCAGTGTCGGTCTGGTCAGGACCGAGACCCTGACTTGTTTTTTAAATTAAATTAAGTCACTGAAATTTCGTTGAACCCTCGTGAAGTTGTAATTTAATGATTTTATCATTTCTTATCAGTGTTTTGGATCCACGTCTACACTCTATTGTCAAAAGTAAAAATATCACGTCCTGTATTGTCTGTAAAATATTGTTATCAATGAACGATTCGTATTTTATAAATATGTCATGATAATTATTCATTGAAAGATTAAATTATAATTTTTTTTTTTTTACGTTTCATTTCATAAATTAGGTTAATACTTAACAACTTGCCACCGAACATAGGACTCAGGGGATACGTATTTTCCAATGGCCTCGCAATAAAATATTATATTATATTTTTCTATGATCCAAGATCAAAATTTTAATTCATTTTCATCTGTGTGTCAAACGTTTATTTTATTATTATTATTATTATTATTATTATTATTTGTATTTATGGAGTTTAATATTTTTTTTTTTTTTTGTTATAAAATTAATTATTTAACTTTGAATTCATACATATACAATACAATAGTCAATTAGTTAGCATATGTGTTTATAATTCGTTAAAATTTCGGAAGTGACACGAGTACATTAAACATACCTTCCCCCTAGGAATGCTCTCGTTGTGCGACACAAAGATCATGAATAATAAATAATCACAAATAAAGGTAAAAACTATCAAGTTCTAAGAGGAAAATCAATAAACCAACACCGTTAGCGCCGTGATGAATGAAAACTCAAAATCGTCCAGCCGTCTGATCTATGTTCACGGATACATCATGTCGCATGTACCGTGTGTATTCACCGTGATACCGGTGTCATAGTATATTGACAACCCCTTAATCCCAGGAAAAATATCTCAGAAAATTCTTACTGTGGGGTCAAGGGAGTAAGATTTGTTTATTACACCGACTGCTGGCACTATGAGAAGTTTTAACGTTTTTCCTGTGTCGCTTGCTGGCCACTCGCCTCTTACACACTGCATGACAATAGACTTATGTCAAGCTGATAATGACGGCTATCAGTGGTGGCGGTGGTGGTTATGATGACAACTACAAAACGCCAAGACGTGCACGTCCGTGAAAATCTCCACGTGTATATAGAGATAAAATCTCTGTCCGATTTTAGAATTATTACATCGGAACGAGCAGTTGGTAAAAACAATTTTTATTTTTTGATCATTCCTCTCAAATGAGATATCATCCACCTCAATCGTCGGGTACAACGCATACTATTCTTTTACAAACGGACTGATTCACTGGTTCAACTGGTTTAATCTACAAAGGATTTCTCCCGTCCCTAGCCGTTTTGAACGTCACTTTCAAGTTTATTTTTTTTTCTCTAAATATCATTATGCGTGCACATGTTTTATAATCGTGTTAATCCATTCTACGGACCAGACGGTATTGATACGGGACGTTTAAGTTTTATTGTATTTATTTTCAAGACACGATGTTTTGCGGCGTTCAAACAAATCTGCAATTCATACTAATTTGTCATATTATATGAAACGATATATATATAGGTAGTATATGACTTGTGAAAATCGTGACTTGCATTTAATACGCCATGTTATGTAAATATGATATACAAGAAAGAACGAGATGAGAAGATTGTATTGAAAATTATCACATTCAAATTTTAAAAGAAAAAAGAAGCTAAATAGCTTATAACTAAAAACGTATTACAATAATATGTAAATTTGCACTTTTTACAACGATGGCAATACGGCGTTATCGTGATAGGTGTAAAGACTAATCACGAACACTATAATTATTTATTTTAATTTTAAATACACATACATTATATTGTATGAATTCCAATTATTTTTCACGCTTTTAATTTAATAAGAAATGTTTATGAATAATTTTGATGTTTCATGTGTATGCAATCCAACAAAATTAAAATAGGAGATTACTATTTTTTGAAACCTAACTAAGATAAATACAATCTTAAAACTTCTTTTACTTATTTTTCTTTTTCTCCTAAGAAGCTTATGTAAATGAAAAACGCTGAAGTTGTTCATTTTAATAATCGCATTCCAACTTTTTTTTTACAATTTTATGATCCACCATCTGCTAGAGATTTTTACAGTTGAAAATATGACGTAATTCATCTGAACAAACATCTGACTCACTCAGTACGTACAAGTTTTTGTGTAGTTACGAATAATTTTTTATAATTGAATTTTGTAAAACTTAAGTGTATATTATATAATGATCGAGCTAATATTATATGTCGATGAAATTAGTAAATATTATGCTAAATATGAAATACATATAATAAATTGGATAAATTTTAATGTTAAATGGAAATTATTATTTGAATAAAACCGACTAAATTACACATTCGAAGAAATGTTTTATTTTATTTTTTTTTTTTTTTTTGTCTTGATAAATAACAAATTTTGCATCTATTTGAAGTTTCATTTTACCGAAAAAATGCATTATTTAAAACGAAATATTAGCTCGTGTTTAATTCAAAAGTTCCCCGGTTATTTTTTTAAACATTTGTTTCGATGCAAAATATGTAATTCAAAATAGCAGCATAAACAAAATGTGAAATATTCAAATACACAAGAACGCAAACAGTAAATTAACAATCCAACTCTGTATTATTACGCTACTGCACCGCTTGTCAAAACAAACTAATTTTAAAGCACGCAATACATACGTTCCAGACAAATTTTGTTTAGCCATGTTTTGTTAAAATTACATAATAATAACTTTGTAACATCGGCGTTTTATGTATAGTTGGAGGAATTATTCTTTCTTCTTTTTAATGTGATTATACTTTATAACGTTTAATGTATGTTTACCTCATTTGTTAGTTAAACTTGTTAGTCGTTCAGTCACATTTAACTGGTCTAATTTTTTAAATTAATTATCATACAGGTATATACATTTTAATCTGATATTATTAAATTTTATGCTAAGTTTAATGTATGCCATATAGTTAATAGCAATTTAATTATAAATCATGGCATGTGAACTGAATATCATATTGCAAGTTACAACAGTTGAAAGAAGTGTACAAATTGTGACAATGTGTTCAACGCCGTGGAATGAATAAAAAATACATCATACATGGGAATTTTTTAATATTATACATTACCAACGACAAATAAGAAAAAAATATAAATTACACGCATCATTTATTGAAAAAAAATACTTTGGTTTTCAAGATTTGTACGCAAAGGAAAAATTACCAATTTAAAATTAAAACATTGTATAATATATTCTTTGAATTTTTAACAAAATCGTCGGGATAAAACGTTGTCGATAAATTAGTCGTTAAAGCTGATATAATAGCAAATAAAGTCAGATAGATTTTCTGAATAGTATATGAAAGATTAAAAAGTGAGAACATCAGATTATGAAAAAGTGAAAAACTAATAAGTGAAGACTAGATATTGAGGAATATTTTCAAGATTTATGAATGAATATAAAAAAAAGTAAGTACTTCGCCCCATGGGATATTCTTCGCTACTCGGATGAGTTAATAGAAATAGATGTATTGAATTTAAAAGAAATGATGGATAATTTCTTTATTTAAACACTTCCGAGCAAACCTTTAGAACTAAAACAATCCGTTTGGATGGAACAGTTTCTTCAAATCAATATTCAAAGTTGAAAATTGAAGTAAAAACAGTTAATTGCGTAACAATTGTAAAAAATTCACCTAAACACTTATGAAAAAAAAAATTCTTTTTTCATGATTTTTAAAATTTTTTCAGTATCGTTATTAAAGTATATGAGGAAAATCATATTACATTTTCAGAAGTTTTCATCAAATATTGAAAATGTACCATTAATTATACTTCATCAATTTTTATCTAATTTTCGGAAGATTTTTTTTGAAAATTATCTAAAGTTTAATGTTTCACAAAGAATACAATTTTTTTATAAAAAATATTCAAAACATCGTATTCTATCTGTATTCAAAGTTTCAATATATTTGAATGAACTTATTTCTTTAAATAAATTACTAAAATTGAAAATTGACGTAAAAACAGATTATTACATAAAAATCTTATCATTATTTACTTAAATGCTTATAAAAAAATCTGGGGTCACGATTCTTGAATTTTTTTCAAATTCGTTAGGGAAACGTATGAGTAAAGCCATATAAAATTTTCAAAATTTGTTGTCAAATATTTAATACTTTATAAGGGATAAACTTTTAAAAACAAGGTGTTTTCAAAGTTCTATTTTTGGCCCCGAAATTACCAACATTTGTTGAAACTTTTTTATAAGTAAGTAGTAATACGCCAATAATATTTGGTGAAAGTTTCAAGTTTTTAGCAACATTATGTTTGAATTAATAACGAAATTACCAAAATCAATTTAATGAAAACGTCGTTTACGGCGAATTTCGCCGTTTTTGATCCATTTAAGGCTGTTTTTCCAGTTGGCTGGAAAAACTATCGAGATGTGAGCTTAATAAACCATCAAAGTACCATCTAAATTAAATTTATCATCTATAGAGTTGCTGGATGAAACTTTTGAACAAAATTAAGTTGAGCAAAAAATGTCTCAGGATAAAAATAAAAAAAAATGAATAACAAAAAATAATAATAAAAATCAATGAATATTCATTACTTTTTCCGACCTATTAATTTTCAAAAATTAAATTATTTTTTAAATATTTTAAAGATTAAAAGAGGTTTAAAAAAAAATCACATAGTCATATAACGAAAACCTTACACAATAAATTTATGAATACGATTCGAAACACGATTTTTAGAGTACATGAAAACCGATGAATCGTAATTTTTTCAACCTCAGCTTTGTATTTGAAAGGAAGTAGAAGATTATAATACGATGTTTTTAAAATTATAACTATAGAGTAATAAAACCGAACAGCCAACACAAAGCCGTTATGTCACGTGCTCAATGTGTTTTTGTGTTTGTACGAGTGTGAATGTTTTCGCTAGATTGAGTATAGTTTATTTTTTGTATACAGATGTCATCGAATGAAAAGGGCTCTGATTAGAACCGAGGGGATACAGAAATGGTAAACAAAAAAAAAAAAACAAAAAACAAAAAAAAACCGAAACAAAAAAATTGAAAGCCGGAGAGATTACACGACATTTAAGTGCACGGAAAAAACACAAAAAATTTAAAAAATAATCACCATACAGAGATATATGAAGAGATACATTTTTTTTTTTTTTTAATTCTATACCCACGTCACTGCGACCACGATTGCGATTTTTCGCTAGTGTAGAAAACCGTGGTCGTATACAGCACGGGCGCGTCATGGCCATGACGAATTACTAACAACGCGGCGAGTATTATCATCCAGTGGCATCGACTGTGAACAACACGAGTACGTATAATAATCACATCAGACGAGATGAATATTATTGCACGCGTCGTTATCGGGTGTTTGTACACGTTGTGTCGGTCGCTAAGCCACCGTGCACGCTATGACGACGGTCGTTGCGAGATAAAAACATTCGCGAATTCCGATCACCGCATGGTGACACGAGCAGTAATCACAATAATAATAATAATAATAATTATAATAATAATAATAATAATAATAATAATTATAATAACAATGATGACGACGACAATGGCGTTCGAACACGGTTTTAAAACACAGCTCTCGGCAACTAGACTGGCCGTGACGATAATTCGCGCTCAACCGTTTCCCTCGACCCCGGCGTTGCACGATAAACAAAGTCGGCTGGTCGAGGAGACGACGCGATATTATCATAATATTATAACGATATGACAACAGTCGGCAAGCGATGACGGCGTGGCGGCGGCGGCGGCGGCGGCGGGGGACGGTTCGCGACACACGCGACACCCTCGTAGCTCCGTGGCCGTCCATGTGTGCGCCGGGTATTTATGGATAAAAGTTGACGAGAGGAAAGTTTGTAAACTTAAAATATTCTCCGTGTGCGCGAGAGCAAAAAAAAAAACATTTTTTTTCACCACCTCCGCGCAAACTAATTATTATTAACGTTACACGATATAAGCTTCTTTTTCCCTTTTCTTTTTTTCTTTTTTTTTTTTTTTTTTTTTTGCGCTCAAAGTGAGCCTTAACCATTAGCGTTATTATCACTGTGAATAAAAAAAAAAATATATGAAAAAAAAATAAAATAGTCTAATGATTTACAAGTGATGTTGTTCCGACTGTATTTACCACCCATTACTGTACGAATCAAATTAAATAAAAAGGTCACGGGACAAATTCGTTAGACTCGATTTATGAGTCGTTCCCTGCGAAACGTTGATAATTGCAAAACGCTACACGATTCCGGCAAAAAAGACGTGCGCGTCGAATACGATCCGCTGACCTCATGTCTCTTCTCCAGTATACGTAGTACGTAGTTTTATCTCAGATTGACGTATTACGATTCGAATTTGCGATAGACACTTTGAAAATCCGCACGTCTCTGATTACTGAAGGGGAGATTACCACAGGGCACTGTACACCACCGCCGCTTAGACCCAATCCTGAAGACGGCCGGATCACCCAGTTTTAATTAATACTGATATATGTGTGTGTGTGTGTGTATGTATGTATGTATATATGTATGTATATATATATATATATATATATATATATATATATATATATATATATATATATGTGTGTATGTATATATGTATATATGTATATATATATATATATATATATATATATATATATATATGTGTGTGTGTGTGTGTGTGTGTGTGTGTGTTATATGTTAGTATATAGTGTGACGGGACGGTGTACATTTTGAAATTGGAGAGTACACGACGATGGCACGTGATCAGAAATCTCGCCGGATTTAACGTTTTTTTTCTTCTCTTTCTCTTTCTCTCACTTTCGCTCTCTCTCTTTGTAAATCTACCTTAGGTCTATCCACATACTCGCATAGCCTAGATTTAAAAATGTCATGCTCTTTCAGTTTCAAATCGTTTTAATCTCCCCATTTTCCCATAACATCAATATTCGACTCATGAGATAACATAAAACCACGAAAAAATCATCCTAAATATTAATGTACCTATGTATACACGTAACACTTAACTTGAAAAATCGACAGAGGTTTTTGATTTTGAGTTTTGGGTGTTATTTGGTTCATTGTCGCATCTACCAACAATAAATTTACTCGGTTAATTACCTAGCTAGCGATAGTGTACACTTGTACTGTGACATCGAGATAGAAAAAGGATTTCATACAATATACATAAAAACATATATTTTAGGGTATGAATTAAATTGAAATACATAATTCTAGCAGCACATGGTATTTAATACCGTTACAAACTACCTAAATAATTAAATAAATCAAATCGCAATGTTTCAAAAAAAAAAAACAAAATGTTTTAAAAACATAGAAAAATAAACAAAATTTAATTATTCTACATTTATCCCTGTGTCCATATATTTATTATACACGTGAAAATTATAAACTCTGTGTGGTACAGATTTTCAATAATATTGAAATTATACGAAACTCACGGAAAAAAAAACTCGAAAATCGCCAACACGACCTATCTCTGGACACATAATATATTATAGAGATGTATATATGTGATCGTTTCCTCTGGGATTCACGAATATGTCAGCTGCTGCTGTTAGAATTACTGCAGATGCTAGGACACACTTTCCGATTCGGACGATAGAGCGTTATAGCAGCAGCAGCAGCAGGTAGACGGATTGTAAGAGTGAGAGAGACGGAGAGGGGATGTGCTGGCCATTATACGCGTGGGATGACAACAATAACCCAGTAAACACGTATGGACTTGGGCTATCTTCCCCGTTCGGTCGATCCTTTATCCCTTTGCCCCGCAGACTGACGTGACCCAACACCCCAGCCACGCCGTCTCGACCCTCTTGCTCGCCGCTGTTGACTAGCTGCACCGGTAGTGACAACGCCAACATCCGCTCCGAATGACTCGTCGATATTTATTATTATTATTATTATTGCGAACGCTCAGATATTATATGTATGTATAATACATACCGTTGTTGCCGTCACTAACATTTCCTCGAAGCTTTTGGTATTCCGACGACTGACGGAAAGCAAACCGATCGCTTAGGCGTGATATCGGATAGAGATAATTACTGCAGTACACCACGTGTACGGGACAGATTTCGACACACTTCTCAACATGTTATCTTATGAAAATGCATTTTTTATTATACCACATGGAATATAAAATGGAATGGTTACGAGAATTCGACTAACTGTGAGTGACGTAGAATTAATGCATTCACACAACATTATCCGACAACAGCCAACACTGCGAATGATTGGATTAAACCATTAAAAATAATTTTAATTAATAACAGTATTATGTTAATGGATATGGGATTATCAAAATTGATTACTGTGATATTGGTATAACGAATTGGTGAAGAATAGAAAAAAGTGGTTTTAAATGTTTATATTATATAAATTATAAGAAGTAAATGTTTTTTTTTTGTGATTATCCTTATGTCATATTATATATTTTGTATATATTTGTAACTAAAGAGTTATTTTATTTACTCAAAGAATAGAAATATTTCTCATAACAATCATATTTATATCGATGAAATGCACTTATTGATAAATTATATCGTGTCTAAATCTGTACACTAATATAAGGACCATTTCACAGTTTTTAAATATTTTCATCTGTCACCAAACGAGAATACAAACAATCAAATAAAGAACCAATATAGTTATTGAAATAGTTTGCTGACTCGTGTGTACTGACAAAAGTTAGTACTTTTATTTTGAATTACCGGGAATTTGAATCGGTATTCTTTTCAAAATGATTATTATTATTATTATTATAACTATTCTTTATCATATTTTAACGTTACCCATAAGATGTAACATAATTAAATAATTTTCTCATGGAAAGTTATTTCGTGCGCATACATTGACTTGTGCGTCACAAATTTGAAATTAATTTTCAATTCAATTTAATATGAATGAAAGTAAATCATGTATTACCGACATTTAAAACATCGTGGAATTAAATCAACCCGTAGCATGACGAAACGTGCATAAACGTTATTTTCAACGAATTTTCAAAACTAATGGTTTTAAATTATTTCCAAGATATTCTGACACAAAGACTCTATGAATATACTTTATTTTTAATACAATAATTCGCATTCATTTTTTTTTATAAAATAAGACGCATAACGTGCTAAAAAGATATATGTATCAAATCATTTTAAATTTAGTAACAATACATCAAATTAATTAAAAATGATAATAGTCGAGAAAATATTGAAAGTAAATTAAAACCATTCCTCCTACATCGAGGACTCTTGTCGAATTATTTCACAGTACGCCTAGTGCTTTGTCTTCAGACTTCTCGTGTTCTATGATAATTATTTATAATTTAAAACCGATCGTTGTATTATTCAACACTCTAATATAATATAGAGAGTTGGATAATTGCAGTGTATTAATTATTTGTTCAAAACAATATTTTTCCCTTTTCAGATGAAACACAGAGCGTCAAGTGTTGTTTCCCCTTTCACGGATAGTTTTTTTTTTTTTCAGAGAGCATTCATTTACCGCTGCAGTCTTTATCTCGTCCGATTCGCTTCAATGGGTCCAATTTTTAATGACGTACAAAGTATGGTATACTGGCTAAAAAAAACGTTCAGTCACGAACGCGTTTTATGGTGGAGTAAGTTCTGTACCGTAAACGGGTGCACAACGCCTTCGCCTTTGCAGTCTTATATCAGTAATTATACAAGCTTCGGCTCTTGTAGGAGTACCTACTCGGCGTTCCGGTTTAATTCAAGTGTCGTTTAAGAACCATACCTTGACAAGCCTTACGCTTCCTGACCTAATAACACATGGATTTTGGCATCACGTCAATAACGGGTAACCCTTTAACACAAGAGTTCCCCGATAAGGTATTGCTATATATTATTAGACAGAGTTCATACGTATTTATTGTGATAAAAGTACGAAACATGTTGAAAATCTATCAACGTCATTAAAAAGATTGGCCCAATATGATTATAAATATGGAGACGTGACAGTTTTTCTACCTCGAAACTAAATGAGCCGCGTTTGCTCAAAGCTAAAATGAATTCGAACCAATATAGACATATTTAAAACTTAAGATTGGCATCAGTTCATGAAAAGTACTTTGCTTTTTTTTTTTTTAAGAAGAAAGTGCTACGTAGGCATTTATAACTTTCAACAATCACGGCGTTCAAGAATATTCAACTGATCATTTCTTTCTTATTTTACAATTTTACTGTGAAATCACTAAATACAAATATCAAATTAACTATGTCTATTAACGCGAACCTATTATCTTTTCGATATTTTAGTTAAATTATCTATAAATAATTACAGAAACTATATTTTAAGAACCTATCTGCAGTTACATTAAAACAATTTGGATTGAGGTTTATAATACTTTGATAATATTTATTTAATAAATAGTAAAATGATATTACTGAAATAAAATTGTGAGTAATAAATGTATTACATGAACAGTAGGTATAAATAATGATTTTAAACTAACCAGAAAAACACATAATGATCGCAATACCTGGTTTGGAATGAACCATCGACATCGATTACGTCTGTTTTCGATTAAATTCGATTATTTTGATGAGAATTTCAACTATAATACCGGTGAAAACACATTAAACCTATTAAAGTCATCAAACAACGTCTTCTAATTGCAAACGATTTCATTAAAAGTCGGCACGCAGACGTGCCATGTAAAGTGAAACGCCATTGTTCCTCCATTTTATCTATCGCTTGCTTACTTTGAATAAGTGAAAAAAAATGAAGACGTTGTTGTCTATATACTATAGTTATACACTCTTGAATTTGATAAAACTGTGATTAAAGTAAGAAACAGATGATTCAATTAAATCCGACAAATTTACGGTGGAGAAAAACAATCCACATTAAGCCTTCCGTTTTTCGAGACACCTATTCGTATAAAGGAAAATTTTTAAAATGATTACTTTTTTTCATGTCATATTACAACTAGAATGGTGACTATTACTAAGTAATGTATTGCATATTTCAAATATTTCAAATTTACTACGGAAGCGACTTGTCATCATAAACATATAATATCATTACAGAAATTATAAACTCGTAGTAATTGTTAACGGCGTTCGTCGTGTCGTTTCGGTAGTTTAAACCACATTTGCAGCAAAACTTCGGTACATATTACGAAAGCGGTACATATTCGAATGAATCTACTCGAGTAATCGACATTCGTCATCGCTACGCTTATAAACGACCACTTAGCCCTTCTTAATTTTTTTCCACGTGACCACTCTGATATTTTTAAACGAATTCAATTCTCAATACTTCGAAGACTGTTGAAAAATCATGTAACCACGAATCGACGCGATATCCCGCAGTCCGTAAACCGTCAATCCTGTGGCCATTCCCAAAGTACACCACGTTGACTCTTCCCGTTAATCCTGCACACCACGTTGAGAATAACGGTCTATCGACTAATACATGTATTTATCGCTTGCAAGCGTACTCCAGTTGTCTATTTAACCAGACAGTCAACGTGTGTGTCTGCCGACGTAATTTACATTTAAAAAAAATAAATAAACTCAGTGGCAATCGTAAAACAAATTTTCTCCGAGTAAATTTCCAAGTGCGACTACTGCGAGTAAATCGAGTCGATCGAGTTTTCGGGGAAATTAACTATACACATTATACATTAAGTCCTCAAGCACTCGGAATATTTTATTCAATATAATAACATTTTAAACCATTGCATTGTCTTCTCTTAAATTTCATTTGGTATTCACCAGATTCCTTAGTAAATTTAAGTTGGCTAAGTAAAGTTTTTTTTATTAAACATTCGCTGAATTGAGTATTTTCTGCGTTAAGCTCATTTTACCCAAAATTTCCATTACCTTTTTTCTTGAGCGATAAATTACTACAAATTGTCAAATTACTACTAATTGTCAATTAAAACTATCGCTTACATGAGTTTCTTTATATTCATTTATTTTTACTTGTTTATTTTAAATAATTGTTAAGCTTCATATTATTATAATGAATAGCCAATTAAAAAAGAAAACAAAGTGTAAAAAAAATAACGTAAATAGCAATTCATAAATTTAATTATTTTTAACAAAAATAAAAATATAATGCTTGGTAAAGACAAATAAAACGTCAACAATAATTATTGTATATTTATTTATTCATAGCAATTGATTCATGATAAAATATGAAATTCAATGACAAATGAGTAATGCATATATATATATATATATATATATATATATATTAACAAAAAAACAACTTGTGTTGATTTGAACTGTTTAGTAGATTTAGTGAATGAAATCGAAAATTAGTACCTACTCGTTGTTCTAGTTTTCATGAATAACGGTTAGGCGTGGATAATTACACATAATTAGTAATTACTTTGAAGATATGCACATTATTTCGAGTAAGCAAATCGCATTTAAATTGGCAGTTTCGGCACTTAGAAATCGCATTTATAAATTGTTTAATTTTTATCTTCTATTTCATCGAGATTAATCCCAAACTCTATTAATACATTTTTAAATAGTATTATCGGCGAGTTTTAAGTATGATAATTGAAGAACTGTAATCCGCAAGTTTAGTTATTTACTTCTATTTTGGAATGGAAACTCACTAGATTTACACATTATGCTGGTAATGGGACAATTTAAACGCCCCTATTGATATCCTTAAGATGCTGTTTATTATTAATTGTTTTTAAGGGCGTATTGTTTACCTGAATTGTATAGAAAGGTTCCGTATATGCGTGGTTAGACCAAATTATCGCTTTGTGTATTTTTACAAACGAGTTAGGATCCTTTTACATGATGTATGAGATAGAAAATAAAAGTTTAGTGCACCTAAAGCTTTCAAGTGATTTTGTGTGAGACTTTCAAGTCCCTTTTTGCATCTATTATTTTTACTAGTTTTTAACTTTAAACTCATTTATGAATCTCTTAATTAAATATAATTTGTGTTTTTAACTGTGCAATTAGTTTACACTGTTATATTTCTTAAATAATTAAATTAAAAATACAATTTATAGTAAATTGTTTTATATATTATATTAAATAAAAGACCTCTGGTCCTATCTATTCTGGTGATATGTTGTACTTCATATTATCTAATAATAAAGTCACATCACTTAAACTAATAAATCTCATAAGTAGTTTATACGACGTTTGATTGATATCATTTTTTATTTTTATTACAGTTTCGTACATTGAGTTATATTTAATAAAATCGACTTGATATAGGATTATTTACTCTACTATTGCTCCGAACAACCACAGTTCATATTTATTTTGCCTTGTTTTCGAAAAGTATTTTCCTGTCACACTTGCTCGACTTTCCTCCTTTTTTTGGAACTTAATGCATTTGAGAATTATATAGTGGTTGTAGTTTTTGAATACTGTATAAAAGATTATCATTAAACAGTAAAATTTCATTTTTGTAATTGGAGATATTCTATGGAATTTGTTTAATCTTAGATAACATTAAGAGTGATTTGATTAAGTTTCATCCCGGACTCCCGGCAATTAAAGTTGGATCTGTTTTATTTGCAATGGATATATTTTTTTGAGACATAATACATATCTATCATTGTATCTAACTTTGTTCAGCACTGTTCAAATAATTGTCACAGAATGTGATATTCGTATGTATATGTTTTGATATGAATACCATTTACCGTCATTCTTAAAGATACCTTACTCAATTTGTTTTACATTTTCACTGTTTTCTTATCGATGATCAGAATCCATGTAAAATCTACACGGTATCTGTGTCGTGAGTATAATGGAAACACATTTCTTATTTAATCCATATTTATTATTTGTACACAATATTACACTCCCGCACACGTGTGAAGTTTTGTATTTTTTTTTCATGTTCCAGTGTTTTTTTTTCTTCATGTTGTTCACATATGTGATCAGAATGAATTATTGTGTGATATGTTTAATTTGTTCCCTGGAAGAGTTACATGGACCTCCAACATATATTTATACACATACTCATAAACCATGTCTAAGTGTCGTAAGTTAAAAATATTTTGAACTGAATTTTTCATTGGTTTATTGAAATATTTTTGTATGCAATGTTTTAAAGAACTCAAACTTATTTTTCTCTATAGTTAAGTTTATACTTTATTTTGTTCGTGTTTTTTTTATTTTACCAAAACAATATTTCTGATGTAAAATTGCTAAAAATGATTTTAATTTATTAATGAACGATCAAAATATTTTTGTGGGACATGGAAGAAGAAATACTTTTAATCATGATGCACTTACAATGGTTTATTTATCTATAAAATAGGTATATATTATTTAGTCTCAAGTATAACTGTGTTTCATCATTTTTCATGTACCTTATCAATTATTCTTGATGAATGCAAAAACTTCAAAAAAATAAACAATTTATTCGTGAGTAAACTAAATTTATTTAGTTGATTATGGAATTATGTAAGCCACTATATGTTAGATCTAGAGTATTCTATAACTCCGTAGACGGTATTGCACAAGACTAACTATTCACGTTTTGTGTGGATAATTTCCTCGAAAAGTTTGATTTACCGGTCGATGTGATATATCGATATTTGAATACGGATTACGCGTGATTACTGTAGGTAGTTAAAGAAAGTATTTCTTGGTGTTATTTTAAAAATTTCCGCAGACTGTGTCCGATGAAATGACAAAAACAATTAAGTCATATCTAATAGCTAATGTAGAAATATATCATTTGTATATAGTCCGTTTGTGAATACGTCCAAGATTAATTATTCAACGTAATTATCCAGTATTTAATTGCGATTCGCATGTGAACATAAAACTGAATGAATGTGTAGTACATTCATCACAAATGAATTTGTACTCAAAATATTTATATAATATTTTATACATTTATGTTAGCGTAATAGAGCGCTGCTATATCAAAACAAAATCATAACCTATTTTGCGTATTTCATTCCATGGTCATAACTTATAAAAAGAACATCAAAGGTTCTTTTCTGCGTCAAATGGGACAATCATGACAATAATGCTTTGAAATACTAAAAATGAAGTTTGCGTGGTACTGCAAGTAAAAAACACATATTTTTAAAAGTACATCAAAATATTAATACTTGATTTGTATTTTCTAGAAATCTTCTCAAAATTGATCATCAATAAACTTTTATAAATTGTTTAGTTGCACACCTTGTAGTTGAATAATATTACTATGACACTGCCCTTTTGACGATAGCGTTGAGATCTTACTTCTACGTAAAAGTAGGCGTCATAAAATTTCTAAATTCAATTAATTGTTAGCATCAAAATAAGTTTCAGAACAAAAAATAATTTTTTTTTTTTAAACGGCTATATATTTTAACGCATATAATGAAAGCATGTATTGAACGATCAATTATATAAAATATTTAAAAAAAAAAAACTTTTATCGATATCTAGAATAAACTACATTTAAAACAATTTAAAATGAATAGGTAAATATTAGTTTTAAGTCGACATTTAAGTTTGAATAAAAACGCATAAATATTAAAGCGTATAAAAATAAAATTAAAATATTTGAATTTAAAGAAATTATTAAACGAATAAATACCATTCTAACAATGACGAATGATATTAAAAAGCACACCTATCTCAAAAATGCGTAAACTTGATTTAATATTCATAAGTCGAAAAAGGACAAATCTAGATATTCTGTCTTTGTAGACTGAATAATATTAATACTCGTTGTTCACAGATAAGGTGAATCAATAATATGTGCCACCAATAAAGTTTCTTAGAAAATTCCCAAAAAGTCTTATTCAGAATTAAAAAAAAAAAAAATAGAATCATAAATGAAAACCCACCATTATCTGCAGCCTTTTTATTTTATATCTTCGAATAAAATAATAATATATTTGACAGAAAACCATATAATAACACTTTGCTATTGAATTGTAACATTGATAAAATTAAAGGCAATATCTAGGGGGGAAACGATACTAATGCCTCTATAAATTTATTACCCCACATCACCAGAACGCGTGTATGTACTGTGTATGAGCATTGTTTGTATAGTGTTCAAAAATTCAACGAATATACAAGTAAAGTTGAAATTGAAAACACTTATGAATACAAAATACAAATAATAAGAATTTTATTCTGTACCTGTTCACGTCCGTTGAATAAGGTATATTTTGTATATGCGCGCGCGTGTATGTGTGTGTGTGTGTGTGTGTTATGTGTTACTCAGTCTTAGTGCTCAATAAATAGTAAATACTAATATATAATATTATAGGTCATATTATGAATTTTGAACTGACTCGTACACTAATATTGCGCGTACGTATCAAACACAATGTGATCATTTAAAATGAGGAAATTACTAAAATGCAAAAAAAAAGATTTTTTGTAAACGACATTCTCGTTTCCACGTGCACGAACGCTTATTAAACGGATAGCGATAAAATTGTACGTGATGTGTTGGTTCGTTAGAGAAGGCAGCACTCAAAAGTTTTTCGCTAGGCGCCTTGTTTTCAGTTTTCCTTATGAATAAATTATTCACATCTTGCCAAAAATATCTGTTTTCATAAATAATCTGTCTGGAATTTCACGTCACGAGCAAACAATCGGTAGAGCCGGTCGTCGTTGCTCCCTCCTCGTCGAGGCGGCGGCGCCCCTGGTTTTCATTAACAATATTAAAACATTTATTATACATGACGTCACGCGTTCAAATCATACAGCTCGGCGGCCGGGTACACCTGCACGAGGTGCACCACGATCGATAAAAGCCGAGGGGGACAAAAAAAAATTGATGATTTCTGGATAACGACGACGACGACGACGTAGCGTGGCGCGATAGTATTATTAGTATCACGTCATTGGACGAGAAACTATTAATCTTGGTCTAGTCATCACTGCCACCGCCGTCATTTCAGTCGTAATCGTTCGGATTGCATTTCATTTGTTGCCGGCAACGCGGTACGTCGTCGTGTCTGTACGCGAGATAAAAATAATTTTAAAATATTGTACACCGTACGTGCAACTACGTGAAGGAAAAATCAGCAACCACCCGGGTGGTAATTTTTTCTTCTTCTTTTTTTTTTAATTACAGATTCGTATTAATAAAAACCTACACATAAAATGTGAAACCCCGATTCCGCGTCTACCGTAATCACGATCCCGTACGCGTGTTTCGTTACGCAACGTTAGCTCTTCTAACTTTATTTCATCTTCCTCCCACCCTCTATTTCTCTCTCTCTCTCTTTGTATCTATCTATCTATCTTTCTTTCTTAATACTCATGTTTCTTTGTTTCTGTTTTGACTCTATTGAATGAAAACATGACAAAGATTTGAAATTACTACAACTTCGATCTATATTCGATCGTAATTTCAAAATGCTGAATGTCACAAATCGAAAACAATCACGAATTCCAATCACCAACCGCATGTCGACGTTTTATTATTTTATTTCATCGCGTTTAGTAAATAAAGAAAATTCAGCATGTTATTGAAAATATCTCTTTACTTCTCGCAAAGCACCGATTTTCAGATAATAATACTGTAATTTCGAGGATATTCAGAACGATTTTTGTTAATGGTCCAAATGAAAACTTTTAAACTTATTCATCAATTCAAGTATTTATTAAGCTTAATTCTTTGTGTCTTAAAATTTTAATTTTTAACATCTTCAAACAAGAAATTATTCTGTGTCAAAATGTGGTAGGTAGGCCTCAACTTTGTTAGTGTGATTAATACTAAACACACTATACGCGTTAAATAATTATTACCATTTCTCATTTGTTTTTCTGTTGAAATTGACGATGGTACTGATTTTTTCAAAGTCATTTAAATATTAATTTAAAATAAAAATTTCTTCTTTACGTAAAAAATTTTAGTCGGGAAGCGTAAGGATATTTCACAGTGTCTAAATTGCCAGTGAAATTGCCATATACTCATACTAAGGCACATAATATCGTATATTGATCCATTGCGCCGTATTAAAATGTGTCATTTGTCATTCACCACATTTTCGTCAAAAATAACACAAGAAATCAATCAGCTGAATTCAAAAAAATGTACAGGTATTAAACTTCTTAAGTATAATTAGTTGCTCTTAAACTATTACACGAACTATAATCCCTCAAACTGCTAAACGTGACTACGCCGATCAACAATTATCACGATTTTAACACTGAAACTAAAATTCATTGTTGCACCAAATACTTCTTAAGTTCCCCATCGACCATTTAATTCAGGCATGTAATTTTAATTATTTTTAGGAGGAGGTTTAAAAGTAAAAACCATTTTATACGTAAACTAACCAAGTACTTGTATATCGGTAAATGAGCATTTTAATTTCTTAAACTTAAACATTTGGTAGAGGTTTTATCTTTGAACTCAAATAACTCTCATGAGTATACGCTAATTGTTTAACCAAATCATATAAATATATCAATCTACTCTACGAACTCTATTAGAGTATCTATTTAAAAATCATTAGTAATATTAATGCATGTTTAAGACACACTTACAGCTGGTTCATTTCTCAATTAATTTTGCTTTCCAAAATCTATTATAATATTTTGAATATTACTTATTATGTTTAAATTAAACTACAATTACAATTTAAATTATATTTACAAATAATTAATGTTTGAAAATTTTAATATTTAATTTTAGGTTGTTATGGTTTTTTTTTTGTTATTGAAATTCAATAATATATGTAAAACATATATATGATAATAATGAAATAAGATTTGGGTGATGTGCAAACCAAATACTCATACGTCAATGAAACTGATCATAATTTTATAAAATTCTATTTACATAAAAACGTATGGTTTTTAATTAATTGCGTTTCTAAGAATTATCAACGGTTCTTGTTACGTTTACAATTACAATCGAATTTATAATAACAATCCGAATTTCATCACGTTGATGAAAATACGTTATTTGAGTCAAACATGTTGAGATGAAATATTAAATATTACAAATATTTATGAAAATTTATATCACGTTCACGGAGATACATATTTTATAACACACGTTTTAAAAAACTTGAAAACAATCATTTGGGAACTTACGGCAATTCGGATATGAAAATTCAAGTATTTTTAATAACACTATAATAATTATTTGTGTCGAATATTTCTAAAAACATATATTATATATAAACCTATAAACGAAATACTTTTTAACAATTTTTCTCAGAAATATCAATAATAAAAATGGCACATAAAATCTAATATTTTGTTCGAATCTAAATAAAATTTAAATATTGTATAAACTTTTAGCTCAAATGTATTGGGTGACCTAGATAATATGCCAAATATCGGTAACTGAACTGAATTTTCTTGCCACAATTGTGGATTCCCAATGTATTTATTTCCCTTAGTAAAAGCACCAATACGGTTTCTTGAAATTATATAAGTTACCTTATTTACATTAAATAATATTTACTCGTATTTCAATAACATTGTTTTTTGTTTTCAATCCACACAATTTTTTCAACAGATTTTCTTTTTTGTTATTTTTCGCTATATGATTATTTTTGCTCTTACCTACTACGACAACGTTTTAACTTTTTCGTTTTCTATTATTACTATTAGACAAAATATTTCCAACGATTCCGTCGAAATCATGATAAAAGTATATCATAAAATCAATTAATTTAACATTTTTCCAAATCTCTGTTTCATGTCATCATATTGATTGTGAGCTAATGTATTAATAACTGTTACTGAAATACAAAATATTACAAATATTTTTGTTAGAAAACTTAAAACTTACAATATCTTTTTTACAACACTCCTTTTTCCACTTGAATTAAAATAGTTGTAAACGTTTTTATATGTTTAATTCTGATAGTTAATTTAAATTATAAAAGAATCACTACTAAGGCACGATAAAATTATAAACTGTCGTGTTTTAACTAGCTATGTGATTCAATAAATCGACAAGGGATTGTGACATTTACTCGTACAACTTTTGCTTATTGTATAGACACGAATATGTCGTAAAAATGTTGATAGAGTACAAAACAATGTATTTTCGAAAATAAAAAAATGAATTATTATGTTCTACTCCGTTTAATTTTTAGTTGAGTTTATAGATTGTAAAATGTTTATGACATACAAATATCACGATGGAAAAGTTATGCCAAACGAAAATACTGAAAATACGTTATGCAATTCAACATTTTGAGAAATTCCAAGTTTGTTAATTTGTTTTCACCAAATAGTAGTGAGTTCAAAAAATCTGATATCAAACTTATGTTTCACCGGAAAATAAATTTTACGCTTCATTATGTTGACCGATCTTTTCTCATAAATCGTCAAAACTAAAGTTCTGTTTAATAGATACAAACGAATATTTATTTTAGCTAAATTAACGTCATATCGGCCAAAACAGAATAGCGCGTATCGACGCGATTAAAAATAGCATGACCTGCATCCGTATGGTATATTCAAACTGGGCAATACTTCAATTGATTTGCTACTACGTGTATAGGAATAATATGCTTGCGCTCTATGAAAAAAATCGTTTTGTATCCGTATAGGAAAAAAATATTTTTATCCAGCAGCCGTGAATTTTATAGTATTTAATCGCATCTAATATTCATAATAATCATAGTAAATAATGTTATCTCATTACAAATCTGAAAACGGTATATATGTATACACAACAAATAAAGAGTTCTGGTTGTTTTAACTAGCTGTGAACGCATGAGTTCGCGTGCAATAGGCTACTCCAATTACTAAACGACGGCGTTCGTCGTCAGTTACATGAGAACATGTGGGTAAGTGGCCAACCAACACTCGTGTATTTTGTTACTATGACTGTTATTATTATTATTATTATTATTTACTATCATTATCATTCATACAATCAAACAAACAACACGACAGCGCACTGCCGTTCATCTGTTATCCGAATCAATCTGGTGTAAACAACGTGAATTACAGTTGTAGTTAATTCATTACTGACAAACGGCAAAACAAAGGCGGGGAGGACTGGCGTATAAATCGGAAAGGAGCGACAAGCCATTAGGGAAATGTCAGTCAAGCATAGAACAACGTGGCGGCGCAAGTGGTCGTTAATTCTGAATTAAGTTTTTCCAGAGAAGCTAAAGAAGGGTTTTGAACGGAAGCCAAAATATCGGGCACTGACGTGGGTCAAGTGTACCGACAGGAATTCTAGATAATCTCGTCTATTCTGACATCAGACAATCCGGTTTAAATCGACTTATTCACCATCCGGCCCCTTTGGACTGCCTCATAAACAATGTCCCGGGTCGGCTTAGGGGCAAATCACGTTGAGGATTTCGCAGATAGAGCATAAAATATTAGGCCGAATTAGCGCAAAGAATACAATTATTAATCTTAACGGATATGACTAATATCCGTGTCTCGAGTCGGTTTGCTTGTAATGAAAACATTTAGATTCGCATCATTTTAACTAAATGGTGTTGTGAAAAACGAGTTATAACAAATTGCACGGATCAAGTTTTAACTCGTACTTTATTATAGCCATGAGTTTACTGGCGGCCAGGGCCGTAGCTGGTAAGTCGTTTTAAATGATAATATTTCGCGAGACGTAGAATACGCGTTATATCGTAATAATAATTACAAATTACACGTTTTCGCGTGATCAAATATCTCAACGCAGGTTTTCTTATCACTACAAGCGTTTGTAATTCAATCCATTCGTACTTTAAATCGATCCATTAATGTGATAAAAGTCTTTTTTCTTATTTCGTGATATTTATTCCAATGAACGCATCAGTAATTCCAAAACAAAAATAAAACGTTCCGTTAAAAAAAAATCTCAGCACAACAGTGGTTGATCCAGACGTCATAGTCAAAAACAAAAACGAAACAACAAAAATTGTAATTACAACACACGATTTTCACCAATGTAGCGTCGAAATCAGGCGACGTTCATACGTATGTAAGATGGAAACGTGAACGTAAATGGGTTGTAAAAACTAGGGAGTACAGCAAGATAACTAAAATCGAATCATTTAACTTGTCTTTAATTTGGTGATTGGTATAACAGTTTCTATTACTCGAGTACTGAATGTCCCACAAACTTGATGAATCCCATGTACATTGACCTTTTTAATCGATTGTCAGAAATTCACATGTGTCCAAATTGTACGAATATTTGAAAAAGGTGAAACGGAACCTTGCGGGTTTTTCACGACGAGAAAAAAAAGTGAGGCATTATCACGTAGTAATTATCTTTTATATATATATGTATAATAAAAAAAAAACATTTACCGATTCTTAATCAAAGTGGATGGAATTATTGTACGGGCTATGAGGTGTTTAGATCGCATTGCCGACTGTTTATCACCAGCGCAGAAAATGCATTTAATTGTACTGACGATAAGATAAGGGAGACTCTTATGCCTCCTTAAGATCTTAACCGCTTCTCGTTTGAAACTGCTTTTGACATAAATATTTTAATGTACACTCGTCCCCCATTCTAATTCATTCCTCTAGCCATGATTAACAGAAAAGTATCCAACGTTGTGCTCAATTTGTTCGTGTGTACGTGTGTTTTGATTAAAACCTATCTCATTTATTAGGAAATTACATTGTTATCATTTGATGAGCCTATCTTCCAATGAAATTCGCCATGAACGAACGCAATAAATTTATTCTTTCAGATAAATTAAATGTGTATGTTTTCAAAAATGTTATCTGTATGAATTTTCTGATATGATGTAGTCAGATTTTTTTTTGAGCATCTCATTTATACTTAGTACCTTAAGTGACAAAAATGATTGAAGTTTTAAAATTTTAAATCATTTTTTTTCTGTTTTCTCTGGGAAAACTGTAAATTGTAATATATATATATATTACATTAAACTTTGTATAATATCATATACTGTAGTATACTATATATACATTATAATTGTGACATACTTTAATATTACAACTATTATACAAAATTCATAACCATTTTCATTAGTTTGCTGTTATATTTTGTATTTTTGTCACGGTAGTCACAATTACCTATGAAAATGTCAGAATTGCTTAAAATGTTTACGCCATACCAATTAACAAAAAATTACATCCAATATACGATTTCCGAGCGATACAAATCATTCGTTTCGAAAAATGATGATTTTAAAATGCCATCAGGTATTGTATAATATTGGTATTCATAATGAGAATTCTATTTCATCGATTTTAAGAAATTGTGTTATTGCCTCTATTTGATAATGCATGATTGCCTTAGAGAAAATTGTGTTCTGGTTAGATTCCAATTTCCAATTTCATTTCATCATCAACATAAAAGAATAAAAGCAAATCAAATTTCCCATCTTTCTTTCTCTAGCATTACGCGTAGTAACATGATAAATCATCCTTTTGTTTAATATGTTGTCTGGCCGAGAGTAAATTGTTGCCTTTGAAGAACAAAAAACGTTATTAAACTCTTATGCGATTATAAAATGCCAAACTCTTGTAATATATAACGATTTACGGGCACCAGACCGTTGACAGGTATGCAGTAGATAAACTCGTGTTATTTTCTTAAACTTAAAACTATCACATATTTCTGAGGAAACTTTATCTGAAATTATATTTTACAAACCCAACTTAAGTCCCAAGTCATAAGTATAACAAATAAATCGCAAAAAAAAAATACTACTGCTACGACGAATGCGTTGCCAAATTGTTTTTTATTGCTATTTTTTTTTTTTTTTTTTTACTCATCTATTTATAGTAAATGGTATTCGAGGGTATGCTCACCATACATATTATAATGGTCGAATTCGCTATTGAATATTTTCCTTTGCGGGTGTCCAAATATTTATAGAAAGTATATTTTTTTCACATTTGTAACCCAGATTCATTTTTGATGAACTCATTCAATGCTACTACATGAAACATGTATCAGTATATTGTATACAAAATGTAAAAGTTAACATTACCAAAATAATTTATGTTAGATAGAGTATTTCTTCTTATAGTAATAGTTGACCTTCTCTAAACATTTTTTATTTTCTATTTTTCTGTATAATTGTTGACAGGTTTCAATAGATCAACTATTAAAACGAATTGTGTTGGACTTTTAAACTCATTCAATACCTCAATAGAATTATTTTATAATTATACTGCAAACAACTATCAATCATAATTAAACTATGAGGAGTTATCAAGTGGGCACGTACCTATAGAGGGAAAATAAATGAAGTTTTCAAAAACTATTTTGACTAATCTTCGAATTGTGCAGTTATTATTTGAAATATGATTTTAGAAGTTTATCCCGGACAAATAGCACTATCATAATGATCACTTCCTGTATACAGTGTATATATATATATATATATATATATATATATATATATATATATATATATATATATATATATATTTGTATAAACACACACACACACACACACACACACACACACACACACACACACACACACACACACACACAAACACGAGCACACGCACTATATAACGTGTGCTTTTAGATATTTGTCAGGAAAGTTTCGAATTGTATGGGAACAAAACAATACAAAAGGTTAATTTGTAGACAAGAGTTTTAGACAGATATTGAAAAAAGGAAGAAAACTTAGATATAACTCATAATAAATGTATGATACAGTTTTTGTTGCTCGCTTGGTAATTGAATTTTAGACGTTTATTATATATTCGTAGCATGTAGCGGCTGTAACGAAGGGATGAAACTTGTGGTAAAATTAATTGAACACAACAGACTTTCTTCACTATTATTTTTGTCTATATTAATAAGTTGATTTTAGTATCAAAACCAAAAATAATTTGAACAGCTTCAATTTTTGGTTTCATATTTTCAATACAATATAAAATATATCGATTTGAAAAACATTAATTGTGGAAGCTTAAATTTATATCATACAATATTTAATGCATTTTAATGATGATGAGTTTTCATTCGTGAAATAATAAACATCAAATTATTTCAAAACTATAAAACCACAAGTATAATTTTAATCTATATACTTTTAAAATGAGCAACACCCATAATGAAAACGTTTTAAAGATCATTTTTAAATAATAAATTAGTTTAAATCATATACTTTAACATTTTTACATTATGGTTTTAAATAATATTCATTTTTTTTTTCAATTTTGCCACAGATTGAGAAAAAATATTTTATTTTTCAAATTTTTTGACTCTTTACATCATACTGAAATATTTTAAAAGTATCTTTATATTTTTTTTTTTTTATTGTACTTACGCACATAGTATAAACTTTTTAAAAGTAGCATAACATTTCAAAACCTTGTTAAGAAGTTATATTAAACGTACCAACGATTGAATATAAATTATTATGTAGATACCTATTTAAAAATACTCTTCGTCAGCAAATTGTAATTTGATAAAAATATTCAAGTATAGGTATCTATATTATCACCCTTGTGGTCTGGGGTTAGAATAGGACCACAGTAACTCTTGTTTATCGTAAGAGGCGATTAAAAAGAGGTAGCGGAGGGAAGCAGTAACCGCTACTACCGACCATTGGCGATTTCTGAATCAGAACTAACGGTAATGGAAAAATTTGGCGCAGGCAGCTTTGACATCTTCTAAAAACTGACTCACCAACTGCGATCCAGAAACCCAGAGGAATCTACTGCATTATATTTCCTGAGTATTATGATTTGTCGATGATGAATAAAGTAGAGTTAAAAAATTCCGGAAGTAAAAAGTCCCCCATTCGGATCTCCGGGTGAGGACTAACACTACTTCTTCATCAAAAAAGAAAAGGAGAATTGCTACATGGAATGTGAGATATCTAGGGATATGTGGAAAATAAGAAAACATCTAACATTTCACAAGTTAGAAATGAAGCGTCATAATATTGATATACTAGGCATGAGTGAGATAAAATGGCTTGGTCAAGGTCATTTTTGGTCGAACGATTTTAGAGTAATTTTTGCTGCAGACGATAACATTATAGCAGGAGTAGGTATAATCATGAATAAAGATGTGGGAAAAAGAGTCAATACCGTTATTCAATATAACAATAGAATAATTGCTATTAAAATTGACACAAAACCTGTTAACACCTTCATTATCAAAGTACGAGATATATATGCCTACCTCAAAGCACGGAGAGGACGAAATTGAAGAATCGTACGAGCAAATCACGAAGTTATGAAGTTATCAAAAGGAAAGGATAATATGGTAATCATGGGAGACTAGAATGCAGTTATAGGAGGAATGAAAGTGCGAGGTGTTTCAGGTGCTTTTGGGCTGGGAAAAAAAATCAAATAGGCGAAAGATTAATAGAATTTAGCAAGGAACAAAACCTAGTAATCACAAACATTTTATCCTCGCAGCCAAAGCGTAGAAGGTACACGTGGGCTGGCCGGGAGGAAGAACCAGATATCAAATAGACTACATCCTTGTAAGGAAAAGATACCGAAATCAAGTAAAACAAAGCAAAAGCTTCCCTGGATCAGGCATAGATAGCGACCATAATTTAGTCATAATGGAATCCAATCTAAGCCTTAAAAAAGCAGAAAAGAAACAAATTACAAGAAAAAGATGGTATCTAGATAAACTGAAAGATGAAGAAATAAGATATGATTACAACGAAGAAGTAAATAATAAGCTAAATAAATTGCAAATACTAGAGTATAATGAGTCATATAGAATAAATTATGACGGGGAATCGTTAAAAGAAGCAGTCAAGACAGCGGCGGAAACGAAACTAGGAATTAAGAGAAATACCCCGATAAGACCTTGGGTAACGAATAAAATTGTAGACCTCATAGAAGAGAGAAGAAAATATAAAAATAAAATTAATGACGAAGATAAAAGAAAATACAAAGTCTATAGAAATATTATTATAAGAGAATCAAAGAAAGCAAAAGAAGAATGGCAGAACGATAAATGTTCTTCAGTAGAAGACTGCTTTTCCAAAGGGTTAGGCGATAAGGCGTATAAGATAATAAAAAGATTTTCAGTGAACACAGAAATAGGTGAATGATCAGGAAGATTCACGAGAAAAAGAAATCAAAGAGACGTGAATAATACAGAACAATTACCCTCATAACACTTGTTTCTAAGATTCTCACAAATATTATGCACAAAATATAGAGTCCAAGATAAACGAAAATTTAACTGAAGACCAATTTGGTTTCAGGAAAAATACAGGCACTAGAGAGGCGATAATATGCTTGAGAATAATCATAGAAAAAATGTTAGGATTAACAAACCACTGTTGATTGCCTTCTTAGATATAGAGAAGGCATTCGATAATGTTAAACGGACAAAACTTTTTAAGATTATAGAAGACATTGGAATAGACTATAACGATAGAAAAAGTATACATAATCTTTACATAAATGAAACCGCAGTTATAAAAGCTGAAAAAGTAACAACCAGGTGGAGGCTAAAATTTCTACGAGGGTAAGACAAGGGTGCAATCTATTACCTACTTTATTTAATCTATATATAGAAGAAGCCTTAAAATAAATAAATAAAAAAAAAAAAACATTGAAGAAGTAAAGATGGGTGGAATACTTGTGCAAATGCTGCGTTTTGCGGACGGTATTGCTTCGTAGTCACCTATTAATGTTTTACAGCGTGAATTTATTTATAATTGATCTGTTTTGTTTTACATCATTTACATTAAAAGAAAAAACTCTAAAAACACGTGTGATTTACGTAATACAGGGATGAATGCTACGTATAATAGAATATTCATTCAGGGTATTAAAATCACGTTATAATATTATATCATATTATCATATTGTATTCGATGTTGTAAATGAGATGGTGACTGCAATCCGCGCGGTCGGAGTGTGCGCGGCGCGGTCCGCGTATCGATTGTAACACGCACGAAAGCCACCACGACTCCAACAGGTATACATGTACCTGTACGCGCCGCATTTCCCGCGACCGTAATTAACCTCGGTCCGATCCCGGTGCACGATCGCGCTCGCGCGTCCACGACTGTAATCCAACGAGTCATGCTATCATTGGAAACGTGTAACAAAACCGTCATCGTGTCGAACGCGCACGTTATTTTCCATCGAGTGAGACGTCGATGCGATCTCTACCCCCCCCCACCGCTGACCATGCGACAATGATTGGCATCCGGAACCAAATTTTAAGACTTTGCGCCCAGGGCCTATAGAATTTGCTGTTCTAAGCAGATAAACGACAAAAAATGTAAATTGTTTATGATTATTTAGTAATTATGTAATGATAATAATTCAATAATGAAAATTTAAAAGAAAAAAAGGTACGAAAAATACACACAATTTATTAAATATTTACATTGTTTTCGAGACAAAAATGAGCTCTCGTCATAATTTACAGATTTTGTAAAATCCGCTTCGATATTTAGAATGGCTGTTCAAACGTTTTTCTGGGAACATTGATAGTTTTTGGGTAACACGCAAACGCCATTCGTCTTAAGTTTTTGAAATTATTACGTAATTTGTTGAATTTTCTTTTTTCTAAACATTTTCACTATTCAAAATTATATTTGATACATGCTAAACAATTTCGATTATTGTACTTGTATGGAAGAAAGTATTGATTTTATTAAAGTTATTTTTTTTCGCTTCAGTACAAATGATGATTTACACAATCACAGGCATCCAAACTTGAGCAAGAGGAGTAACTTGCGCCGCCCCTACGGACCGAGAGTAAATACGCCACAGGACGATACGCTGATCGAGAGGTTTCGAATGTCTGCGTGTGCCGCCCGAGGTATACTCTTCCGTACGACGTGTGATGATATCACTCCGAGTGCCGACTATAGAGTTGTGCCCAAGATGGGGTACAAAGAGATACCAACCACTCCGAGCTAAAAATGAACACCCTTGAATCGTCACTTTGATTTACTGCATATTTTCACAGTGACTTTATACGAACGCAAAATTAAAATTCTTTATATTTAAATAAAGTTGACAAATTATTAAAAATAATTTGCTGAACGTATCATGTATAATATTTTCTATTAGTACAATCACTATTCCATTTTGAAAGACTATTTGAATAATGTTACAAATTTAGGCAAGTCATTGATATTTTTTAACTCTGTTGAGTTGATATTTATATATATATATATGTTTTGAATACTCTAGGTCATTAAGGTGGGGTCCAAGGTAAAACATTTTCAATGACTTAAATTTTTTAAACTTATATAATAAACCAAAGAATAATAGAAATACTTTTATAACAATTGACAATGAAAGTTCGAAATCCACTTAAAGAAAAAATAGAATTAATATGTTACGAACATTATTAGTTAGTGAAAAGCTAGTAAGCTAGTACTAAGTAAATAAAAACGTATTTAAAAACTAAGTTGATATAAAATTATAAAGTGTAAATGTAGTTAAAAAAATTAATTTAAATTAGCTTTTAAGTTAAACTTCAACTTTATATTCACTAAAAAATGACCAGCCTTGGATTGTAATAAATAAAAATAACTTTTTTCTTTTTTTTTTTTTAGAAATCGCGTTATTTATATGACTTTTATCTACAGTCATCAAAACGACGATGAGCCATTAATATCAAAATCAACCAATAGTTGAATATCAAATACATTTTTATAAGTAAAAATGTAAAATAAAAAGTAAATTTTTTTAAAATTCTCATATTTTTTAATTTTAAATAACTATATTTTTAATTGAAAAGTTAAAACTTTTTTAACACTGTTTTTCGATGTAGTAGACTTTAGAGTTTCTACAAATACGTACGTCAGCATACGTAGGAGGGAGGGTAACAATTGTCTCGTTTTTCATTTTCTAAATATGGCGATACTAACATAGGTACAGAATGAGCACGTATGTACAAAATATTTAAATTATTTCAAAATTAATATTATCTAAATATTAAATTTGAGGTCGATTTCGTTGCCAAAATCATTGGGCTGACTAGGAGCGAAAGATGACTCTAACATTTTATACTAAATAAGTGTGATTATTAAGACTTGAATTTAAATTTATAATGTATTCCAATAAAAACACCCCATGTCTAACATTGCTAAGAACCTAAAAAAATAAGGTTATTCAAGTTAGAAAAATTTTGATATCAAAAGGTGCCAAGTTATTTCATAAATGCAATGCATAATTTTGTTTAAAGAAATATGTTAATTTAACACAGATAATTTAACTGGGTTTAATAAATTTAGGATGGCAAATTTTATGACTACAGTTATATTCCATAAAAAAATACTTTACTTTGCATCACGAACTATAAGAGTATTTAATAAGTAGATTACAAAAATAAAATAGGTTTAGAGGAATTAGACCCTTAAGGACTCCCCTTTGTGCACCTATGCCCCATTATGCACCATGAGCTATTCAAATACCAATTACGACCGACTTCGTCCGACAACGTTCCACGACATATAACGCTAAGGCTCGTTGCACACACCGGCGCCCAACACGACCAATGAATTCATTTATTTATTTATTCTTATGGTGACGGCGAATGGATGATAAAGAATATATAATATTGAAAAAATAGCGTTGTAGGAATTTCCGTGTTCATACTTATGCACATTTCTCAGACGTAGTCCTCCGACCAATTTAAAATGTTAAAAAGCACCCCTACATAATATACTTATATATCCGTGTAAAATCCAAATTAACTGGCTCATTAGTTTAGTTTGTTAAGGTATAGACAAGTTTTTGGTAAAATTACAAGATTAAATACGAATTGGCCGACTCGTGTAAATAAATAAATATACACCGTCGTCGCATTCCTTCATTTTACTCAGCTCTACGTCACGATTTGGATAAAAAAGCTGGATAAAAAGAAAATGAAAATATGTCATTGATTATATACAATAAAAAAATCAAAGTATGTATTTATATTATAACTGGAATATACTTAAGTACAGGTAGTTTGGAAAGGTTACATTAGATTATTATCATGGTGGATAACACCACGTTGATCTATAGATTCGATTTTAAATTGTTAAACTATTACTAATTACTTTATAATGTCTTTGTTGACAAGCCATATCATATCACACCATACTTGATTTAAATATTAAATGTTATTAAATAGAATATTACATGTTTTACTTTATCAAATATATAATGAAAAAACATTTTCTTTTTTTTTTACTAATTTTCAAGTATTTACGCCCACGTGAATATTACTATGGCCGACACGATATAAGTAAAACTCAAACCCATCATCTTCGTTGAATTTCTCGTCTGGCGTAACAACATAGCTGTGATCGAACCCTTGGAGCAGTGAATAAATGTTGTTTTCTGCTATTGCGGTGAACGTACTCACAAAATATATATTCCCCGCATACTCGCTCTTTCGCATCACCGCCACTTCCCGCTATGTCTTCGGGAAAAACATGTCACTTTTCTCTCCTAAAGCCACCCGCAAGGTCCACGGAGGCACGTATATCGTGTCCACCGTGCGTGATTTGACGCAACTGCCATCATGCTAACTGTTGCTTTTTTTTCGAACTGAAATAATTAATTGTCATTGATCGTCGATCCGTACTCATAAAATATACCCCGATGTAAAATAAAAAATAAAATATATTTGATAGCAGCACATTCGAAATACACGCACTCTCCTAAATTACCGACCAACACAAAACGGCAATCTTCAATTTATTTTCGAACTAGCAAAAGTACCGCTGGTCTCGTGGCTCAGGAGGATGCTCGATTCGAGTCCCCGAACCCCATCCGATACAAACCCCACAGATATTGCAGTGTACGACTCTCGCATATTTCAATTTCTTACTCGATTAACCTCCAATTAGTGACGGGTGCCCAGCGTAAGTAAACCAAGGTGGGCGGCCAGATATGAATAACTCAGTCTTTTGAAAAGCTCCGCTAAAATGGAAGCAACGAATTGGGTCAGGTAGGTATACGAGTTGTAAATGAACCACGAAATCCTATGCAGAGACCATTCGTTTTCTTTTGTACAAAATGTCCGTAAGACAATGGTGCCGACAACAATATTTTAAAAGTATTTGATATTACAATGAGCACCGCACCCGGTTCGAGTGAAATAATAAATTTACTGGATTATTCGGAAACATTACTATTCGTAGAGATTGCGGTAGAGTGTGTTAGAGAGTTTGCAATTAACGCACACTACAATAGAAATGAACTGCGTCATTAAAATACTCTAATAACCGTTTGATAGCGCTAATATGATATTTAAACGTTGTTTCAATATGAACCCGCAAGAACAATACAAACAATTCTACTGTAAATTACTCAATGGCCCGTGTAATAAATACACACATATTAACTAAATTTAACATTTCCCATTGTAAACATGAATTCAAAATACTAATAATACAATTGGATTTCTTATTACAAATAAAACGACAGCTTCAACGTTTTTTTAATTAATTTATTGTGTTACTCTTTTTAAATAACATAAATTACAGAAAAATTTGTTTTGATTATTAATTTATAATAGTTTGTACATGATGAGAAAAAAAAACTTAAATTTTTAATCAATTTTAGAAATCTCATAAGAATTTTTTAATACTAACAATAGCCGATAGTGGCTTAAAAAAAAGTAATCAAATAGAATAAGTAAATTACACTGCAATCGTTATTAAAATCCACGCAGTCGTCAACTCGCTACTGTAATCAATTGAACTTGCTAATTGAATTAAAAAGTTCGATTGAACTTGACGAAAATCGTCAGAATAATAACGAAAATATTTTTGCTTTCACAATATCTTATCTCGCAGCTAGTAAAACAATAAAATAAAATAAACACCATTCTAATAATGAACCCATATTTTCATCGAATACACAATGAGTGAATTCATTAATCATAAAAATCTTTGAATAACTTTACTACATGGCAATATCATTCACCTGCAAAACTGATCCTAACAAAACTGGGAATTTCAATATAAAATGAGCCGTGTAGGTACAATGTATATAGGCCTAATTAAAATGTACATCGATGGATGGAATAATAATTTAGCGTTCGAAAATATGCCATCAGATAAACTGATTTGTAAAATGTGATTTGAGGAATTTTACTAAACAAAAATGCCTTGTGCGTGTTTCAAATCTCCCGACAAAATATTCGAATATGATGCAACAACATCCTAACCACACTTTAAACACGGCGTATATGCCACATATATTACTCGTCATTATGAATTCGAGTGACAAATTTTGAATAAACGTTTTCTTGATGGTAAGGTTAAGTCTTTTGCTTTAACAACCCAAGTGCCAAGCTAAATCGATAAAGGAATAAATAACCCTCTGAAAACACTATTTATTTTAGTCTAAAAAGCGACATAACATAATTATTTTTTAACCTCCCTCATTGATAAACGCAGCATATTAATTACAATAATGATGGTATTTAAGCACTTTAGCACATAATGATTAAAAATGAAAGTGATAATGGTTTCTTAGTATAATGAGCAAACACTTCAAAAAATAAAGCCAAAAATTATCAAAAGTAAATTATATTTTATTTCTTAATAATACTGACTTTGAGACGAAAATTTAATGTGACGTCCTTATTTCTCTAGGTCTAAATATCTATATATTTATCGTATACATTTATTGTGTAGCGTTTTTGGAGAGTCACGAAAATGTTTACGAGTCAAAAGTACACGTGATATAATTAAATTTTATCTTCAAAATGACATACTGAAAATGTCAATAAATGTTGCATTTTGTATGAGAAAAAAGGTCACCATTTATACATGAATTAAATCGTAACCGAGAGAGTCGTAATAATACACGACACTCGTATGTTCACACTTGACATTTTAATGAGAATAGGCCAACAGTTTTTACCCTTTATTCTATTATATAGCTTTATTTTTTTTTAACATACATAGTCGTAAAAACGTTCTATGGAAATACGAAACATTACATATTTACATGTAATTATAAAATGTTCACTTTTGTTTTTTTTTTCTGTAATAACATCAATAACAAATTATTCTTGGCTATATATTACATATAAAAGCATACGAGTAAGCATTGAAAAAAATTTATATGTATGTATATGGATGTGTGTGTGTGTGTGTGTGTGTGTGTGTGTGTGTGTGTGTGTGTGTGTGTGTGTGTGTGTGTGTCTTTATTTATCCACAGCAATGACACGGATAACTATTGTTTAATTTAATACGTTTTTCACAAAATAGAATGTTATGACGAGATTAAATGTTGCTTATTTACTAATTTAATTTTAAAAATTCTATCAAATGTATACCATTGTTTTAATAAATACAGAAATTAGTTAGTCGAAATCATCTTGAAGTTGTGTGAAAATCACACAAGAACATTGACATGGATATAATCATTCGTTCATGAGAAGTCTAGTAAAGGGAATCGTGGAAGCATTATTAACACGATTTGCAATACAAAATGTTCTCTTTTCATTCTACAACGTTGCCAAGTATACAAGTATCATTAATTATTAGTAAAAATCCAAAATAAAAACGTGCACTGGGATTTCACTCAAAGTTCATCATTGTTTATATTTTACTAATTAATTATTCGGTAATCAAATGCAGATGATTTCTAGATGAAATCATTCAACCAAGATTAAAACTTAAATATACATATTTGCAAAACAATTCAACGTGATTGCACTATGAACGATTCCTTAATATGTATCAATAAAAACTGTATAACACTGAGTTACTGAAATAAATTCATATAATTGAAACGAACTCAAACTATACGAATTAAAAACTACTTATAGATTATGAAACTTAAAGATTATTTGAACCATACGTATTATAATAAATCACAATGTCTTGCTTTATGAGATGCGTTGACATAAATCATCGGAGCTTTTTTAATTTCATTTAAATTAAAATTATTTGTCATAGAGATTATAATTTTTTTAATCAAACTATACATATTTACTATAAATGGTATTGGAGTTTAGTTTCTTAAAAAGTATATACACTTTCATCAACCAAACATTGATTCGTTATAGACACTATTTTTCTAATTTTATAAATCTCATATCATACATCATATCGAATTATTCTCTTGTTGAATAAGGAGAACTAAAAATAGGGTGTTACTTAACAATGATCAACTGCAATTGAAAAAAAAACTTTGTGAATAAAGAAAAGATGTATTATTCATATAAAGATATCTTTCTAAAATACCCAGAGGAAATAATTTCTGATCTATAAAGGGACTGAACGTAACTTTTGAATGAAGGCTCCTAAAAAATGGTTTCAAGACAAAAAAAACCGAACATACTTCGCACCGTGGGTATTCTTCACTCTTTGGACAAAATAATGGTGAAGAGTGTATTGAATTTAAAAAAAAAACGATAAATTATTTCTTTAATTAAACGATTTTGAGCAAAGTGTTGGTTGGTTTTTTTTATCAAACCCCTTTAATATTTTTTTTGTTTGAAGAAAGGAGAATTCTTTTATCAAATATTCAAAACATGTTTTTCTATCTGCAACCAAAGTTTCATAATTATTAATACACATTTTAAGTTATAAATAGATGTAAAAACGGTCAATTCAATAAAAATCGTATAAGAATTAAATTAAACGTTTTTCAAAACAATTATGAGTAATAATTTTTAAGATTTGTTTAGCATCATTAATAAAGTATATAAATAAGATCATATTACATTTTAGAATTTTTTATCAAATATTAAAATATTATTTGAAATACATTTTCAAAAAACGAATTATTTTAAAAGTTTTATTTTTAACTCAAAAATAATCAATTTTGTTTTAACTTTAGTCAAATATGTAACAATATGTTGTAGACATATGGTGAAAATTTCAAGTTTCTAGCAGTATTACTTTTGGAATAATGACGAAATAACTAAAATTGAAGTTATGTCACGTTAACGGCAAATTTTACCAATTTTACTCGGTTTTTCAACACTTTTTTCTCACTCTTGGATAAACTATTGAAAAGAGAGAACAACATACCCTCAAAGTACAATTACATCCAACTGTTGATCTGCATAATTTGCTGGATGAAACTTTTTGACTAAGTTATAAGTACAAAATATTATCTCCAAAATAGAAAAAAAAAGCATTACTGTAAAACAAATAGATCATTTGTTTCATTCAGAATTTCAAATTAACATCATTATTATTAAAATTTATATCAATCCATTGATGCTTCACTTAACTTTTAACATATAAAATATGCGGAAATCACATAATTCAATATTTTTAATGCCCGGTAAAAAAATTCAAGTTTTTCGTTTTATAGGACGTTTTTACAAAATATCGAAAACTCCATGTAAAGAAAATGTCTTGAGTCCAGTAGTTTTATTGCATTCCTACTAACTTTACTCTTGAATTCTTATTTGACTTATACTCTGCAGTTTTTTAGAAAATTTATTTATATAAAGTTGTTAGGCAGTGTAACTATGTGCACCACAGTATTTCATTCCAATCTTTTAAGTCAAAACGTCATACAGAGCCTAATTTTAATGAAAGCAATTTTTAATAACATTTTTCAAATAGTTTAGACTTATTAAGTACGTATTGTTTAAATAATCATTCATTGATTTTTTTGGTTATGAAATGTAACTGAAAATTTCATTTTTTCAAACTCAAAAATAATTAATTTCAACTAAAACAAATGTGAAAAATTTTCAAAAAATTAGGTTTATATAAGTTAAAAACAGTTTAAATAACATAATATTGGTATTTGTGCAAAGTAAAATGTACCACATGAAAAATATCTACAATAATTTACTCGTGATCTACCATAAAACATATTTTACAAACTTTACAAGACGATTATTACATGATACAAATTGTAATTATTAACTAATTTGTTGTCAATAAGTCATTTAAATATTAATAAAATAAAATAGTATCATATTTATTTTAAATTTAATTTAACGTACAAAAACTTAAAATAGCACAATTTTCTAATTTTTTGAATCTATTCGTACACAATTGACTAACATTTAGCGATTCAACTGATACAATTTTCACAAAATTTCAGTTTTTGAAATAGACCATAAACACTCAATAGTTTTAGTATTCCCGTAGATGAGTTAATCAAAATTATATTTATAAAAATATTACATCAGTGATTATACTTACGATTTGCTTATGTGTTACATAGCGCATAGTAGATAACACATTACATTTTAAATTTTGTGGTAGATTGCACATTGTACAAATTCCATAATATTATAATTTTGATCAAACATTACAATTTAATAAGCTTTTAAAAAATGTAATAAAGCCATTAAGAAAAATAATATTTTTCAAAATTTAAAATTCTATATTCAACCTAACATTGTTAAAATATCAAATATTTTAAATACTATGCTACTTTTTTATTATGCTGAAACAAATGAGTGGTGAACATTGTATAACGTTGAAATAAAACGACTAAAATCGATTTCGAGGAAAACTGAAGTCATAAATTTTAATATTGTATGCAACTTTTCTCTAGATTTTTGTGATTTTTCTGAAAAACTATTCGAAAATTCTGGTCATAACCGATTTAAACATCATCAAAGTAAAGTTAGTTCTATAAAGTAGTTTCTACTATACTTAAAACATTTATAACACTTCTATTTGAAAAAACACGACCTTGCATATTATTATCTAAGAAAATCAAGAAATATATTACTCTAAAACTCAGTAATATTTTTACTTTGCTCAGGATTTCAGATTCGATTTATTTTTATTTAACATAATATGCATCTACAAAATATTGAATTAAAAAAATATGTATTTATCATGACTTTTCGGCTATTAATAATTAATAAAAACTGTCGATTTATGATTCGATTCTATATACATTTTACATACACCATCAATATAAAATACTGTCTAATAAAAAGAAATCACAAGTGCTGAATTGATTTTTATTTTTGTTATCAGAGTAAATGATGTATAAATGTTAAGTTATTATTATATTTTTTATAGGTACACAGTTAACTAGAAAACGTTTTATAGCTAATTTCATAAAACATGAAAAAATCAAGAACTTCAGTTTTCAGGTAAAATATACAAATTATTTTTAATTAATAGTAGTAACCATTGAATATAATATATAAACTTTGTTGGCTGTAAATATAAGTCACTTATTTGTTCACAATAAAAAATTCATGATAATAAATAAATAATTATAAATTTAATTAATAATATATGTTAAACATATATTATTTCGTTAAACGTGTATTTGTCTCCAATACAAACGATTCGTTGGGATATTTCAATTCGTATTTTTTTTTTAATAATCATTTTTTTTCCTAACGAACAAGACAGTTATTGGAACATTTAACTATTTATTGGTCATGCCCAGTTTTACTTTTGTGTATACAAATGCATATTACAAATATACATGTCTATGCATTGCAAAATAAATATCAAATCCTGTGGGATTTGGTGTTCCCCCAACCGTTTGTTTAATTACACGATAGTTATAATTCAAACAGCATTTCGCATGGTCACCCTATGTGTTCTGTATTGAAATAGTTTTTTAATTGAAAGCAACAAAATAAATTAACGACCCTAATATATTATAATATTCATCGTTGTTTACGTTTACCGTATTCAATAGACATTATTGTAAACCCAAAAAAACTACTTAAAAATAAAAAAAATAAAAAAACATTACTTTAAAAATACTCATTTTTAATATTAAAAATAATTATTATTTCATACAATTGGTTCATATACTATATATAATATATATGTTACGGTGAATGAAGTAAACGTGGTAAATGTCGTCATTCACCGGTAAATGACGTCATTTACCTAAAAATTGGTAAATGTTGTAAATGCAGACATTCCCCGGTTATTGTCGTCAATCACCAGTTTAATTGGAGAATGATGTTCAATACTTTTTTTGTCGGTGTGAACGATCAGCGATAAGCGTGTAAGTGCCAAATAAGCTTCTTTTAGTTAAAAATATCATGACGGAAGTAGATAGATAAACGAAAATAACGTCGATAATCCGAGTAATAATATGAGATAATCTTTTAGTTTATTAGTTAGTATCTACGGGCATATTATAGCGAGTTGTATACGCGACGAGTAAATTAGCGACTAAATTATGTAAGCCAATTGTAATTTGATAATGTTTATTTAATTTAAATAAAATAAATACTCGAATGTTTGAACCAGGTACAGAATATGGGGTGTTGAAACACAAATATACACGAGCACAAATTTCTCCGTGTAAAGAAAAATTTTTAGAGCTAGATGAAGCCATGAAAAAAATTAAAGACAGGGAAATAACATTAAGAGAAGCCGCAGGACATGGAATAGCTGGTCATCAAGGATTTAATCGATGCAACTGTAAAACTGGTTGTGGTACTAAAAAATGTGCCTGCAATGCAGCGGAAATGTTGTGTACTTCAAAATGTCATAGCAACCAAAATTGTACAAATAAATAATTTGTAATATGCACGTATTTTATTATTTTTAATTAACATATTATCCCATTTAAATAAATACCTAAAATAAAAAATGAAACGTCCACCAACAATAAATCATCAGTTTAAAAAAATCAGTGTATTATTTGAGATTTATCAACATTTACCATTAGTTTTGGTAAATGACATCAATGACCGGTGAAAGATGTACATTTGAATTTAAAATCTGGTTTTTTACATCATTTACCTACATAATCGAATCATTTTGGTAAAAGACGTCATTCACCGGAGAATGACGACATTGACCAATATTCATCATTCACCGTAACATATATACGCATATAGAAACACATAATAATAAATTTAAGCATAATAAAATGAACTTGATGATAAAATATATTTAAAACACATAATACACATTTATTTCAAAATACTTCCAACTACATTTAAGTCATATTATAGCAACGAGAGGAGAATGTAAGGGCGTTATGACACCACATTCAATGCTAATTTATCTAACAGGTATCTACTATAATACACATTATAATTTAGTTTAAAATACAAATTAAATCCTTGAGTGTATAACATTTTGTTCCTTACATTTTATTATGTATAATTATTAATGAAAATAATAAATTTATGATTGATTAGGGTAAGTTTCAATTAGAACTCATTTATGTATATTTTATACGCTTAAAACGCACGAATGTCTATTATGACTAGTGTATAATCATTACAAATAATATAATTGTTTTATTTATTATTATTATTTTATTTATTTATTCTTTATTTATTTATTTATTTATTTATATCTTTCTTACATGTTTAAACTATATAAATTCCTCTTTCATAAACATTTTTTTCTTTAGATTTACGATGTTATTGATTTTAGTTGATATTGAAAATTATTCAATATTATTCATATGACATGACGATAGTGTTTTACAGAATAAAAAGTAGAAAAATCAAATTGTTCATTAATTAAAATATTCATCTATAACATTAAAAATAATTGTTATTTGCGACCCTTACACAAAGTAATGTGGCCTTATAAATTCATCCCCTTTCTACTTAACAATCATGTTAGATACTAACATTCACACTGATTACAGATCAATAATATATACCTATGAAAAACTGTTAATCATTAGTAGTTATGGTCATATATTTATGTAAATTGAACATTTTAGAACAAATATTCTATTACAATATTAGTATACGATAACAGTAACGTTATCGTTATTTTTAAGTTATACAATCAATAAACAATTAGGCTCAATGCTCGTCACATAATAGTATAATGTTATATTGTCGAGCCAATTATTCAACCGGAGAATCTAGAATAGTTCACCGAATCAAGTTTGAAAACAGCTTGAGCCAAAAAAAAAAAAAAAAAAAAAAAAAAGGTTAACTATAGTTTTTAAAACTTCCTCCAAAATCAGAGTTTTTAGTCATACAAAGACTTATTCCTTGATATTCTTTTAGAAATTTAAAAGCATTTTGAACATTTTGAAAATGTTTGTTACTTCTATATATTTAATTTCTATAAGTTTGCGAAAAATCCCGTAAAAATAATAATAACAATATTTCATACAGGTAAATATTAAAATACGAACATTTAAAATGTTTTTCATTTCAGTTACCCTAAAATACTATAGAACTTAAGTTTTTAATTATTATCACAGTAATATTCATTTTTCTTCAAATGAAATAGTCAATTATATGTAGACATTATACAAAAGTATTTAAATAATATCATTTCACAAATCAAAAAAAAAAAAGGTCGTGCTACTTGTTACTTACTAAATGTACGAGTATATCAATATTTAAAACAAAATACTCACTAGCTAACATTCGAATAAACTTAAATAGAGTAAAAGTTTATAGAGATGTTTAAAAGTTAAATGTAATTCCATTTATAACTTAAGAAGTCTGATTAGAACTTATATCGTGTCAATTCGTGGTTCGTCTTTGACAGTTTCTGCCATTAAAACTCAAACTTATTGACATTAAATAATAATCAATCACATTTCTAGACGGTATAGTGATATCTTTATAAAATTAACCCTGAATAATATGTAAATAAATCGAAAAAAAAACATATTTTTACAATTAGGTCAGTTCATTTTAAACTGTATTTGATATTTTACGTAATGATCAAATTCATTGGAGTAAAAAAACAAACTAATGTGTGCGTATTATATGCATATCAATTGAAAGCGTCTTTATCTCTACTCGTGACTTGGTTACAGCTCGGTACTTTCAAAACTTAAAATCTTTAATAAAAAGTTGGTAAAGATTAAACAATATATAGGTATTTCAATAAGCCACCAACGACGATTAAAATAAAATAGCGACTATTGTAAGAACAACGTCATAGTGGATTAGAGAGTAGAGAAAAAAAACCGTTGTTACTTTCGTATCCTATGCTCGAAATACGCTTCATTACTTATACGTATGATATACGTGATTTTCACGGGCCAACTAAATATTGTATTTTTTTTTTTTATTACTTTTTTTTTTTTTTTTAATTATTTCAAAACTTAAACAGGTTGAAATCATGCTGACGACCATTATTTTGAACTCATAAAACAAAATAATAATAAACGCGCACAATATTAATTATCAGTAATACACATACCTGTGAGTGTGAGTCGTTAAGCTCTAGACCGACGCCCTGAAAACCTAAACGAGAACCGTTTCTTCGGATGCACGCGCGAACAATTTATTTCGTAACAAAATTGCGTCGAAAAAAAGGATATGGATTAGTGATCATGGCCAAGCACCAATTCCTAGGCCTGGACTTTTGGTCCAGGTACTTCATCGAGACGGGTACGAACCCCGGGTAAGGCAGCTGTTCCTGTTGATTTCGTTCTGCTTCAATGCAGTCGTCGTCGTCCTCGGAGTCGTCGCCGTCCTCCCTCTCTTCATCCTCCTCCTCTTCGTCCTCCTCTTCTTCGTACTCTTCGACGTCTAGGCTGCCGGGATACGCCCCCGTGACCACGGCCAGGTCCGAGTCCGAACTGCTGCGCACCAACAAGCCGTGGTTGCAACCGGTCCGCCGATAGTCGCGTTCTTCCACGCCGCCGACCGCTGAATGCCTCATCGCACCGATGTCGTGACGGAAGGGCCTGAAACCAAAACACACGTTGGCGTAACATTATTATTCTCGCAGTGCACAAAACTAACGCATAAGTCAGGGGTCGCCAACGGGTCGATCGCGAACGAGCGAACTATTATTTTCATCATGCCGTTAGTAATAACCGTGAATAAAATATTACGGGCGATAGTAATTTATAATATCATCCTATTTTTTTTTTTTTTTTTAGGTGTGATCAATTTAAAAATAATACAAATCATGAATTAATTTAAGTACAAAAAGCCGCCGGACATACTTCATGTCATGCGGTATTCTTCGATTCTCGGACGAGATAATGAGGATGAGTGTATTGAATTATAAAACGTTAGTTCATTTCATTCGTTAAACGACTCAAACCAAAGCTTAATACTAAGTAGTGTAAAAAATATATCATTTATAGTCTAATTCACGGGAGATCTTTTTTCATATTTGTTTAAAACGTTTTTGTTTGACAAAAGATATATTTCTTTAAACCAAAAGATTCAAAACATGTTTTTCTATGTGTATCCAAAGTTTCATTATGATTAGATTGACCAACTTTTTTAAAACATTTCAAGTTGAAAATTAATTTTAAAACAATTTATTCCTTAAAAATTGTATAATAATTTAAACGCTTATAAAAAAAAAACACCTGAGTCACTTTTTTGAAACTTTTTTAGTATTGTTAGTTAAGTATATGGTTGTGGTTATATTCAATTTTCAATATGATTTTTCAAATAACTAAAATTTTATTAAAGATAAATTCTTTAAAAAACAAGGTATATTAAAAGTTTTATTTTTAACGTAAAAGTTGTAAAATTGTATTGAAACTTTCGTAAAGTAGGTAATTATATATTATAATAGCAACATTACTTCCACAGTTATGATTAAATATCTAAAATCAATTTCGTAAAAGTGTCGTTCGCGAAAAAATATTACATTTTAATTCGGTTTTTCAGCCAGTTTTTCCTCACTTCTAGAAAAAATATCGAGAAAAGAGTAAAATGAACCGTTCAAAGTACAAACTAGATAAAATGTTTAATCTATAGAGATGCTAGATGACACTTTTGAAACTGTATTTCTACCTTAAAAAGGGTTTATAGAAAAAAAAAGTATCATTGTAAAACTAATTGATCTTTTGCTTCATTAAGAATCTAAAATGTTCACTCATAATACAGATTAGAGAGAAAATCCTAAATATTTCATCTAACCCTAGAAAACATCTCATAAAATTATTTTAATCAATGCCGTTTGTATCATATAGAGATAAAAGCTCTGTTCACTGCGTAACTTTTATAGAATGATTTAAATGTATGTACATGTACATGTAAATGTATTTGCTAGTGTACCAGCGTACATACGTACATACAGGTATAAAAATAAACTTAAGCAATTACATCTTTCAAATGTCTAACAGTTCATTGTCAAATATTAATACCGTAAACATCAAAGAAAACAAAATTCCACCATATTATAAATCAAAATATACCCAAAAAATATGGTAAAAATAACCATTCCAGAGTTGCATCAAGGGAAGACAACTGGCAACCGAATTCACCCCTTAAATACAGGCCTGGTTCGTTCCTTTACCTGTAGTTTCATAGAAACTTCATTTCTATTATCAAATTAATTATACGTGATTTCGTACACGTACGTACCTACGTCTGGCAACAATGTCTTTACGATAATTGAACTTAGGAAAATGAACTGATTTTGAATAATAACTACAGCTATTTATAATCTTGTCAAGTACAACTATAAAATACTGTGAACGAACAATACAAATTTTAAGTTAAAACAAATGAAATAACAAATGGTAGATGTGAATGGACACTATTTAATTATAATTTAATTACAGTAGAATTTAATGTCACATACAAAAGTAACGAGTTTGGATGTAACGTTGAATTCGTTTTATTATTTATTTAATGAATTAATACAATTATTAATATATAAGCTGTTTAATAAATTCACTTAACCATTTTTTTATCACAGATGAAAGATGGCAAAATATTAAAGATTCTGATGAGAATCCACATCCAATCTAATATTATCCCAATGATTTTATTAAAATGAAATAAATGTTTCAATATATTATAACAAACTTATAAATAACTTTATCAAAGAACAACATAACTAAAATAAATGTCATCGAGTACTTGGAATAAAATAAAATTTAATTTTTACCCAACACCGATAAATTAATTTTTTTATTCGAAAGTAAATGAACATGTTAGCAGTTGTCCTTATTATACTTGGATTGTTTTATAGAATTTTAGCTTTTGTAGTATTGTCAACCATCGCTATTAATTTAATAATGTCTGAATACCCTATTCATATCGATCGTTCGACCTAAAAAACGCATATGAAAATATAATTGGAATAATGTATTTCTATTCGTTACAATAACCAACGCTGATAATTAAATTCATCGTAGTACTGCGTTATACAGCAATCGTTAAGAGTGACTTTGTTATTTAACCAATTCATCACAAGTTATATGGAGTTCCTTTTTAAAAACATTTTCACGCAAACAAGGAACGTCCAGATTTCTCAGTTTCACTTCACCCCTAGGCAAATGAACAGCAACTTATGCCATTGTTATAATATACTTCTAGAAACTTTCAAATTTGATCAAGTAATGGAAAGTAAAAGTGTTTTGTTTACAAACAACTTCGAAAACAGATAAAATTCATTTTAAATACAACTGTCAGAGGCGTAAACAATGTTTTCATTTAATGGGTAAGTTTTCAAACGCCACGTATATCGTCGGATATAAATAACTGGTGATCATATACGTGTGGGTTGTTTGTAAGTTGATATTGTTATAATATTAATGCAGCTGTTTATTTATCATCATCATTTTTTGAAAATCAATAAGATTACGAGTACTAAATAGAGTTTCATAATAATTTGATTGACGTGTGTTAATCAGGCAAAACGTTGATAGATATAATAATAATTGCAATAATAATCATATTATAATTATGCGTGAATATCACGCAATCACTGGAGTACATACGTTGATTTTTATTCTAGTTAATCGATTGCGGCGTTATGCGTTAAAACCGTTTAATTTGTGTTGAGCATGATAGGCATGATGCTCCCTGTGATAACAATCATAATTACTCGTTCAACTCGTTACTGCGTGTATATTATGTTTATATACACGTATAACCACTAATATTCAGTTGGAAATTAAATTTAAACCTAATTTGTTTAGATAATGATAAAATTAAATGTGAAGTTCTTGTTACTTTTTTGCAAATTGTGATCGACTATTGCCTGTAACACATAAATAGTATAGCCAGGAGATAAATCAAATTTATTTCCGATTTAAGACGTTCATATATTTTTACGCACATCATGTTGTTTTTTTAGACTCGTTAAATTATCTGAAGATAAGTTTTTCGAGTGAGATAGTAACCTCTATGATAATTTAAAAATACTTACAAAAGTATTCCGTTTTGTTAATTTTTGTGGACTATATTCGATCGTTTCAGAACTTTAATAATTTAAATGCAATAAACTGCACACAAAATAAAAATGGAGTGAGCTTCTCTGTAATCACAGACCAGAATAACCATCTTTTCAAACTACCGTCATCCTCTAGTATTTTCACAGCTGAAACTCATGCTATTTACCAAGCACTACTAATCATATCATCTTCAAACTCAACAAACTACCACATCATTATCAGTGACTCTTTGAGCGCTCTCAATGCAATTTCTAACCCCTATCCAAAAACTAAACTTATTCAACACATTCAAAAATTGATATACGAAATATATACCCCTACATGTCTCATGCGGGTTCCTTCACACGTTGGGATATCCGGGAATGAGAAAGCAGACACATCAGCCTACGAAGCCACTTCATCCCCACTATCCATTCAAATCAAAACATCATCCTCATTTGAAACTTTCAGCATAATCCATCAGAAAATAATAGACGAATGGCAACACTTGTGGGAAAATGTACCCCTCTCTAACAAACTGAGAAATGTAAAATTATTCTTTAAAAAATTAATCTATCCTCCTGGCACTAATAGAAGAGAGGAAGTAACCATCACTCGAGCCAAAATAGGCCACTCGCGCCTAACACATGCTTACCTAATTAAAAAAGAACGTGTACCAATATGTGATACTTGCAACGAAGCTTTAACAATTGAACACATCGTCACTATCTGCCCCAAATTCACCGAAGCACGCAAGATATTCCAAAATCCTGTTTCACTCCACCAAGCCTTCAAAGACGAGAACACAGCCGCAATCAGCATATTCTTCACTAGCATAAAATCAAACCACCCATTGTAAACACCCATTTATGTAAAATTGTACCAAATGTGATGTATGTAAAAGCTCTTTTCCTGGTAAACTTTACCAAATGTAGGCTAAAAACCTTTGTTGTTGAAGCCGTAATAAACCTTATAAAAAAAAAAAAACTGCACACTTTTTGTGGAAAACATGCAAAAGCTAGGTTAATATTTTAGCAAGGAATGTTTTAACGAATTGACTTGATATTGTATCAGTATCAAATCAATTATGGATTCCTAAATAATCGTGTTATTTAATAGCATTATTAATGTACGTAGTCTCTTATTTATTAAAAAATATGCCGGAGTAATTATTTTTTTAACTGTGAGAGAGTAAAACTGAAGATTATAGTAAATATAACCTCGTGTGATATTTAACTCAATATCAGTTCATCAAATAATGCTGAATTCTGTTCGGCGGGATTCTTAATTTACTGTGCCGTGATATTTGACACCTTGAATATCCGATATACGAATACATGAAACTGATATTAATAATAAAGTCAATTTTTCGCAATAAATTATTATTCTTCAACATTGAGAATATTATTTTTCTCTATATAAATATTTTTAATAAAGTTCACTAGTGATTGAGTGTTATTATCATAGGATGATCTATATTCAAATTAAGAAAAAAAGGTGTCAAGGGTGACACATAAGTTACACATAAGGGTGACATAGACCATTTTCCAACGAGACAATGATAAGTACCTCATGCAGAATTTTCAAAAATCTCTTGACCTCCTACTTTTGTTGCCTTCATTGAATTAACTGATATTAAATGTTTTTAAAAATATCATCAAATTTTTGTCCGTAAATTAACCAGAAATTAAGAAATAAAACAATTATTTTTAGCTACAATCCAATTTGAATATATTGGATAGGTATCTAAGATGTTTTGATTTTAAATATCAAAGAATTTGAATACCTGGAATATCTCCAATAATATTTTCTACACTTAAACAATAATACTGCAAGTTGACCTTCGATAATTTTTTATAAGTAAAAGTAAGTACGAAAAAACTTTATTTCATATAAAACATTTTCTGCTTGTAATTAATCAAAAAAGAAAAATTATTACAATTAAAACAATAATGCTTATTATAAATTGAATAAATGGAAATATTAAATACAAAAAAAAGGTAATTTTTTTAAATTAAATTGGATGTATTCCCATAGAAAATCTTGAGTATTTATTTTTAGCCATAGTAAAAATTGATGGAATACCTACGTAGACATCTATGAGTTAAAATAACATAATGGTAGGTTGTGCAGAATATTTATAGATTTAATGATTCAGTAGAATGTATTAAAATAATCATGAATCTTCAGGTATTGAAACTGCTGTAAAATATTTAATTATACGTCAAAACCAAAAGAATACTTTTTAAATCTAGCAATAAATAGTATATCTATATATTGATGGTATTTATAACGTTTGTGATAAAATTAGTGATTAGATGTATTATTTAAATATTCCTATTACACCAAGTTTTATTAAAAAAACATCATCGAGTTATACAACAAAACATAAAATGTAACAGAATATAAATAATAGAAATGTTATACAATATTACATATTATTTACATGTAATCGTAATTTTATGTTTTTCTGTGATCATTAGTTTTTACTTATCCCTCTCGAATCATCTTTCAGACAAAATTTTATTTTTTAAATTAGTTTATAAATATAACATGATATAAAAATTATTTTCTTCAATTAAAAAAAATGTCATATATATATACATACATACATACATACGTACATTTATAGGTATATTAACATTTCAAAGGCATTCTCATAAGCGCATGTATATTAATTATTGAGTTCTGAAAACACAACTCTATTTCAATGACAAACGTTAAAAACGTTAAAATATGTAAGTATGCAATTTGATGTTAAATAGTATTTGAAAATGATGCAAAATTAATTTACAACTGATTACAAAAAAATTAAAATATCACTTGAAGTCAATTGTACATTTCACTGAATTTATGTTCACTATATTTCTCTATCATTTTTATAAATAATTAAAGAATATAATAAATACGAGTATAAATGTTAAATTACAATAATTAATCTCAATAGCATTAAGATTCAAAATAACTAGTGATATATTATTAATTATAAAATTCACAAGAAACAAAATTATTTTCAAAAAAAATTAACATCAAAAGTTACGTTAATAATTATGAACTATAAATGTCTTTTATTATTATTATAAGTTTGACTTTTTAAGAATAACAATAAAAAAAAAACTTTAAAATTGTAAAATCGTAGAAAGACAAAATGGTCCATTTTGAGTAATTTTAGAAAAAAATATCAATTGAACTTTTTACATACCTCTGCAACGGTCTAAAATATAAATTTAATCCTCCGTTAAATATAAGAGATATTATTTAATTAATTTATGTATTTATAACTATATTTTTTATAACTTAATGTTTTTAATTCACATAAGGAAATAAATCAGGATTCAAATGTATAAATAATGAATATTTCTAAATCTCTAAAATTTCTAAAATGTGTATTAATACATTCAAATATTAAGTTATATTCTTAATAAAATTAAATCATTGCAACCTGCGATGAATAATAACGAAATTAGCTTGAAAAAGGAATTAATTTACAAAACAATTATATAACTATATAAACTTATTTGAGAAATACTATTTCTTAATAAAAAAAATGTGAGGACCAGTATTATAAACTGGATCGTAATATTATACCATCACATTCCAAAAACGATTGATGTTTTTCTTTTAGCTATAGTTTTTGTCATTTATAAATTTTATGTGTTCATAAAAGTGCAATTTAAGTATTTCAAATGTAATTTTAACAATAAATGTGATTGTAAATTGAATTTTTAAGTCAATTAACTTCAAGCTAGAGTAAATATGCTTGAAAAAACTGAATAATTTAGTAATAAGGAATGTTTTATGAAATTAGTTTACTTGTTCGTGCTTTTCTGAAAACAAAGCATACAGAAAAAATGTTTGTCATTATTAATAAATACGTATTTGGTTTAAGAAAAAAAACAATGATTCAAAATTCAAACAGGAAAATAAGCCTCGCAAAAATTATGACTAAATATTATAATATTGAGTAAAAATTTCAATTTATAAAAAAATACAGAGAAGTTTAAAAAAAAACTGTTATAATATTTCAAAGTTCATTATGTTTTTAGAAAAATATTAAAAAATTACTTTCACGCGTCTTTTTCACTTTTGTTTTTACGATGAATTTAAAAAAAATTTAATTTTTGACATCATATAAATAGATTTAAAATATGTTTTTGTTTTAATTTAGTTTTATTTTAATTCAAATATTCAAGTATAATATCAGAGATGAAATTAATTACAAATAATAATTTAATTTAATTAAACTTAGAATAAATGATATTGCTTAACAAATAAAAGAAATTATTGTATAAATGACGATGGAAAATGATGAAGAAAAGTTGGACATTAGGATAAGGATAACATAATGAGAGAGAAAGATATATGAAAAAGGAAAATATTTCAACAAAGAAAATGGGGAAGACAATCGAAAGGATCAGGTAAATGTCACAGATGTCCTCTTCTTGATTTAGAATGCATAAAAAGAATGAGTAAGAAAAGATGCTACGTATGATAGCAAAAAATATTTAAATAATTATACTTGTCTTGGGTTTTTATAATAACATATTGAGCACAAGTTTGATAAATATAATATCCGTAAAAAAAAGTAAGTGGTTATCAAAACAAAACCAACTCATAAAATAAGTATTTGAATTTTACATATCATTATAAAATCCATTTTTATTTCTTAGACAGCCTAAAACCATTTTTTTTTTTTTTATTTTAATCTAAAAAAAAAAGTTCATCGTAGATTTAATAATTTATGTAACTAGAGTGTCTTTATTGTAACTATATACTATATTACTATACATTATATACCTGCAGGATGATACAAAAAAAAAGTAATATCTTTCATGAGACAATAAATTCATTCCTGTTGATTTATGAACATAAACTTCATACTTTTTGTACTTGAATAGACAATTTTAGACATTCCCTTGTGTTACACTAACGAAATGCAACAAGTAGTGTTTATTCAAAAAAAATATGGGTTTAATAAATTATTTGAAAAAATAGTTAAAACAGCTTTTTATGTTATATTATTTTTATTTATATAATTTAAAATAATAAATTTTTGCCAGATTTTTTAAAAATATTATTATTTGATTGTTATTAAAATATTAAATTTGTTCATCTCAAATTATGTAATCAGTTACTTTTTTGAAAACAAATACATGTCATAATCCACCGTAAAAATCATAAGTGATTTGAACCATACAACGTTATTTCATATTATATTTTTATTTTCACTAAAAATTTTAATGAAGGTTTTTTTTATAAATTATTTAAGATAGTATTCGTAGTTTATATTAAAAACAATATCACATCCAACACATTATAATATTGCAGATATTGTTTACAAAATTATTTACGAAAATCTATATCAACCAATATTGATGAGTTTATAATATGTTATATAATTTTATTATTTGACATTATAATTTTAAGTCTTTATTGTTTGATAATTTTGTATAACTAGTTTTTAAAAACAATGAATTTACTTTCACAGCATTTAAACTTCTCTGGTAGGAAGTGAAATGTCTATTATTCTGCCACTAAAACATAATTTGAACTTTGTTGAGATATCCTCACAATATGTATGAAATGTACCAAAGCGTTAATGACTTCTGACAAACTTGACTAAACATAGTTGAAATAATCAAATCCCGACACCTCTAAACAGACTCAGTTCAAAAAAATTAATTTGCTACATAATATTATGTTCATATTAAAAATAAACGAAAAATTGTAATGAACAATAATAATTAGCCACATTACTTAAATATACTCGTACCTGAAATACATGTTCATAAATAATATATAATCCTAGATTTTTTTATTTTTAATATATAAAGGATGTTCTATTTTCATAACATTGATAGCTATACACATATTTACTTATTAATAAATTATTATTATTATTAACTTTATGAACTAATAAAATTAGTTGGGGATGAAAATTTTGAAATGCAACAGATACTTTTATATAGATCGATAAATTCAAAATGTATCTGTCAAATAATAATTGGTTTACAATAAAAAAAATTAATATCGATGTAGTAGATAACTACGTAACAAAACATAGAGCATAGTATTTTCTTAAATTTCAGTTGTGCAGCAATAATGATCAGTAAATTATATAAAAAATTAGTGCATACAATTTCTTAGATCCGTTTAATATTATAGCAACTTAAAATTATTATTTTAAATTGAATCGCGACATTGGATTGACCACAGATTAGCCGACAGTATGAGGGGCTAGCATATCTTAGGCCAAATAATATATCAGGCAGATAGGACTTGCAGCTGATATATTATGCACCGAATACAATATTAGGACATAAAAATGAATGCACAATGATTCAATAATATAGTATAAATACTCCTATGTATTATATTGCTCATGAATAGTTTTAAAAAACGTAAATATTCACGGTAATATTAAAATCCTACGTAATTTCATAAATTTGAAAAAATTATAACATGTTTATAGTTTTGAAAATATGTTGAGAAAAATATTAAAATTTTATGTTGTAAGTAATACATATTAAAAATTCGTCAATCTTTTTATTTCATTTGTCTGGAATGATTTCATTTCAGCGCTTTTTCCGTAAAATATACTCACTTACCTAATATATGTTAATTCTTTTTTTTTAATTTTTGAAATACTCATAATACGTAAACCCGTTTTTCGGCCTTATCGACCCACACTCGTTTTAAACGTACCTACAAAAATGTGTCGCTAAGTTAAAAACTTGATGTGGTGGAAAGATATGAATCAGAAAAAAACAACAAAAAATGCACAATAATGATCCGAAAATGTTGAGGGTAAAAATAGAGCACATGTTCATACGTAAATAAAATATGAGTATGTATCACGACATTATTGCTAAGCAATCAAAAAGTACTCACTCAAAACGCTTTCGTTTTTGCGTAATCCATACACGTCGGTGTGATGAACGTTAAAACGGAAAAAAAATAACCGACCGACAGCCGATCCGCGTTTGACTGCAAATCTGCTCGGCTCTTAGCGGCGGGTTGCGTGGCGCAAACACGCAAAAGCGTAAAATAAAAAACTAACGAAAAAAATCACCACGCGCACCTGTAGAAAAAACAGTAAGCAGATTGCGATCGGATAATCGATCGATCACGATGGATCGATGAATCTGATGATATTAAAACGGAGACCGTGGTCGGAAGCGACAAAATTAAAATTGCAGTGTGATAATTGACGAAAAACCATAAAAAAAATTCGAAAACGATACGAAGGAAAATATATCGCGCGAGGAATATGCAGAAATATAGGAGGGAAAGAAAGAGAAAGAACGAAAGGTAAGGAGAAAGATAAAAAAAACGAGAAAAAGAGCAAGAGCGAGAGAGTCGAACGCCCGATGGCAGTAACGATGATCTTTTGCGAGAAAAGCGCGCACACTTGGCAGACGTCGGCGGCGGTGGCGGCACGGTGGCGGTAGTCGCGAACGACACGGACGGCACACACAGACTGAACTCGCGCGAGACAACTACGGGCAGCGGTGGCGGCTGCGGTGGCGGCGGCGGCAGCGGCGACGACTACGGCGGCGTTCTGAATGTGTGTGTGTGTGTGTGTGTGTGTGTGTGTGTGTGTGTGTGTGTGTGTGTGTGTGTGTGTGTGTGTGTGTGTGTGTGTGTGTGTGTGTGTGTACGTATACATCCTGTTGCGCTGGTCGCCGCGACCGCGTACACGAAAGCGTAAACACGCACGCGCGTACCACACAGAGTCGGCCGGTCGGCAAAGAGAACAGAATTTCTGACACACACAATATTTAATTTTACACATATTTTACATTGATATATATAATATATGTGTATGTGTATGTGTATGTATAGGAATTACATGGTTTTGAAAACTTATAGTTTAAGTCATTAGATACAACATATAAGGTTAATAGAAAATTAAGAACTGGATACTAGTACGTTTTTGATGACGACTTCGAGAAACTACCTCAGTTGAGGCATAATCGTATGCATTCAAATTATGTGTAGATAATTAAACATCATTGTTTAATATATGAAAAATACTTTGAATATGCTTATCTATTGTTATCAGGTAATTTTATTTATAAATTGATTGTTTTTTTTTAATTTTGTTAATTTATTATGATATTATCATTTCTGGATATATCATATTGGTCACATCATCACATGAATATTATTATATACATATTTTAACACACACACACACACACACACACACACACACACACACACACACACACACACACACACACACACACACACACACACACACACACACACACACACACACACACACACACACACACACACACACACATGAGCAAGTAAGAGAGTGAAAGAGAAAAAGAGATTAAAGAAGAGGTCACAACGGTGGTGGTGACGACACCGCAGGCCTACGACTATACTATAAATATACATGTGTACATAAAGCGTTGTATTATTGTGTATATGCCATGTACACGGTGTATTATACGCGAGCTGCTGGAGACATGGCGGTGGTAACTCAGCAGCAGTGGTAACAACAGCTATGGTATAATTGTAACAGCGATATTATGTATATCACGTGGATACGCGAGAAATAGTTATCCGCCGCCGCCGCCGCCGCCGCCGTTATTGTTGTCAAACAGAAAATAATGATCACGGCCGTCGGGTGGCGGATGACAGTTAATAGGCCTTTCTTGCCTCTCGTCTTCCGTATCGTACAGAGTAATGTAATAATTAATTACAAAAATCACCCGCGCGTTCTACGTCCGTCGCGTCGAGTCGCGTCAAGTCGTGTCCCCGCGCGGCCCACGGCCAGGTCATTGCCGCCGCGCTGTCAGACGCGTAAATTTCGGAGGGATGGCTCGTGAAGGGGAGACGACGGCCCGCGCAATACGGTCGCCAAAAACTATTACCGACCGAACGGCTCGCACACGATCGTGAATGGTGGAGTTTAATTAAAGTAATCGGGGTGGTTCGTGCCACGAAGATAAACGCACGTCCGTTTTAGGTGTACTCTATTGTGTGTGCTTGTGTGTGTATGTGTGGGGTGTGTGTGTGTGTGTGTGTGTGTGTGTGTGTGTGTGTGTGTGTGTGTGTGTGTATGCGTGTGTATGTGTGTTCTTCTGTTGTTGAATCGCGCTCGGAATAACTGACAATCTGCTAGATTTTTCAAGTTGGAGTTTTTGAAAGGCTTGAAGAAAATCTTATATATTTTATATTAATTTACAGTAATAAATATGTATCACACACAATGATGGCGTCGATAAAAATACAAGACAACTCTCTACGCAATAACTTACCAACGTGTAATAATTCTGTAATCACGTTTTGTTTTGAAATTTCATCAAATCAATGGTTTTAAAGTAGATTTGTCTTATTATTATTTATTTATTTGTATATCTACAAACCTTTACAAAAAAATGTACAATAAGGGGGTTTGATAAATGGCAAATTTATATAATAAAATAGAATGATTTGATGATTCGGAAAATTATCCCGTGGTAACACTCAGCACATGTGCAGATCGATTGTTCACTAAAGAAGATAGTCTCTAAACCATTTTCGTTGAAGTCAATGACACGACAATCGAGAACTGTATTATATACTGATGATAGTTTTATGATTAGTAGATGTTTATGTGATTGAAGTTTGCAGTCAAGTCTGATGTACAAATTTTGGAATGTAAGATTAAAATGTTGGACTTACAGATTTGTGTGAAAATTTTTTTCACTAACGGACCAAGATTCAGATGAAACAAGCCTGAGGCAAATGGATTGTTAGACTTGAATTGCATAGATATTGGAAAGTTTCTTGGTTCTACGTAGTTGGATGCTGTATGTCTATAATGGTTTAAATGGAGACTAGTAAATGATTAATTTATCGTTAATGTTCATATTAGATCAAAAGAGTGTCGATTTAAAAACAAAACAAAAGTGTGCGAAAAATTCACCTACTCCATTAGTTGTGCATAAACGATATTATAAATGGACAATGACTCAAAATTTCCACATCAACTACAGGGGATATTGTCGAGTAATGGAACAGCGACTGTTACGCAAAAATAATTTAATTTTGGTATTAGACAAATGTTTATTATTACATAAACAAATATATTTGTCTTAATAACTTGATAACAAGAACAAAAATTATATAAAATTAATTACAACGTGCACGTACGCACACACACGCACATGGAATATATAAAATACTATCCGTTTGCATTTAGCGTTGTCAGATTCACAATTTATTCACTCAATTATGTATATGCAATTAATCAAATCTTCTAAGCGACCATTAAGTGATTCATTGCCATATTCATAAAATAAACGGTTTAGTATTATTGATTAAATAGTACAATAATCAATGTAAAGATCAAATAAATTACTCCGAAAATCAAATGAATTATTAAGAAAAAAGGCAAATATACATCGAACAATAAAGACCAAACAAAATTATAATTATTATCGTAAATATACTAAAAATTGAAAATATTACATCATGCACTAAACAAATAGCATCAAGTTCAAGAACGATATGGCTAAATCAATAAGGTATTCAATTATTTATCTACTACATTAATTAAGAAGTGTTCAAGAAAAACAAGTTTTTGGAAAAATTATTTCCTTTTACATTATTTAATCTTAGATCTTGTAATAGCTGTCCCTTCAACTGCTTACAATCATATCAATAGCTCAGAGCTCTGAACACTCGTTCGATTGATTCGAAATAAAATAATAAATCTCGCATTCTCTTCACAAATTCATACCAAAAATATATACGAGCATAACACCTTAAACCAATGTAACAATGGAAAGTAAGTTAAAAAAAGCCGATAAGATAATGGTGGTGGAAGTTCGTCCTTCGTCGCTTCGCTCCTCGGACAAGATAATGGTGAGGAGTGTATAGCACTTTCTATCATGGGATCACCTGGTTTACGATAGTTTAGTTGTATGGTACTTTACATTTGAATGCAATGATAAATCATTGTAAGTTAAGTACAGGATACAGTAGTTGGGTGGGATACACGAGATGCATTGCTAGATTAGGCATTATTGGATAGATTTTGGAATTATTTTATATTATAAAAAAAAAACGATTCTGAACGAAGATGAAGATGTCAGCCTTAAATTGTAATATATATTTTATTTTAATATCCTAGATTGGGTTAAATTTACATTTGTCTATTCATGTGACTTCTTCATCAATTTTTTTATTAGAAGCTAACAATTGAAATTTTAATACAATTTAATTAATTAATAACAATGAATTACCCTCGTATTTTTTACAATTATGGTAAGCCGAACTTATGGCCAACCTTGTATTAAAATTTCAATTGTTAGCTTCTAATAAAAAATGTTTTATGAATTTTTACCTACAAAATACATAGCAAATATACATGATTTTGACGAATTTTGTCAATATTAGCACTTATAAACGCTTATAAAAAAATGTTGTGCCTATGTATTTTTATAATTTTTGAATGGGAGTTAGAACAACTTATGTGGACCCTTCTATTAAATTTTCAAGTATTTCGTCCGAGCTACATTTTTTTTATCAACATTTATAAAAAAAAAAATAAAAAAAATCGAATATTTCAAATGCCTATAAATTGATTAAAAATGAGTGAAATCTTTTGAAAATAAAATTATATAAAGAAAATGCCAATATAAACAACTGATAAAATTTTCAAGTTTCTACAACTTAAACTTTTTGAAAAAAAAACAAATAGCAAAAATCGTTTGAGGCTAAACCGTTGTTTAACGTGTTTTTGTAAAAATTTAAATTTCAAACACTCATAAAAATGTTTTGTCTGAATCCGGTAGAGTTTTTTTTGCAGATAATTGAAGAAAAACTAATGAAAAACCTTGTATCAAATTTTCAAAACTTAGTTATAAAAGAAAAAAATTTTACGATTTTTCAACAACAAAATTATTTGCAAATTTTCGCAATTTTACATATTTCGTATAAATTGGAACTTTGAGCACTTATAAAAAAAAATTGTGACTTACGATTTTGGATTTTTTTTTATCAGTTATGGAACAACTTATAAGAAACCTTGTATTAAATTTTCAAGATTTTCTGGCAAAAAAAAAAAATTTTATCGTTATTTTAAAAAAAAATACTTAAAAAAATTGAAAATTTCAATTGTCTATAATCAGCTCAATAAAATTCAAAATACTTTGAAAATTTAACGGTGTATAGAGAACGCTAATCTAAACATTTGGTGAAAATTTCAAGTATTTACATCGATTAGTTTTTGAGTTATAGCAAAATAAAAAATTTGATTTTGTCGAAAACTGGTTTTGCGTAAAATATACCATTTTTCCCTCATTTTTTAAGGGTTTTTCCCGGCGCGTTAAAAAAATATTGAAAATTTTTAACTTTTGACCCCCCAAAGTACCAAATAGATTCACTTTCCTTTCAGAAAAGTTGCTATATAAGGCAATCGAAGCATTTTTACTGCCCCAAATCGTGTCGACAGACACAGAAATAAAAAAAATAAAAAAAAAAAAAAAAAACACATCATTGTAAAATCAATACATTCTTCACTCCGTTCAGAATCTAAAATGACTTTAAGGTTTGACCCGGGCAAACATTTAAAGGTATAAAAAAATATCGAGTGAATTAATGTCAAATCAAGTATGAAATTCGTCTAAGTCCAAAGAGTAGTTCTAAAGCTATTGCGAAACATACCTACTGGTAGGAAGGCAATTGAAAATAACATACTTTTAAAGCTTAATTTAGAAAAATTTTTTTATGTTGTTATCTTAAGCATAATGAGTATTGATTTTTTGTGATTAATACAAATAAGTTAAGTATTACCAAAAAAATGGATAAATAAAAAAATTATTTCTAATTTTATTTATTTTATAATCATAATGTGTTTAATAATATTAATACTATTTTATAAATAAAACAAATTCTCTGTTATCTGCACACCTTCCTACGTAAGACACAATTTTAGATTCTGAGTAAATTGAAAGATCTTATAGTTTTACAATGATGTTCATTTTATTTATTTTTCTATGGAGACACTTTTTGCTCAACTTAACTTTGTCCAAAAGTTTCATCCAGAAACTCAAAAGACCGTAAATTCGATTTAGATTGTACGTACTTAGAGGGTTCATTTTGTGTGAGTGAAAACTGCCGAAAAACTGAATGATAACGGTAAAATTTGTCATAAACTATACTTTTGCTAAATGGATTTGAGCTATTTAGTTATAACTCGGAAAGTAATTTTGCTAGAAACTTGAAATTTGCACCGTGTATCAATGAGATATTGATCAACATACTTAGAAAAAGTTTGATGAGAAGTTTTGAAAATATAAAATGACCATACTCATATACTTAACTGACGATATTTCAAACATTTCAAAAATCGTAGCTGAAGATATTTTCAAATAAGTATTTTAGTAAATTATTCTATATATTTTACAAAATTGGCTGCTTTTACATCAATTTTCAACTTAAAATGTGTACAAAAAACAATTATAGAAACATCCAATCTCATAAAGTCTCATTAAGGTTCATAATACCTTTGAATACAGACAGAACAACATATTTTGAATCTTTTGGGAACAAAAAAGCTCTCCTTTGTTCAAAAAGAAATATTTTAATTGTTTTGATAAACAAATGGAGACAGTTAAACTAAAAATGGTTAAAAATATAAAAGGTATTTTTAAACTCTGAAGTTTTGCATAGAATCGTTAAACTAAAGAAATAATTTATCATTCCTTTAAATTTCAATACCTAAACCCATCATCTTTATCTTGTCGAATGAAATGAAACATACTTGATGGAGCGAAATACGTCCTGTTTTAATGCATATTTATTGAAATCTGATACATAGATATATTAACAATTTTCAACGCATATTTTAACACTAACTATCATGTTTTTAAATAATAATTATATAATAATCGTGAAATAAATAACGATAATCTTTTCTTATCAATATTTAATATTTATTATCACTTATAATAATTACCATTATTATTATTATTTCAAATTTTATATTTGGATTATATAAAAAAAATATGTAAACAAATTGATTGTATCGTCTTTTCACTCCCTTAAAGGGAGATTAGGGTTAAATGCAGAAATCGATATTTTGGTATTTGCATATGAACCTTTCAAAATTAAAATTAAATTCAAACTTTTGATGTTGAAAGGCCGACGGCCTCTTCTTGCGCGGTTTGCCGATTGTCGTTCACTGTCCACCGTGAGTGTTCGATCTCCGTTCGCTTTATGAAAAGTGACCACCGCCATACGAATTACGTCGTGTGTGAATACTATAATTTTTATTATTTATTGTTATACAGTTATTAGTGTGCACGGATCGCCACAGATCGTCAATTTATTATAAACTTTTTTGTGCGCGCTAATCGCGTCTTATTGTAAATTTTCGTTATACATTTGTGGTGTGCGCTAATCGCCACCAGTTGTTATATTATTCTAAATTATTACGTGCGCGCTAATCGTGAATTATTATGAATTTTAATATTGTATTTATTTTATATTCTGCGTGTGTGTGCGTGTGTGTGTATGTGTTACATTTTTATTTATACAGGTTAGGTTGAGTAACAGCTGGCCAGTCTACGCTTCACCAATTTGTGAGTTTTTATTTATTTTTATTATTTATTTAAGTTTACTGTTGAGCCAACCAAGCTATACATTTATATCAATTAATTATACGGTTTATATCACTTTTTTTATTGTTGGTCCTAAGGGCCATAGTTAATTATCATTCCTTATATTTATATTTACTATCACTTATCAGTATTGAGCCAAATAGCTAATCTGCAGTATTATTGATTTTTATTTATTTGTTTAGGTACCTAAATTTATTTAGTCATTATATGTTGCTGTGGTTTTTATATATGTTTGTGTAATTTAATTTATTTGTTTTTATTATACAGCAACAAAGTTACCAATTTGTTTACCATTTTTATTGATTTTAGTTACCTTTTCCCTAATTTTAAGAGTAGACACACAAACATATGTACACACTCAGACACCTCACCAACACCACATTGTCGAACAGTATTTGCGCGGCGAACACAACCACTGCTGTTCGGCTATAGAAACAGTATACACACATACACGTAGTGTGACCGACACGGTCGGTGAAAAGCGCTAATAGGTGGTGCGCTCGAAGTACGTGGTGTCCGAGCGCGCGTAATATTATTTTACGCTCCCGGCCCAAACATCGGTAGTAAGGTTACAATATAACAAATTAATATTATTTACCTGAAAAGTATGTATACATTTATTTTGACTTTCCTGCGCGACCCGCATTCATTCGTGGACCGAGATTGCCTATCTACTACGCCGGATTACGAGTTATTGCGCAGTAATAACCACGATATTTGCATTCAGCATTCCTGAATTGTTCAGATTTATTACATTATAACAGTGTATATATGAAGTTTCTACACATTTTTCTCGAGAATACGTAAAATATTCGTTAAAATAACATAAGAACTCACTTATTAGTAATTATTTCATCCATTTCAATATTTTTGATAATTATTAACATCAATATATATTATTTTTTATATAATTTTTATAACTTACGCCATCCATGTAAGAGTGATATTATGATTGTTTTTTTCTTATTTATTTGTTGTATTTGTTTTATTTATTTTTTCATATGTATTAATAATAACAGATTATTTATCTTCATTGGTGAATCTAATTAACATAAAAAAAATGTTGTGTGATTCAAGTTTATTTCCATAGTAAAAAATTGTTATCATTCCTGACTGATAAATGTAAAGATTAGTAGTTTGAAATTTATAGCAAGACAAATACTTAACTAATAACTTATGATTCAAATGAATTTAATAATAATTAAGTGTACAATAAAATTATTATTTCACAATAAGATCATTTATTAATATAAATTTAGAAATAATAACATTTTTGTGGTAATATGATAGATAGTTGTTATTCAACATTAAACATTTTACTCAATGTAATAATTTTTTGCGCTATTGCTTAGGAATGCAATAATTATAAATATTGATTTTTAACCGCACTAAGCAAATTTATAACACAATATTCAGTAAAAAAAAATAATAATAATAATAATAATAACAATATGACACAATTATTATTCATCTGATGAGTTTAAATTCAAGCAAATATAAACTCTATATATCTACAGTGTAAAAAATAACAGTACAACACTTATATTGCGACTTATTTTTGAATCATTATAAATATTATAGCTTTCAAACTTTAACTTTACGGGTTAGCATATTGTTTTTATTGGGGAATGGGGGGAAGGGGAAGTAAAAGAAACCCTATTTCCTCTTCTTCTCTTGGTATATAACTGAGTAAAAAAAAAATTATTTTACCATTTTAGTTGATTAGTCAAAATAAATGACTCATTTGAACATAACATAAATTACAGTCATAAAAATAAAATATTTTCAGGGGAAGGTAAGTGTTAGAATATTCATAGATTTACTAAAAATTCATAAATCGACAGGAAAAATATGAGTTTTACTCGTAATAATATTAATATCAGTCTGGCGATAACGTTCACCATGAACATACGCTCTTATGTTCGCTCCGTTATCTGTATTTTAATTATGTAAATTGCGTTTTCGTTTTCAACGTATATCTTATTATGATTCGTTCCGAGTTCACCTCGTACGTCTTTGTCATCAAAAAGAATATTATCAAGTTCTTCTCCAAATTTTTCTCTTCACGAGGGGAAAAAGAACAAAATTTTCACCTCACCAAACCGTTTCGCTGTTCTAGCCTCAATCGACACTAACGATGACTCTGTGTTTGATGCGGCGCCATCTTCCGGCGAAGCCAATGTTGTACCTTCATCTCTCCCTTCTGACCAGGCTGAGCCCTTGGCTCCACATTTTTACATCAGGAACATCAATAACTTTTCCGCATTCTAGGATGTATTAATAAAGACCGTCGGTCCCAAGGGGTTTGCATGTAAGTTCACTCCTTCATACCTTATCGTCTATCCCAATGGTCGCGAAAATTTCAATGTATTGGCAAATTATTTGATGGAAACTAATGCCAGTTTCGATACTTTTCGTCCTCGCTCTCAGCGTCCATTTAGAATCGTTATCAGAAACCTCCATCATTCCACTCTCAGTACTGACATTTCGTCCGCATTATCGGAAAATGGACACATATGAGGCAAGTCCGCAATATTAGAAAAAATAACAGTCCTCTCCCAATATTTTTTGTCGACATCGAACCCAATGTTAATAATAAACATATCTACAACATCACTTCATTACTAAACACGAAAGTAGTTATTGAAAAACCGAACAAAACGACATACGGTTCACCGCAATGTTTCAATTGTCATGACTATGGTCACAAAACTACTGCAATCATCCACCATCCAAATGCAGCGAAGCTCATGAGTCAGATAGCTGCACCAAGGATCACTCCAGCCCAGCTAAATGCGTCCACTGTTCCAAAAATCATACGGCCAGCTTCAAGAGGTGCCAGTTCTACCAAACTATTCTAAATCGCCACAAAATCAAGTCTTCAAACTCCAGAAAAAATATCACACATACAAAAAACTTATTATCTGAGTGCCTTCACATTTACCCCTCTCAATACATCCCGTCATATGCGGCTGCTACTGTTGGTTCGAAACCGAACATTAATCCACAAAACTAAAATTTAAAATAAGCTCTTTCAAAATTTCTATCCGATTTAACTTCCATAATTAATTCTTTTCTTTCCGCTATATTTATAACCAATTAATTATGAAATGTACTTTTAATATTATTTCTGTTATAATATACACTAATATTCCGTTCTGTTTATTCTTATCTGACATCATTATCTTATTTATTATTATATCATTATGCTCTTTATAATCAACTACCAATTATTCCTTATTGTATCACTATATTTATCAATATTGTAATTGTTGAACTATAATAGTTATACTGAAAGTTCTTAATACAAATAAATAAATAAATAAATAAACAATATTTATATACATAAAAGTGTGTAAAAAGTAAAATACACAAAACGCATACAACTTCACTAAAAACTATAGAAAATTAATGAAATATTTTTGAAAATACAATAAAATATTGTATTAAACATATAATAAACATCCTCCGAAGTGTTAAAAAAATTGTCTTAAATTTGCTTAAAAACTTGTTCAAGACATAAGTTAAAATGTTTGTTGGTATTCTTTACTAAATTATACACGTAAGCTGAACAAATTTCACTAGTTAATTATCCTTCCAGTAATTGAACTATATTTTTACATATTTCTAAGTAATTCTAACACAATATTAAATTACAGTAACACTACACATATAACACATGTTAAAGATAATTTAAAAAGAACTAATCCACGAGATATGTTTCTATTATTGAACTGAAGCCATTGAATTCTAATAATAAGGTTTTTGAGTATTTGCCAACTTAAACGATATTTTATAAATATATAGGTATGTATCAATTTTTTTCGTTTATAATAAGGGATACAAAATAACTATAGTTCAACTATACATACAGACTTTCTTAATAATAAATATCCTAAATTTTTTTGAATTTACAAGTTATATCATTTTAAAAATTTAAGAAAATTATTTTTTAATTGCATTAAAATACACGTGTTTAAAAATTTGTAATACATACCTATTTTATAATTTTTTTTTATTCATCCATCTAAACATCTATTTGTTGTTATGATATATTATAAATATATTATACATAGTTTAAATTTTAAAAGTTAATTATTTATTTTAAGTCACATTATTTTTATTATTTACTTGTAATGTCGAACGACGCAGTACTCAACAAAAAAAAAAGCGCGCAAAAACGATGTATATTTACTCGAGTTAGCCCACTTGAATTTAACCTGTGTAATTTTATCAAAATCCAATCGACACCTCCATAGCATAAAATAATAAATTCAATTGACTTGAATTTTACACGAATCGATAAGTATGTTATGTAGATGTTCCTTTTAAAATTTAAAATTGATTGGAGGACTACAGTCTAAGAAATATGCAAAAGTATGAGTACGTAAATTCCTCGAAACACTATTTCTTCAACATTATATTTTCTTTATAATTCATTCGTCGTCGCCATATGAATAAATAAATCCATACGCTGGGTCAGGCGCTGGCCATGGTGCTGTATATCGTGGGACGTTGTCGGTCATATATAATTGCTATTTGAATAGCTCGTGGTGTATAAAAGGCATAGGTGCACATGAAAAAGGGGATTTAGGGCTAGTCCTCCACAAAATTTTTTTTTGATTCGTTTTCAACTCATTAAATATTTTTATAGTTCATGACGCAAGATAAATAATATATTTCTTATATAAAATTACATTCATAAAGTTTACCATCGATGATTATTTGTTTTGTAATAATGTATTATATTAGATTTACTATTTTCAGAATTTTGATAAAAAATAAGTGGTTTCTCAATAAAAACACTCCATCAGCTCCCTGTAAAAACATCGTAAAAAAAAGTATTTCGCCCCATGGGATATTCTTTGCTACTCAGACGAGTTAATGGGGGCGGGTGTATTGAATTTTAAAGAAATGATAGATCATGTCTTTAAATAAACGATTCAGAGCAAAGCTTGAGAATTAAAATACACCGTTTGGATTTCTTTAAATTAATTGTTGAAGTTAAAAATAGATGTGAAAACAGTATATAACATAATAATCGTCAAATAATTCACTTAAATTCTTATAAAACAAAATCCTGTCATGATTTTTGAAATTGTTTCAATATTGATAATGAAGTATATGAGTAAGGGCATATCAATTTTCAGAAGTTTTCATCAAATATTAAAAATATACCATTCATATGCTTCATCAATTTTCGACTAATTTTCGGAATTTTATATATTTTTTAATTATCTTAAGATTTGATGTATGACAAAAAAGACAAGTTGTTTATAAAAAAATATTCAAAATATCTTGTTCTATCTATATTTAAAGTTTCATTATGTTTGGATCGACCAATTTCTTTGAATATATTGTAAAAGTCAAAAATTGACGTTAAAACTGATTATTAAGCAAAATTGTATTATGATTTACTCAAAAAATTGTAAATATATATATATATATATATATACTGTCTTTTATTCAAAAATAATGACATTGTTATTTTTTTTTTTTTATTTTAATTTTTGAAACGAAAAATAACGTGATAATTCTAACGCCATTACTCGGGACACGACTAACGACGTAACGCAATATGTTTCCTTATCGCAAGAATAAAGTGGCCATTTGTCAATAAATCTATTTTTCATTATTACATTATAAGGGACTATGAATTTAGGGGAAATACAAATTATGTGCGGAAAATTCTCTCATGCGAGCAATGACGGGTTAACATTTGCAAAGTTAATATGTAAGATATTGAACAAATAAAAAGCTAAAAACCATCTACGGGAGGATTGTCTACAAAACAAAAAAAAAGCCAATGTAATCGGTCGAGTAGTCCCTAAAATTTTTTTGTTTCAAAGAAAGTATTTTCACGTTTATATAGTTAGAAGATTAATTCATACTTTCTTGTTGTGTGTTTTTGTAAATAAGAACTTTTTAATATTACTTTTGCTGATGATTTATTCATTATTTTAAATAAAGGAGGTATACTAAACAACGACAACAAAAATGAATTCAAAACAACATAAAATAAATATTACTTACTATCATGAATTTCAATTAAAATTAGAATTTTACATTAGTAACAATTGACTACCATAAAACATCAACATATAATAAACTTATAGCACCAGCGAATTCTATGAACCAATGGAGGTATAAAAAAAACTAAACCTAATAAGGTAATAAGGTCTATGACTGATGCAATCTGTATGGAAAGGAGGATATACATCCACTTTCCTCCACGGTTTAAAATACAATTATTTAAATGTTTGTTTATCTGTATATATATATATATATATAAGAGAAAGTTGATTGACTGATCTATCAATGTACTATATCAATACTAATCAGATTTAAAAAAGACAGACATTATAAACCACTGAAGATATGAGAATGATATTTGGTCAGAAATTTCATTTTATTATGTATTGACTCTCTAAAAAATAGTTTTCCATAACTCAACCCTTATGTGAGTTAAAGGGGGTATGAGAGGTTAAATATGGAAAACAACATGAAAAAAAAAGTAAAATTTAAAACGATTAAAAAAATTATTTTAATTAAAAACCTTTATATATAATGTTTGGTATATTTACGTATCTGTATGATTTATGTCAAGCGCAACTTCTGCAAAATTTTAGAATAATCAACTATGAATTAATACTATTAAGGTATGCCGTAATATAAGCGCAATTATCCTAGCGTACGTTTTTTTCAGTAAATCAGAAAATGTAGTGCTTATACCATGTACAGCGTATATTGATGAACAGGGCTCGTAAGTTCATGCATCCGCATGTTTTTTCTGCTACACAGGAAAACATGCTAACTGAGATACAATTTCGTTTCATAACAGTAGTAACAATAATATAAAGTTTAATAGTGCATGTTTTTGCATGTTTTGGGTGTTAAGGCATATTTGGCATATAGTCGATTTTTTAGAGTTGTTAGCGCATATTATTTCATGAAAAAATTTTTCAGACAAATATTCGAAAAGTTTCTTGTTTCTTATTTATTTTCCCGTTTACGTTTTTAAATGATAGTATTTCTATTTATTATTATTCTCCTGTGACTACCTAGAATCCTAGCTAGTACATACTACATACCTATTTAGATCAGAGGTATCGATTCATATATATCGAATAAAATATTTTAGAAATGAAGCACCTGACTTACCATCACCCCATCACCTGTCATTATTCACTAAGGTACATGGTTAACTGCTGCGTCGTACAACTGCACACATTTTGAAACTATAAAACGTATAGTTGAATAATTTGACGAAAGCGATGCTGTGGCTGTAAAAAAATCGAAAATTTTTTTCAAACTTCAACAACTACAGGCTAACTTGATTTATATCAAAGCAAACTTTGATTGCAATAGTCGAAGAAATCCAAGACACGTTTACAAATTAGATGGGCATCACATAAAACGCTAAAAATACAGTGTAATTTAAAAAAAAAAAGTAAATATAATTTTTATAAATATTATACAAATATATCTCAAAATGAAATACCTAATATTAAATTCCAAATTTTTTCATTGTAGGTGCAGAATAATTTTAGGGCATATAAATGCATATTTTCAAACTTTTTAGTGCATATTTTGCTAATTTTTAGTGCATATTTTGCTAATTTTTAGGGCATGAATGCATGCTTATTTATGCATTTTTTAGTGCATGAACTTACGAGCCCTGTTGATGAATTACAACATTCAACCTGGCATTCTAACATTTTTTGAAATATTATTTGTATTCGTAGTTTCGTACTACTCAAACTAAGCAAACTGAGTGACATTGGGTAACGAAAACTAGTTTTATATATTTTAAACCGTGATAATCTCTAAAATTATCATGATTATCGTAATTATGTTTGATATCGACTTTCTCGTTTATTAATAAATGTGCATACCATCAAATCATTTTAATAAAATCATAATAAATTAATATTTTAACAACTAATAGATTGCATCGTTATTATTTTTATTTTCTTTCCATCAATGGAGGTGCCCTTTTGAATAAGCCTCAGATAATAATCAATATATAGGTACTTAGTGAAGTTTTATTTTGAACAAAACTTTAGTAAAAATAGATTAGTATTTAAAATTTAACAACATTATAAAATATTTAATCTTGCTTTAAAATAATAAATTTAATAATAGTCTTAATAATAATATTTTAGATTATTCTAAATTATTTTAAATTTACGAGTATCTTGGAATATTTTCAAAGATATTTTGAATGTATTTAAATGATTATACGTCTTGTTAAGTTTCATTTTATTATTTTTTATACTTCAATTTAAAACCAATATTTTATTTGTTCGATTTAAAACTAAATTAAGAAAAACTTTACAAACTTAAATTCACTTTATTATAATTTAAAATATCCCAGAAGTAAAAGAAAAAGAATTTTATAACTATTATTATTCTAATAATTTATACTATTTGAAAACATAGCGTACCTCTACCTAAAAGCAATTAATAAGTTATTAAAACTCTTCGTCTCTACAAATATTTTTTTTTATAATTAGTCCCAAGTAACACAGAACTAAAACGAAAAAATTGTAATATTTTTAACTTAATCATAAATAAAAAACATTTGAATAAAGAAAACTAATTTAAAAATATATTCTTCATTTCATTCATAATTTCAGATCAAAGAACATAGAGAAAAAAAATAAATAAATAATTAGTTGATTAGGTATTTTTCATTTTTAATTACTATTTTTACCATTTTCATATAGTTTATAAATATAAAAAAGTGGTGGATTTCAAAGGAAAATCCCGATTGGAATGTTAGTTTTTTAATTGCTTTAGGATTTCAATATTATATTTAAGAGTAAAAACTGATAATCTAAATGAATAGAGTCTAACAATATGATCGAATAGTATACATTTTTATCAAGATATTTAAGTAAGATTAATACAATTTGTTTTAATCGTATTTATTGTATTTTTATTTTGTGTTTCGTAATTGGGTGCCCGGGCGAACCTGTCCGACTTACCCGAACGTTGCATTCGTCATTTTTGAAAAAGAAATATACGTTTTAAAGTTCTAAATGTATTATTATTTTATGGGGAACATAACATTCCTAATACTACACAAAAACTAATGTAGCACATAAAAAATTAAGTATTTTTCTCAAAAATTTACAAAATAAATGTTAGGTTACAGACAAATATTGAAACACAAACTGTACTTACTTAATGAGCTGTATATTACAATTTGTTAGTTAGTATAATATAGACGATGCGAAAATGTGCTTAGTTTCTATAAAAAATAGTTTAAAATCTATGTATCACAAGAACTATTATTATACATTTGATCATTTTAATTTTGAATAACACAAGTAATTTTTTTCTAAAAATAAATTCTGTTTGCATCAAACGTTTAATACAAAACAGTGTAGAGAAAAATCATAATTATTTTTCAATATCACAGACATTTACAGCACTACTACTAAACATGATTAATTAATAACAAAACGAGGGAGAAAAGTAAAATATAAATAAAAAGGTAAATAATTTATACATAATTTAAATAAGTAACGGACCATTGTGAATGTTAAAGAATATTTATAATGTATAATTAAAAATTGCTCTTTTGTCACAACATTGGAATTACGGTCAATCAACAATACCTATTATTATGGTGGTTTACGGTATTATATTATTACTTTATAAATCGTAATCAATAGTTAAAATGAATAACGCGAAATGGTTGCGTTCGAATATTATTGTTCACTATCATATTCCCAGGTACTCAACATCTACTTTAAGTGACTACTTAAAAGGTCATAACTGATATTAAACTGTATAACGTACAGTATACACACAGGCACATTATAATACATGGTAATTTTTTTTTAGAGACCAAATATTTAAAAAAAATCTTCGATAGTCTTCCTCTCCCTATAATGAAACCTCAAAAATTGTCTTATAAATTATTATTACTTAAACATTTTATTCAGAAAACACCGTACGTGTCGACGGCAAATAATACATTACAAAACTTTCTCTTGAGACAGAATATGTACCAAGAAAAACGGTAAAATTACTGACTGAAGTAAAATAGTTTCGGAATGAGTTTCATAAGTACATTGGTGGAGTTAAAAAAACGATGGTGAAAAACAAGACAAAAAAATATATTGATCAATGAGTTCTAGAAAACGCGTGATAATGTTTGAATAACCTTTCTAATAAAACTGGCATAACGGTGCTTATCACGGGATTGTTTTAATTTAAATCAATTTTTGTAGAGCATTATAAATTGTATTTAACTACGTCACCTCTTGGTATGCTTCACATTCAACTCAAAGAGACATTTTAATAATAGTTTCTATGAAAAAAACAGTTTAGTTTACTCGTCATAGTACAATGAAGCCATGTGGACTAAATAACTAACGATATTATTTACATTTATTTTTCACATTCATTAAAAATAATAGTAACATTACACAGTTAATAGTGATATATAGAGTCCTAAAAAAAGTATTAGTATGAACAATGGAATGATAATTTTAGGTAAGTACACAATACCAGAACTCAGGAAAATTTAAATATGATTTTAATAAAAAAGGTATTTTTTTAACAAATCATATGTTTAATCACCAAATAACAATACCAAATAACAATACCTGAGCAAACTTAATTTCTTATGAGGCTATAAATTACGACACCCATTAAAAGATATAGTGTGCGAAAACAAAACTCGGTAATGTACTTATGTGTATATAATGATAAAATGTACATAATAAACATAAAATTTTAAAAAAAAAACCGGACATAATTCCCACCATCGGGTATTCTTTGCTCTACAGACAAGGTAAAAGTGAAGTATTTATTGAATTTTATAGGATCGATAAGTTATTTCTTTAGTTAAACGATTCTGAGCAAACCTTCAGTGTAAAATATACTTTTCATTTAACCATTATTAGTCTAATTGGCGATAGGCTTATTTTTATCAAAAAAATTGTTTTTTTTTTTTTTTTTTATCATACGTTTCAAAATATATTGTACTTTCTGTATCTGAAGATTCATAATGAATTAAAGTTCAATAACAATTTATACGCACTCAAAGTGGAAAATCAATGCAAAAACAGAAGATTTCATAAAAAAAATCGTATAATTAGCTTAAAGACTTACAAAAAAAAAATTCTGTCACAATTTTCAAAATTTTTTGATATATTGTTGGTTAAGTACATGAGTTTGAGTATAATCATATTTAATTACCAGACTTCTTGTCTGATATTAAATTGTTATTACAGATAAGCTCTTAAAAACGAGGTATTTTTAAATTTCTATTTCTAGCCCAAACATTTTCATTTTTGTTTTTTTTTAAACTTCCGTAAACTTTCAATAAGCCATTAATACATGGTGAAAATTTCAAATGTCTCACAATATTACTTTTGGAGTTATGACTATCACTAAATAATTAAAATAGATCTAATGAAGAAAAAATGTAATTTATGGAACAATTTACCATTTTTACTCAGTTTTTCGGCAGTTTCTCCTCACACTTAGAGAAACTATTGTGGAGAAAGAAAAATGAATCCTCAAAGTACAATTTTCATGCGATTACCGATAAGTAGAGTTGCTAGATCAAACTTTTAAACAAAGTTTAGTGTACCAAAAATAATTAACAGAACAAATTAAAAAAAAATAAATATCATAGTAAAACGAATAGATCTTTCGCTTCACTCAGAATCTAAAATTTAATGCATTTAAATATGCAAATAAATGCTCTGAAATCTTTTCATTGTTTATTTTATTAAGATCGTAATTGAAGATCAATTACGATTTCAGTTAATCATAATACTGACGAATAAGTATCAATTTAACTCGTGTATATAAGTATACTCAGAGTCATGATACACTGATAATCGACAAGAGACCAATAATTATTATTCGAAAATTTGAACTAAAATAAATGTTGTTTTATATTTTATTTAAATTTCAATATGAATGTCACTAGAAATTGATTAAACCAACCCAAGTAGTGTGTAGAATTGGGTAAAATATAAATATACTGTCCCGACAAAAAAATGGAAAACTCAAGAGTAAAATACTTCAGAAATTGTTGATGAATGCAACGAATCATTTGATACGAAAGCAATAATTTTTTTAGATTTGGTGGAAAAAATATATATTTTACATTCGAATCCACGTCGTAGCGATGACATATAAACAACACTAGTGGAAAAAATGGCAAATCCCATGGTGATTTATGTCGCGTAATCGAGACGTGACTTCGTGATATTCGCGAACCAATCGCAAAACTTATTTGGTAATGCATAAAAAAGTGAATAATTTATTTTCTTGGCATGAAATAATATACTGTAGCATACTTTATTTATTAACACACACACACACACACACACACACACACACACACACACACACACACACACACACACACACACACACACACACACACGCACACACGCACGCACGCACGCACGCACGCACGCACGCACGCATGCACCACCGGCACATATATTCTTTGTGATATACAAAGGTGGGCATTAACTTGTTAAAAAGTTTAAGTTAAGTTAAAAATTTAATTTTTTTTTAACTTTTCAACTTAATAGTTAATTATTTTTATTTTTAACTTATTAACTTTTTCAGTTAAAATTGATATTAATTTTATTTATCTTTATCGTGAAATATCAATAATGTGCGATTAATTTAATTTTTTTTTTTGTCAAATCCTTAAAAATGTAGATCGAAAAATGAGTAGGTAGATATAAAAATATCATGGTCTTTTTTTTTTCCTGTTTTAATCGATAGCTTGACGGAAATCACCAAAGTATTACATCCGCGTGACAAGAAATAGCAGTCTATGAATGGAATAGATATCAATAATATACAGTAAATACAATTCTAGTGGACAAAGCATTTAGTTGTTCAAGATATTAATACGATTCGAGATAATAAATACGAGTATGAATAAGGTTTATAATGAGATTAAAAATTGATATAGGTATAATTAGGGTTTTAAAATTTCATGAAATTTATTTTCTCTTTATAAAATTTATTTTCCATGTAAAATATATTTTTTTATTTCCAAGTGAACATTTTTAAAAGTTGGTTTATTGTATGAAATAAAGAAAATATGTAAAATAGTTACATACTACTTATATAATAATACACAAACATAAACATATAAAAAAACTAGATATCCCACTTTAAGACAATATTGAAGTCTTCCATATGTCAACAGGGAAAAATTGCATGATTGATAAATAATGAGTAATAATTTAATTATTTATATTTTTATTAGAAATAAAATAATAAGTGGTAAAAATAGTTTAATAGCCAATAGGGGATTCAATTGATAAGTGATAACTGATCAGTGATTAAAAAATATAATAAAACTAGCTGGTTTACCCGGCTTTGCCCGAGAGGTATTCAACTATTTTATATAAAAAAAATGAGGATGAAAAAACTAATATTTTCTTATATTGTACCCTACTTGGATTGGACGGCATCAAATCGAGTGCATTCTTAAAACTACGAATGTACGAATTATTTCTATGTAACATATATTGCAAATAATATAGTATTTGCTTATCTGTATTGGGAGCAATAGACAAACGTCTTTTCACTTTATTCTCTGAGTCACCCATAAAATATATCTGTAAAAACTTTGATTCTTCTGTACCGGTGGGTAATAAAGAGCCAGCCAAATGATAGACTTGACTTTGGACTTTAAATGTTGGCATGAAATTTCCATGTCTAATTTCTGTTGCACCAAAGATATCATTTGGAAAGCCGAATTATAAACACGTACCATGTCAAAAAAATGCTTTGAATTTTCATGAGGAAAATTTAAGAGACTTTTTAATGGTTCTGGTGGATCAGCAATGTCTTCCAAAACAACTTTTCCTCCTGAACAGCAAAAACCTGCAGGCTCTTTCGACCATTTCAATGCATGACAATAATTACATTTCAAATTCATATTTCCTATGATAACGTGAGAATCATTTTTATAATCTATTAATTTATCATAAGTAAATGCCGTCATTTCACGGCGACGCCATGGAACACGTCATGGTTCAACTAAATTTTCGTCAATAGGAAATTAAATGCAAAGCTGTTATTAATATTGTTTTCATTAATACTACTAACACTATTGGTAATAGGTATATTATTTATATTATCATCATTATTGTTACCTTCGCTGTTAATATTGCAGTTATCTGACGAGCCATTGTTATTTTGACTTAATCTGAGTAAACGCCGACGTTTTATTATATTCGATGAACGACCTAAATTACTTTTCCTTTTCATTGAGATAAATTTTAATAGTTAAAAGAAACGAATGAAAATTTAAAAATTATAGAAATTAAATTAAATTTTTAAATTAAATTAAAATTAAATACCACTTCTTATTATTAGTAATGTTTACTATTTAAATTCAGGCATCTTGAATATTCGACAATACATCGATACACAAACATTGAGACCGTTCCGACTTTTACGAACTTTTCCGACTTTTACGACTTTTCACTTAAAATGTCGGTCGGTCCGTCCTTCGTAGCCACGGAATGCCCGAATGCATTCATCGCGCACAACGCCCGATGTTTTTTATTGCTGTACGGGTGGGGGAAACCTGATCATAACATAACCACGGTATAGAAGATAATCTATCTAAGATTATCTAAGACTATCTAAGTTATCTTCTATACCGTGGCATAACCATCGACCGTCGGACACGCTAGGGATCAGGGAGAACCGAATTATAGTGATTGTGGAAACCCAGAACGTCACGTTGTCATCATCGCGGTCCCAAGAAAGGTTTTCCATTAGCAACGAATAATGATATGAACTATCACGTCCAGGGACGCCCGGAAGGGGGGCCAGTGGAGGCCATTGCCCCCCTGAGCTATATTGCTGCGGGCGTCCCTGATCACGTCGCGCGACGGTGATATGGAAGGGGAAGTTTGGGCGGTCACGTCTAGCCGCCGTCCGTTGCCGTACCGCGAACCTCACCCACTAAGTCTACGTAACAGGACATTATTTATAATAGTTGATAACTCCTTTGTTTTTAAAGTTAGAGAATCGACCAAATGCCACAAACCTTCTCCGCAATGAGCTCTTCAATTTAATAAAAAAATCATAACGATCGGTTCAGTAGTTTCCGGGAACATATGCCTCAAAGGTTTTCATTTTCACATTTATATATATATAGATTAATATCAATATACAAAAACCATAGACTATTAACTAGTTAATAGGTCTATGACAAATACCATAAAAATATATAATTGTTAATTTATAATTTATAACCATTGACCATTAACAGTATTTAGGTAGGGTTTTTAATTCGTATACCTTGGTTGATAAATGATACCTAACTGATAGTTATTCATAATCGATGTTTTCTGTGTTTATCAATATATTATTTCTAATCATCTATAATCACGTCTAAAAGAAAAAAAAGCTGGTAAGTGAGATGATAGTGGTACAAGTTCGTCCTTCGTTCCTTCGGTCCTCGGACAAGATATTGGTGATGAATGTATTAAGTTTTAAAGAAATGATGACTCATTTCTTTAGTATAAAACGATTCTGAGCAAAGCTTCAATGTAATATAATATATTATTATTTAAATACTGTTTACGTATTTTACGGTTATTTGTATAATTTTTGGTGAGTTATAATAATTTATTAAAGTGTGTATAAAAAAAAAATCCTGACTCACGATTTTTGAATTTTTGTTAGGATAATTAGGTAGGTATATGAGTAAGGTCATATTAAATTTTCAGAACTTTTTGTCAGATATTTAAAATTATATTACATTAAAACTTTCAAACAATTAGGTAAATTAAAAGTTCTATATTTAAGTCAAAAGTACTGTAATTGTTCTGAAAATGTTGTCCAATATAAAAAAGTATGTATTTGGTATTGGATAAAATTTTCAAGTTTCTATCTTCAATACTTTTCGATTTATGACTAAATACCTAAAATCTGAACAGTGAAAATATCGTTTACGGCGGATTTTTACCGATTTTACCGTTTTTACTCAGTTTTTCGATCGTTATTCTTGATTACTGGAAAAACTATGGAGATTTTGGTAAAATGACCTCTTTAAAGTACCATCTCAGTTCAATTTTGAATCTAAAAAGTTGCTGGACGAAACTTTTGGACAAGAATTTCTATACGAAAACGTGTTTACAGAAAAAAAAATAAAAAATAAAAAATAAACATCATTGTAAAACCATAAGATCCTTCGCTTCACTCAGAATCTAAAATCTGTTAATTGAAGACAGTATTTGGTGATTTGGCATTCATTAATGCGCAAAAATAGTTGCAATTTTAGTTGCAAAAAAAGAGAATTAATCTCATGATTTAATTTATTTCGATTCTAGAACCATAATTTTTGGACCTACATTAATCTGACTGAAATTAATTTCCTGAATTTCTTGTTTATGGTTTGTTGAACTGTTTTTACCGAATCAAATTCTTGACAGTTTTTCTTTCGCTGAAAAAGTTATACAGATTTTCAACTAATGACCAATAAAAATATCTGATTTACAAAGAGGTTATAACTGAATAGTACAATTGGATCACTTGTGCTATACAAAATATAATTACACAAATATTTTTTTTTTTAAAGACAAAATTATAAAACCAATACATTTTTCACATCACTGAGAATCTAAATAAAAGAAACTATCAATTTTTCGACATCATATTTAATTATTTTCATCATATTGGTGATGAGAGGTTAAATATTTAACAAACTCAATAGCCATGAGTCATTGATAAGACTTCAATAAAAGAAACTTTATATGTACGAAATTAGAAACCTTTTGCGTCAAATAGTGAGTTATTAATGTTTGTAATTAATTAGTTGTACGTATTACTTTATGAATTAGCTAGGTACGTGAAAGTTTAATTTAATGTTTTTTATTGAATAATTAAATAAAGAACCCTCGTTTGCCATTATTTGTTTTAATTTATCTTGGGTAAATTTACTCAAAGAGAGCATAGTGATGAATATCAGGAGAGACGGTAGTGTTTCTTCAAGTATTTAACTTTATTCCTATGTATCATTGCCAGCTCTAAGTAAGTGGTTTGGCATAATGTTCAGATACGTGAAAGAGACATGGGACCAGTGACAGGTTAAGTTTTCCAATGGTTGACAACTTGTCTGTAAAATTCGATTATTTAATAAATTTTCAAGTTAACTCGACGGAGTTCATCAACAGTGTTTTAGGAGGAGTTAAACATTATTTTAATAGGTTAATCCTTTTTTATTTTTTATTAGTCTTCAACTGTATGCTATGAACGATTTGATTTAATTTTTATGACTTAATGGTTTTCAATTATTATATTCATACGAAAATTTATTTATTATTCAACTAATCTAATGATCTTTTCTAACCAAATTTTACGGTTTTCAGTTGGAGGTGTTACCCGGATACTTTTTATGGATGAAACTACTTCCGTAAATAATATTTCAAAAAAATATCCATGTATTCCTATAATATACAGTTATTACTAGTTTTAGTTTTGTAAGGTGCACGTTTCTTAAAAAAAAAAAAAAAAAAAACCATGGAAAGTTACATTAACTCAGATAAACGTATGAAGCAAAAACAGAAAAACATACTCGGGTGGCTCTTATCGTGACAGAATTTAATTCACTTAATGTGGTGAAATATTTGTAGAAAACACGTGTTTTTAATTGTGGTATTCTATATAAGATTACAAAAATAGTAATACATTTATTCTCAGCTACGTTTTAGAATTCGGATAAAACTAAGGATTCAGTAATATTGGTCACTTATTAATAATAATAATATGCAACAATGCACAAGCTTAATTTACGAAAAACGTTTTTCTTTTAACTGTTTATTACATTATGTCTGTGGGAAAATGTTACCAATGCATAATCTGTAGTTAATACATTGAGATTTCAAAATCAAGCACGTGTACACGTAAATGACGTAACAAGGTTATGTCTGAAATACCAATATATTTACAAATTATGCAATTTCGTATTACGTTAGGTTCGTAAAAAAATCTCTCCCGTTTAAAAAAGGGAAACTCTAATCGTCTTTAGTTTAACCACTGTGATAGGTATTATACAGTTTAATTTTATCAATTATTTAAATTTGTCATCGAAACATTTAAATTAGTGGGCTTTGGAGAACCAGTGCTTAATTTGTTTTTGATCTTAAGAAAAACGAAGAATGTATTGCTTTTACGATAATGTGTTTTTAGATTCTAAGTGAAGCGAAAGATCTATTAGTTTTATAATGATGTTGATTTTTCTTTAAACACTTTTTCGGATTGTAACAATACAGCAAAAATGGCATCACACAACTCTATAGATCGAAAATTGTACGTGGATGGTACTTTAAAGAGATCATTTTTCTCTATTTTATTTTATTTTATGATAATAAACAGGTTTGAAACCCTTTTGAAAATGCATACATATTACATAATTACAAAACATGCATAACAAAGAAAAAAAGTTAAATTACAAATAATGATAGATAAATAAGGTTAATTAGATTCGGTCGCTAAAGTTGATAAATATAAAAAACGAAAAAGATTAACAAATAGTAAAATTAAAGATCTATTTTCCTCATTGGATCCTCATTGGCCATTAACATTAATGATTCTCTATTCTCGATAGTATTTCCAGTTGTGGGGAAAAACTGCGTTAATTGTATTTTTTTTTTTTTTTTAAATTAGAAATATGTTAATACGGTGAAATGGAGCATTTTTACGAATATCATTAAGTTGACATGAATTATTTTTGTTATTATTTCCGAAATTTTTTTACTTGAAAGCAAAAAGTTTCATAAATTGTTTAGCATAAAGTTATACTAGTTGTACATAATTAGTTGATATTAAAATATTACTACTTGGGTTTCGCTCAGAATCGTTTTCCAAAAATTATGATTTATCATTGATTTCAAATTTAAAATAATACCACGCTACACGAAACGTTCACAATTCATAAAAGTGGCTTATCTAAAGTTCTCAACGCTCAACACCATTATCTTGTCCGAGTATTGAAGAATAACTATGGGGCGAAGTATGTCCAACTTTTTTGTCTTGAAAAATATTATAACACATTATATTTATATTTTTCGTAATGATCCAGAGGTTCGTGACTACAAGAAACTTACGAAACTTAGTTTCTTTATATGATTCAACATTTAAAAAATAATACATCAAATGTGAAACTGATTATATTTCATGCTTTCCCGAGTATTAGCAATTATGGACACCGTGGGATCTCAGTGCAATTTTTGTTTTTCAAATATTTTTTATTTATTTTTGTTATTTCACATCATAGTATCAAAAAAAAAAGAAAATTAAATTAAGTTTCGCTGATATAGATTAAGTTTGATGATTTATTTACTAATGCATGTAAAAATTATGTGTTCTTTTTCAACTTCATTTTAAAATAAATACACGCTTATTGAAAACATTCAATATCTTTACTCAAAGCTATGAAATTCTAACTAAGTTTTAAGTGCCTTATTATGATATAATAATGCACATTAATATGATCTCAAAATTTTTTTCTGCGCAACAAACCTTATTTCTTTAAATGCAACCACCTATTTTAACCACTAATTATTTTTCGTACAATTTTTCTATTAATTTTAGTAGTTTAACCAATTCCACACGTTCGAATTATAGAGTTACAGCAACTAAACGAAAAACGACAAAATTCTGAGACCATAAAAATTTGTAAAACTAAATAATAATTCACTTAAAAACCAAATTGAAATTATTGCACGGCTCTGAGCAAAGAATATATTGAGTGTTTTCAATTGACATGTGTACAGTGTACACGTATATCACCTATTATATATCATATTACCTATATGATATCAATATACTTACAATAAACATAAATGGAATTGTTACTGCACGATATAATGTATCACATAGCACACAAAAAATAAAAATAGACCATCTTCGGTACTGCAGTAGATAACGGTGAAACAAGAAGACGTTTGCTTCAATTGTTTGCGTTACCGATTATTCGACGTGATTATCAATTGAATTTACTGGCTATAGCCTCAGCAAGATAAGAAACTGAGCTCTATGATACATACGCCTACTGATATCAATATTCCGGCTAGTGACTGATGGCGAATCTGATGATATTTCAAGAGGAATTAATTGGCATCATGGGAGTAATTCGAAGAGTTTTTTATCTAATGAAACCACATTTTACAGCAAAATAAATGTCCAATGATAGGGAGCTATATTTGAATCACCTCTTTTCTCTAGATTCACATCTGCTCACGTAACCAATACTAGACTCTAAAGTTATATAGATTATTTTATCTGGCATTCAATAGATACGGTTTTCAAATCTCGGGACTGTCTACCTAATACGATTTACAAACAAATATTAGACATTTAGTATGCGTTCGTACATCATGTCAGTGAAGTATTTAAAATTATTTAAAGTTTCATTTTATTTTAATTTGTAAAAATTCACAAACCGTTTACCATATTTGTATGTATTTATGAATTTGATTTGAGACTTAACCCATCTTCAGTACCCAGGTACTAAAGATATAAATTAGACGTGTTTGAAAATTGTGTGGCAAGTATCTCGTTTAAAATAGATACTTACCTACGTAAAAAAATTCTATGAAGTGCAAGTTTTTATAAGAGCATAATTGTTATTTTATAAAGCCTTTAGTTATGAAATTATCAATAATTAGATTAAAATGAAGTTCATGAAAATCTCGTTTAATACAGGTAGTAACATTTTTATACAAATTTTCGGTAGTTTTTTCTTACGTTGGTAAAAAAATTTGAGAATATTGAAAAAAATAACCTTTTCAAACTATCATATAGATGAAATTCCTGATCTTTAAAGAAACTGAGCATAACTTTTCAACGAAGTTTAAATTCAAAAAAGTGTTATCAAAACAAAAATAAAAAGTAAACATCATTATAAAACCAATAGATTCCTCTTTTCACTCAGAATCTAAAATTAATAAATTTCAATAAAGATATAGTCATATTATATGAAGATTTTTATTTTTAATTATCGAAACACTTATTTATTTGTCATAAATACTTTTTATTTTCTTTTGGCAATACGTCATATCAACATAATATTGTAGACTATAATACAAGTATATATTCCATTGTAATTATGAACAAACATGCATATAAATAAAATTAAATTTTAACTGTAAAATAGAAAAATAACGAGGCTACATGTTTTATTTTATATTCACAGTAGAAAAAAAAAAGTATGATTGCATTCAAACATTAATATTAAGCTCCAAGAACATTTTACATGATATAATGTAATATAAATGGAACAATTTTTAATAATATGATGTTGTTATAATATTGAAAAGTGCTACAAATACTTACATCAGTGATGTAATATCACTCTGTAGGTAGACATAAAATAAAACAAGACGTCTAATACCTAATTAATAATTAATAACGATTAATTGAATGTCTTAGATAACATTAATATTATAATGGTGTAAGTAATTTTAATATTTTTACTTTCAAAACATGGATGCTTATTTGTTTAAACCAAGATATAAACCAAGATGTTCAGCAATTTAAGTAGGTGTTTAAAATATCGAAATGGTCATTATTATTAGTAATGAAGACATATATTAAAATATATGTATTCGGAAGAACGTACCTATACAACAGTGGCGTATTTAGGATTTTTCCAAGGGGGGATCAAAAAAAAAATTTAATAGGGACCCCTTAATTAGTATTAAGCTTTAATGACTACTGAACAAATGTATGATTTATATACTATTATTTATATACTACGTTAGTATAAATTTGAGGACTTATCTCCATGGCATGACAACAAAGTTAAATAAGAGTTACAAAATACATGGAAGAATGAGATCACATATTTAAATGAGATCAATTACAAATAAACCCCGTAAAATCTTGATTATTTTTTATTCTAATTTTGCATTTAAATAATTAAATATAAAACTACATGTTAACATACAAAACTATACGTTTTGAATAACTCAATATAATTTATATTTAATAGTTAACAGATATTAAAAAACAACAATGTATTTTATTCTGAATTATATTTTACTTTTATTTTATATATCAAAATTTAGTTTCCTAGATTTTTTAGATAATTCGTCCACAACTTGCTAGTCAAAAAATCGAAATATTTCACAAATTACTATTTACCAGTGTCAAAGAAGCATAGAGCTAAAATGAATTTAGATTTAAATAAAAAAAAAGTATGCGTCTCAAATTTTGGGGGGAGATCAAACCCAATGACCCCCCCCCCCCGTTAATACGCCACTGCAATACAATTATACAAAATACAAAAAACGATATATTAATTGTTAAATTTAACAGCAAATTATTTTCATTAAATAAACGTATTTATGTATCAATAAAATGTCAAAGATTTATACTATTATGTATGTAAAATTATTAGGCCAGAAATATTAATGAGACTATGGACATTTGGTTTTTTTTTTTTTTTAATTTCAGTGGACTAAAGCCTCAGCGCATTTTTCCTATTTGCGCCACTGACATACGTCGTATTTCGGCCTCACCTCAAATGAGAATTCACGCGAAACCACGTACAGCGTATTGCGATAACGATTCTTCCGCTCTGCAGAGCGGATGCTGCAGCAACTGTATCGCGAATATCAGTACGTTAACAAAACGATACGAAACACGCGTCTCAACTCGATTTGCTGCGGAAAGTGCTCGCGGGCTTAACGTAAAATGTAAGCGATCGTGCGATTATATCACAGTATACCCGTTGGTGTAATAATAATAATAATGATGATACGAGTTTTGTGTATTATTATTATTATTGTTATTATTGTATGTGCGTGCGGTGGCAGCCACCCGGGGAGGATTTAAGAGATTCAATCACGCGTTCGCCCGTCTCGGTACGTATAGCCGTTGTCGTCGTCGTAATCAGTACGATTATAAATCTTATCGGTTTCGTTTAAGAGTTTTCCCTTTAGGCTCACCACCCTCATATTCTCTCCCGGACGAGAAATAATGCCACCACACGCCTGAGTCCACTGCCGATCATGCGTCCTGCGAGCACCCGGAGAGGTGATTTTGTGGTCTGGATTCCGCTTTAGTAAGCACTAAAAATAATTATCATTCAAAACGTTTATTCTTTGTCAACAACTTTTAATATTTTCATACGTATATTTTTTTTTTTATCTGGTAATTATTTATGACATTTTCAAACATTTATACCTATAATGTAAACTACAAAACATTTTTAAGAAATAATATTGGTTTCATCAGAGCAATACATTTATTTGAGGATTTATCTAAAGAAATAAATAAAAAAATAGGAATACATTTTAATAACATTTTTATCACATAAGAAGAAAAATTTAAACTTTTCAATGTTGACACTCGTATAACAAAAATTATTAGACAAAAGCAAATCGTTTTGAAATTTCTACATACTGCTCACGAGAGTTTTTGAATATCAATATTTTTAAATTGTTTCACCTTTTTTCAAGTAATTTTCTAAATAAAATAAATACTCGTTTCAATAAACATAAACCAATCTTAAAAGTTGATTAACACATAATATATAGGTATATATTTGTCGTTATTGACACTGATACATATTTTTTTAGCCGTTAAATTGTGAAAACACTGTAGATCCGCTCCTTGACAAAATTTCGAGTACGCCTCTGTTGTGTGTATATTATATATATATATATATATCTGAGTGAAATAACATTTGTTTTTCATACCTTCACGGTCGTCTGGTCATAAAACCCACGCGCCGATACCCGAGTTCTCCCGCCGGGCCGTCCGTTTTCATCCCGTTTTCCAATAACTCGCCAATGTGCCCAGACACGGCCACAGGGACACAACGATATGGGATTGCGTTTCATCAAAATATTTTATTAGTCATAGCTGAATAAAATCTAAACGAGTGGAACGTAGACGCTATTGTCGTGTCACAAGGGTCATCCGATCTCCGTCATGGCTGTTTAAAACTTTGAGCGATCGAACTACACGTTCTAATCCAGATTGAAAAGGAGATCCCAAGATGCTAAAGCTCCATCTGATACGTTAACATTGTAAAGAGACGATGAAACAAATTTATTGAGTATGATATCGATCAAATAAATACAGTTGCGTCGAAGTATTATTGATATGCACGGTTCTGAATTCCACACACTTTGAAATGGTTTTAAATACTCACTTTAGGTACACTATGCTACAGTACATATTATGTTACCTTAACTTTTTAATTTGAACGTTTACACTTAAATAGTTGAAGTCAGTAATACTTTGTCACATTATATTTGAATTGTTTTATCATATCTTATTTTAAGATCAATGCCACAATAGGGCTTAATATAAGTTACTGTGTGTAATATTCATAAATACCAGCGATAACAACTGTTTTTATGTCTACAGAGTACAAACCCCAAGAATATCTACTTAATAAAATGTGTTACAGTACATGTATAGTAAAAATATATTATATTATTTTATATAAATCTAATTGTCACAGTTTCAAAATATTCAGATCATTACAGTCCATATTAATGAAATAATCTAACTGTATTGTATTGCACATTTTTTACTATCTTTGAGATAAATTCTATTTGTAGATCGTTCATTGCTTGTGACACTATATTAAATCTATTAATGTATATCGCTAATTTGTTAATCTAGTTATTTACAACATATTATGTTAATATTATTTTTATAAATAGCTAAAAAAAGAAATTGTTGTACATTATACCTAAGTTTGGATGATTTTGTCAGGAAAACTTTATACATAATAAAAAAAAATTACACTGTTTTATTAAACAAAATTATGCGTAGAAATTTGTCTTCTAAAGAACTCTGTATGAAAAAAAGTATTTCATCGAAGAGTAATGATTAATTCAGTGTATGAAAACTATATGACACTTAATATTTGCAATGATAATTTAAAGTTGACGGTTAAAAATATTGAGTAACAGTAATAATTATTAAAAAATAAACATTTTTAGATTTTTGTGTAGTCGCCCAAACAATTAATAAAAAACCACTCCAGTTAACTTGTTTTGTTTCTTGGTGAATTTGTGAGACTTTTACTGTAGAAAGGTACTCAATATTTTTTTTGCAATAACATCATCTTAATTCTTTTTCTTATACAAAAAAAATATCTATATGTCAAAACACTTAACTTATTTTGTGTCAACGAAAAAAAAAACTTTTTTACTTATAAAATGTCGTACTTGAAACTTCACAATATTAATTCCTTGCAGGCTACAGCACTTGACGATTAATTATATTTATAGTCATGCCCATACATTTCTTTGATAAATTCTTAAAAGCCAACTTCAAATTAATGTACCAGACATTGTATTTTTCTATGGTCAAAAGTTTTGGCAACTATTAAAAAAAAACATTCCACGATAAAACAATTTAACTACAGCTAAAAATAATTATAATACATAATAATAAAAAAACTAAAACTAAAAGAAAAGATTTTTTTGTTAACATTAATTTAGAGTACATTTTGAATCAGTTAGTAAAAAAAAAATACTTCGATACATGCTTATAACATATAAAAATATATCATATTTTAATTTAATTTAGATTTTAGATTCTGAGTGAAGAGAAAGATCTAATGGTTTTATAATGACGTTTATATATATATATATTTTTTTTTTTTATCTGGAGACACTTTTTGCTCAACTTAACGTTGTCCTAAAGTTTTATATATATTATAGATCGTAAATTCGATTTAAGTGATACTATGAGGGTTAATTAATCTCTCATCTCAATAGTTTTTCCAAACGAGAAGGAAACAGCCTAAAATGGAGCGGAAACGACGAAATTCGCCGTAAACGACATTTTCATTAAATTTAGTCATAACTTCAAAATTAATTTTGCTAAAAACTTGAAATTTTAAGCCTATATTATTGACGTATCAATACATGATTTAAAAAGTTTCAAAAAAATGTATATAGGATAATATATAAATTATGGGCTAAAAATATAACTTTGAAGATACCTTGTTTTTAAAAAGTTTATCCCTAATGAAGTTTTGAATATTTGACGAAAACTTTTGAAAATTTAGTGTAACTTTACTCATAAAATTGTCTAACGATCCTAAAAAAAATTCTAAAATCAGAATTTTTTTTTATAAGTGTTTAAGAAAATTAATAATTGATTGTTAGTAATCAACTGTTTTTACGTCAATTTTAAACTTTAGCAAATTATTTGAAGAAATTAGTCAATCCATACGGTACATTTTAATTCTGAAGTTTTGTTAAGAACTGTTTAACTAAAGAAATAATCTATTATTTGTGTTAAATTCAATACACCCATCCCCATCAACGCGTCCGAGGAGCGATGAATACCCTATGGGGCGAAGTACGTACTTCATTTTTTTTTTTAATTATTGATGTTTTTCAAACTCCACTATTTTTGTGTTGACTATGAATTATACTCGAATATGATAAACAATTAACGATAACATAGAATATGATACTCAAAAGGATATATTATGCAATAACAAAACGCACACACATTTAATAAATATCGTAAATGGTTTTTATTTCTCAATATTAGTTGAAATATCAACAAAACCAATTGCGTATTTCTGTATTAGTATAGTATTCTTATAAACTCCAAATGTCACATACGGAAGATGTATTTAGTCAAGAGTAAAATATAGGATTGAGAGAGCTAAACCCCAGATTTAACTAAAACTCCCTCCTTAAATTTATATACATACATATGATATGTGTGTGTGTGTGTGTGTGTGTGTGTGTGTGTGTGTGTGTGTGTGTGTGTGTGTGTGTGTGTGTGTGTGTGTGTGTGTGTGTGTGTGTGTGTGTGTGTGTGTGTAAAATAACAAGATTAAAAATGTATTGATTGATTAATCACTTTTAAGTCTTTACGTTGTTAAGTACTTTAAATTATTGTTCATTTTACTGTTGTTCGATTATTAATTAATAATGAAAACAATAGTTAAACTTAATGTTGCGTTGAAGTGTTAGGTTATATATTTAATTTAACACAAATATGAAAAATTCAAACATTTTTTTTTTGTTATTTATAGTTTAAATAGCCTCTTCTAATTTTTCCTACAGATAATTTTTCAATTATTCACAGTCAATTAAAATTAACACATTATTAACATAGTCAACTTTGTGAAAAAGATTCATCACCAATAAAAATTTTCATCATTACTTTGTTTATCAAAAATTAACAGAATGTAGATATCATATTTCGTGAATTCAATTCTCTCAATTTTTCCAGACAACCATGTATACTACGAGACAAACGTGTCAACCATATCATGTTAAAATAATTAAATATTAAACGGAACATTGATCGGGGGAAAAATTGCCGTTCCTAACCCTTTGCACCAACCACCCTTGACAAATGGGTGCGAGCATCGAATACTTGACCTTTTTCCAGTCTTGCTTCCCGTCGCACGTCTGTTTCTGAAACTCATGATGCCTTTTTAGTTTTTCTCTGGTGCATGAACACTACACACCGATCACATCGATCGACCACTCGCTTTTTGCTGGGGAGGCATAGTTGAAAATGTAAGTATTTTATATTATTAGACTAACTAGGTTAGTGTTTTAGTAACTACTATTTTTTATCAGTCCAGTAGTTTTTTACTCGATAGTGAACAAAGAAACTAGTAGATATTCATTTATATATATATATATATATATATATATATATATATATATATATATATATATATATAAACCAAATATAAATTTAACAATTAAGTCATTAGATAACCAGTTAAACATTTAAAATCATTTTCTTTCCATCGAAGTCAATGTGAATAATAGCTGAAGTAACTAATTTAATATATCACTAAATATGAGGTATATCGGGTCCGCGGTAATTTGAGTACATTTTAAAGCGATTATTTGAATCCCGCAGAAAAAATGTAGTAGGTGAGTTGGGTTCCGGCTATATGTATAATATGTACCTACTATCAGCTATAACAAGGGTGGGCAACTGGCGGCCCGCGAGCCTTTTTATCTGGCCCGCGCTACATTTTCAAATTGCATTAGGTACCTATAGGTATACAATTTTAAACTTTATCGTCTATATTCTATAATCTATAATGTCTAGTACATATCCTCAAAACTCTCACTAAACTGCAAATAACTATTTATATTTAAATATTTAATTAAATTATTTTCAATAACGCTTTTTGTATTACCTATGTCCTATTTCATTATAAACAAAATAAATGCTATTTAAAATGTATATTTTGAATGACCTTTTTTTTTTTTGCCTTCTATGCTCTGGCCCGCTATATTTTAAATTTCAAAAAATTGGCCCTAAAGTAACTTTGAGTTGCCCATCCCTGAGCTATAATATCAACTAGAAATTACAAAAACTTAATGATTACTGATTATATTGAAATTATTATTCTTTTAATATTGAAGTCTCTATTTTCTACTGATTGGCTCATCTCTAATGTAAGTGTAGAATAGAGTGAAAAATATTGAATTAATTGAAAACAGAAGTAATAACTAAACAAAAAAACCAAACTGTGATTTTCAAAGACGACCATAAATTTAGGTTTGAAAATTTTGAATGATGTTCAGAGATGGTCCTGCTGCAAAAGTATATGTGTAGTTATAAAACTGTTTAAAATGATGTTAATACAGAGATTTTTAATTTGATCAAAATCACGATAAACTTTAAAAGTTATCCCAAATATTTTTTCAATTTTTCACCATTCAAAACCTTGCCATATTCCACTTGTGTTTTTTATTACTTGATAAAACAACTAAACGCGTGTTTATTTGAACATCCTGTGAATAGATGTGCGCAGTGTAAATTGCTATTTTCTCCCAATATTATATTTATTAATTTAAATTTATTTATTAATATTATTAATATTAATTACTTTAATATTAATTAAAATTACTATACACAAGGCTGCAAAGATTGTTTGGACTAAAATTGAAATTAAAAAATGCCGATTTCGTTTAGGAAAAAATTAGTAGAAAAAGATTCAAGCTCTTGTTTTAGCCCACTCATACAAAAGTTTTAACTCAGAAAAAGCAATTATTAAAATATTTTTTTTAGTTTACCATTTCTAAGACCTGGAGAAGTTGAAGATTGTTTTGTAAAAGATTTAATAACCATACAACCGAGTGACAAGCAAATATGGTTGTTTTCCGATAACATAGGTACTAGTCACTTTTATCTCACTTAATGCTGCATTTATCCCACTAATGCGGTTTGATTCTTCTGTTACCACCATACGTACAACAAATAGTTGTGAATCATATCATTCACAATTAAACCGATGCTTTTACAGACCACTTCATAAAATTTTTAACTTAATTAACGAATCACTAAAAATCTAGAAATATAGCCGGAGACGCATATTAAACAACGAAACACAAACCATATAAATATAAGTACGCTCAATAAAGAACAAAACGTAAGTCACAAGAGAGGGCAAATGACAACGTACCACTAATAATATAATTACCCGATTAGAGTTTATTAGATCCGCGTAATTTAAGTTTTAACGAGAATACAATATTATAATTTAGGAATATATCAACATAATATTAAGTGATTTGACTTCTAATAAAGTTTATTAAACATTAAAAATAAAATTCATATATATTTTTTACTATACTACCTACTTTTTTTCGGAACTCTACTCACTAACCATCAACCCCTACACAATACAAAATTAACCGAGAAAAGGTTACGGGAGACCCAATTTACCAATTCTAAAATAATATATATTTGGGTAATGCATGAGTATACTTTAATTCATTTTACCAAAACCCATAATTCTTTATTGGTAGTAATTAACATACACATTAAGAGGCGTGTTAAGGAGGGAAGAAAGTTATTTTACTGTGTTGTGTATTATAGAAACAATTTTTAGTATTAGATATTATTTTTAAAATCATAAATAAATAAATATTTTTAAGTTATGTTTTTATTTTATTCGAGATTTATAATAAGTCTTGTTAGAAGCCACAAAAAAATGCATCCTATAGATTTTAATGTCCTTCCATGTCTGAAGTTATATACATGTATATAATGCCACTAATTATCATCAAATAAAAATAAACTTAAAGATGCCTTAAACTGATTATAATTTATTATTTAAAATCAAATTGAAACGATTTATTTTACCCTCTAAATTATCAAATGCATATTAAAAAAAAAAAGTACATTTCATTTATACTAAATACATTTCTTCGAAAAATCCCTTGCATTCTACAAGTGCTTACCTATAAAAAATGCCAAAATATAAAATTTTAAGAGTGGATGTGGAACACCTGAAAGGTGAGCTAATGACCACTTCGACGAAAGTACAGTATTGTTTTATTCTTGCATTCGTACAATATATGATCTACCGCATGACAATAACTAGGTACCTACCACAATTAACTTGTGATCTACTAAATATAATATTTCACTAATTGTATAAAACAGTTATAACATAATGTAAATACAAATTATTATTACTATACTTGTCAAATAAATCATTGCAATTTTTATAAAATAAATACTACTAAACAAATGTTTGAAATAAAGTATAGTATGATATTTATTTAAAATTGTACTTAATACATAAAAACAAGGTACCTTAAAATAGCAAAACTCGATTTTTTTTTAAATATAATCGTACACTTTACGATTATGCCGTATGGAATCGATTAAAAAAAAACCAGCGTGTTTGTATATTAATCGATGTCAGCTTTAATCAAATGATCATGTAACATTTGACGATGGAGTGACCATTGATTGTTCGCAAAATTTTAAAGCAATGAAAATAAACCTCACTATAATGGTAAACAGGACCAGCAGTTAAAATAACAATCTGTTTAATGTGTTACATAATACACGGTAGATCACTATAATACATTATAAATAGGACTCGGATTTTGTAGCAAATGCTTCTTTTGAGGGGAGTGCGATAGAAAGATAATTCTTATACATAAATACGTTTTGGATCGTTCCGATTTCAATGGAGTAAACTTTTATTTTTTATGCTTTTTTTCACAAAACCTGCTCTTTATTGATTTTTCCCCTATTTGGACCTTTTTTCTTAATTTTTACATATTTTTCTTGAAAAATTAATTAATTTCTATGTATATTATACTTGGACTATATTATTATATACACAATCTCGTCTACATAATTACAAATGTTGGATTTATACCATAAACAATTACAAAATTAGAAAATAGAGGTATTTTTTATTTTTAATTCAAGTATTCGCATTTATACATTTATTTTTTCAAGCGAACTCATGGTAAAAAATATAATTACTGTGTTAGAAGCAAAACACAAGTTATATGAAGCTCATGGTGAAATAGCGAAATTGATTTTAGAAGAGTGTAATTGTGTTTTTCAAAGAATAATGGATGGGTAGAACTTCAAAAAATCAATAGTATTGATAATGGCACTGCACTTAACATTTATATGGAACAGTATGATTTAAATTATTTAGTTTATATGAAATATGCACCGATTACATCGGTTGATGTGGAAATGTCTTTTTCTATGTATGAAAATCTACTAGAACCCAATAGGATGAGTTTTAATGAAAGTAACTTGACCAAATATATGGTCGTAAATTCATTTTTTAATATTTAATTTTATGTGTAATTTAAATTTATTTTTTTTAGAATTAAATTTAATAAATGCTTCTTTTAGTTTTGTTTTGGCTACTTAAATGCTTTTTAAGGATTAATTTTGCTATAAAATCCGAACCTTAATTATAAAATACAAATTGTGCGGTAAATAGCATATTGCACGAAACCTTTATTCCGCATAATGTTCGAATAAATGAGAAGAAAAAAATGTACATTACATTGCATTTAGATATTCATCATGTCATGATTTATAATTAATTATTTTTGACCAATTAAGTTCTGATGAATCTACCTTTTTTTCATTGCTATTAATTTATAAGTGAAAATATTTAACTCAGCATACTTGAGAATATAGAGTAGATAGTTTAAAAAATGTAATGATGTTCAATGAATAGTTTCTTTATTATATAGATCGGCGAAATAACTGAAATGAGAATTTTAAAACTTAACTTTCTCGATTGAGAACCTTTTTAGGTTTTTTTTCAATTTTTGGTCTAAAATTAGCCATACAACATCTTCCGCAAGGTCAATCGGTCGAGAGCAATTTACGCTTGAACGACCCGGTTTCTGAATACTATTTAATTTGTTTGCACAACAATAAAAGAGCAAATAAACCAAGTAGAGGAATAAATTAAAATATTTCTAAAAAAAAGTGATGCTAAAATATTTTTGGAAAAGTGCCAATTCAATTTACATTTAAGATGAGTTTTATTATTGGTTTTACAATAATGTATTTTTTTATTTTGGGTCTGTAACCACATTTTTTTTTGTTGCAGGAAGTTCAATGATTTCATTTAGCTCCACAATAGATCACAAAGTTTTGAAGATTACGAAATTTTTATGTTTTTCCAACCTTAGAAAAAAACTACAAAAAGCCAGTAAGATAATAGTGGAGGAAGATCATCTTTCATTCCTTTGGTTCTCGGACAAAATAGTACTGGTGGGCATAAAGAGCCGTTTTTACAAATCCATCATCTAGTAAACGATACTTGTCATTTGATATTATTTGAAATTTGAAATCAATGGTAAATAAAATTATTGTTTTCAGAAAACGAATCTGAAAAAAATTTAAGTATACATTTAAAATGTATTTAAATATCCATTTAAATGAAACCTCTTATGCTAAACAATACGTATAATTTTCAAATTTTAAGTAAAAATAGAGATGGAATAAAAATGAAAATAATTCATGTAAGTTTAATAATATTCATAAAAATGCTTAACTTTATCGACAATCCAAGCTTGAATAAAAATAATTAACGCAACTAGTGACGGACTGGTCAGGTCGGCGAAACGGCAATTGACAACTGGGCCCCCTTCTAACAAGGTCTCTTGAAACTATGTTTCTTTTTTAATATTACTGACCAAATAAATATACAAATTCAACTTGTAGTAAATGTATACCATAATGTCATGAAAATATTGTACAATTATAACTTTCATACAGTTGCGTTCACTAATCTGTACTTAGCATATAAATGTATATTAACTCTTTCTTATGCACAAGTACATTGTGAAAGATCGTTCTCCAAACTAAAAATAATAAAAACAAAATTAATGTTATGAATTAGTCAAGAACTATTGGAACCTTAATTACTTATTAGCATTGAAAGTGACGAAATCCCTAATTTAGATGAAATAATAAGTAGTAATGCACATTGATCAACAGAATTGAAAAAAATGCTTTTATATTAACTACCAATATTTCTTATTTTTTGTGTAGCAAAATCAATTTTAGATTCTGAGTAAAGCAAAGGATCTTATAATTTTACAGTGATTTTTATTTTTTTTTCTGGAGACACATTTTTTCAACTTAATTTTGTCTAAAAATTTCATCTAGCAACTATAGATCGGAAATTTCATATAGATGGTACTTTGATAGTTTATTAAGCACTCATCTCAATAGGTGAGACGAAAAATAGCCAAAAATGGAAGGTAAAAAATAGCGAAATTCGCCGTAAACGACACTTTCATTAAATCAATTTTAGTAATTTCGTCATTACTCCAAAATTAATGTTTGCTAAAAACTTTTACCATATATTATTAACGTATTATTACATACTTTTAAAAAAAAATTTTTGAATTTCACAACTTTTGGATTAAAAATAGAAATTTGAAAATAACTTGTTTTCTATAATTTATCCCAATAAAGTTTTAATATTTGACAAAAATTTTTGAAAATTTAATATGATCATACTCACACATTTCTCTAACGATTCTAAAAAATTTCAAAAATCGTGACTGGATTTTTTTTATAGGCATTTTAGTAAACTATTACATGATTTTTTTTACGTAATAAACAGTTTTCACGAAAATGTTCGACTTAAAGTATAGATTTGAAGAAATTGATCAATCCAAACATAATGAAACTTTGAATATAAATAAAACAAGAAGTTTTGAATCTTTTCAATAAAAATTGTCTTCTTTGTCAAACAAAAAATTTTAGATCATTTTGAAGAAAAAAACCTACCGATAATTAAACGAAAAATATGAATTTATAAACAGTATATTTTTATCCTGAAGCTTTCCTCAGAAATCATTTAGCTAAAGAAATGATCTAGCATTTCTTTAAAAATTCAATACACCCATCCCCATTAACTTTTCCGAGGAGCCAAGGGCGGATACAGAAGTCCTAAACGGGGAGGGGGCAATTTATTATTTATGGACTAAAAAAAAGTCAATCATATATTTAAAAAAAAAAATTGTTAATTTTCTAAATAAGGCCGAATAATATTATAATAATAAACACTATTATACTGTGCGCTATAATGTATTTATTTCTTTGAAAAAACGAATTAATCTTTATATAATGTTATAAATAGGTATTTACCAAAAATTAAAAAAAAAAAAATTAAAAATACCAAAAACATTTACCATATTTTTTATAATACTTAACAATTTACTAATTAAAATTATTCAAAATACATATTATAGTAACTCATATAAATAAAATATTAAAATATTTTGAATTTATTTTTCGAAAAATTATCTATCACTTCATCGATGTCAACATGTTGATCTCGGTAACAATGAATGATAGCCAATCCAGAAAGTCTTCCTTGTAACATGTTGCAACGCGTCCAAGTTTTTATTCTTTTAGGAGTGGAAAAACTTCTCTCTGCTAAAGCTATACTAACCGTAAAACAAGCTAAAATATTTAACAGTGAATATATAGTTGGTAACACATCTTTATCACAATGTTCTAAGGAATTTAGAGCTGTATCAGGAATATCATTTTTTTTTTTTTTTATTCCAATATTCTTTCACAAAACTATTTCTCCTTGCAACTTTCTAATAAAAGCTTCTTTATTCGCTAATCTATCATTTAATCTATGTGTATTCAGAAACTGATTCCAAATAGATTCAAATATTTGTATTGTGTTTTCTTCAATTTTAGAAACTAACACTTTTGTCACAAATATTCCTAAATTATACAAGCCCAATGTTTCTTAAGTGAATCTGGATTTCATATCATTAATAATATAATCTAAAAACGGAATGTATACTGTTACACTGAAATAATCTTCAACATATTTAATCTCTGGATTTGATCTGTGTTTCTGTGTTAATTTTGTTCGAGGTTTTTTCACTGTAGTCTCTAATTATTCCATTTTTTCAACAGCTTTGAAATACAAATCTTCAAACTCTTTTTTGCTGTCTTGTCTAAGTGTATTTAAAATTTCAATAGTTTTATTTATCCAGTTGACTGCAGACTGCTTACTGTTTATAAATTTTTTTTTTTTTTTGTAAAATTAAACTGAGTGGTTGTGTAATCGAAAATATATGAAAAGCTACATAAAGAATGATAATGAATTTGCAGTCTATTGAGTTTAATAAAACTTTGGCTTTACTAGATGACTCTCGATTATCCCAATTAGTTATTTTTAGAAGAGAATCCATAATTTCCGAAATTCCAGTTAAAAATTGCGTCACTGCAGTGTGCCTTTGAACCCACCTAGTTTCACAAAGTGGATGTATTGAGGCATTTAGAACAGACTGTAATACGCAATTTCGTTTCAAACTTCCATGAAAAAATGAAATTATTTCTTTAATTTGTCCAAAACGATTCCGAATGGACTGAATTTGACAGCCTTTAGAAATTGCAAGGTTATTGTTATTCGACACAATGAGCTCTTCAATTTTAAAAAAAAATCATAACGATCGGTTCAGTAGTTTCCAAGAACATATGCCTCAAAGTTTTTCATTTTCACATTTATATAAATAGATATGTTAAAGGCCTTATGTTTTTCTAATTGTACCTAAATGGAAGGGCCCTTTTTAATCTAGCCGTTCAAGTAATTTGTGCCCAGGCCGCCACTGAACGCATCTGATTAATGTGAAAACGAAAATATAGCTTAGGCTTATTAGACAGATTATGAAGAAAAAGCTAGTACACAAATTTCAAATCTAATAACACACATACACCTACGTATTATACATACACCTATCACGCTTAACGAATCGAATGGCTATATTTAAATAATTACACACTGTTCGACATAAATAACGGGTTTAGACGAATGATCATAAATTATTCGCGTTACATAAAAAGATTAAAATCAGGGTAAATCGACAGGTGCCCATGTAGATATAGTACACCCTGCACTGCTGCTGTAGAACAGCATTTGAACCAACGTGGAAAATAATTATTTTGAAATTTGCTTTTTTTCTACTTGAACGGACAACCATTGTTCGTGATTTTTCCGGGCCTCGTTCTCTTTTATTGCTTTTTATCCGTAACCAGAGCCGAACGAGTTACATAACATGTTACAACTTACAAAATACAAAATAGAACTTGCTTTTAAAACACGTTGGTGTCGATCTAAATACAAGACGCGATGTCTCATTTATTATATGTTGCAAAATCACAATTAATAAAATATCTAGTACACGATTCATGATTGAATTATAAGAAATGATTAATGTTCTATTATACCTCAATACATATCAGAAATCAGCAAATAAATCATAACCAACTACACACATGAATTTCAGTATCTAAAAAATCAGTTGAACATTTCTAAATTTTTAAATTATAATATTTTAACTTACACATTATATCAAATTGTAAATCAGTACTGAGAAACTTTCACACTACAAAGTCTTACGAGTCATAAAAAACGAAAATTAGGATCATTGAAAAGTTCATTAAATAGAATTACACATACAGTGAAAGTTTCTTAATGGTTCCCGAAAATAGTTCATTTAATGGAAATGAAGTTATAAAAAAGTTTCACCATACATTAGTAAATGTTTTTAAATAATAAGGTTTCGTCTTCTTTATAGTCACGTTCGTCTCTCAAACGATGATTTAATGGCATTTTCTGCCATATTATTTTAGTAAAATACATCATATGCCTAATATATGGGGTAGGGACTCCCTTTAAAACGAGTCGTAGTCCCCTAGCCTATTAATAGATCAAGACGCAGTGCCTATAAATATTCAACTTAGTTATTTTAATATACTGAGCACACTAATCTTCAATGGCGCCAAATAAGTATTTTTATGAGGTGATTCGCCCCTATATATAATTATGGTGGTAGGTGAGTGGGTGAATAAATCCACACTTTGAATCTACTAGCTACGCGATATCTGATCAGTAAACTATAGATATTAAGATACAATAGGCGATATGCTGAATTTTGCCTAATAGTATCTTCGTCTACTCGTCTTTATTGTCATATATTTACACGATGAAGCTTAACAGCCCCCAGTGTTCAAAATACGAGTATATGTTATGCTACGGACAAATCACATATTTTACAAGTGTTACATTGCTTATTTATGCGCATATATATATATATATACAGGGTCCGTCAAAACAAACGCATGTTTTTAAAATTATCAATGTTTCAAGTGGAGAAGTCCAATCGGTGTAAGAGACGGCTCGTTTAAAAGCCGATAACATGCAGTTTTGGTGCCAACATGGTGTGGAGTGTGCAACAACAAGTGTTTGTACTGTAAACGGTACTTCGAAAACGGTAAATCTTTCGTTCGAACGCAGCGATATTTTCGTTCTAACTTCAATATTCCGCGTCATGAAACGATTCCTGACCATAATACCATTTTGAAATGGGTCACAGCATTCAATACAACTGGTATGGTATTGATGAAAAAAACTAACGGGTTATAAGATCACCTGAAAACGTGGACAGAGTAAGGTTGGATACATTTCGAAGCCCCAACCGATTTGTCCGTTTGCGCGCTGTTTCTTTTGGGATCAACGAATCAACTGAACATCGGATCTTAAAAATTGATTTAGCGTTTCATCTCTATAAAATCCCAGTTTGCCAACAGTTATAAGCAGGTTATTACTACACTTACACTACCAATAGTGTGTTAATTTTTCTAAAATTTCTAAAGGTTTTTCGCCAAAAATTCTCCAGACGTCTCATTTCGCGCTTTGGGGACATTTCGTGGCCCCCTCGCTCCCCTGACTTGTTAATATGTGATTTTTTTTGTTGGGTCACTTCGAATCAAAAGTTTATCAATACAAACCATTAACAATACAAATCATGATTTGGTTATTAGCAAACGATTCTAGTACTTCAGTCTCGATTTTAACATGACAATCAGTAGCGAAGTGAAATTTCCTAAATTCATGTTGGTTAGGAGAAATTAATTTAAAGGTTTTTACGTACCAATTAAGTCTGTTGTAAATTATTTTTTCAAGAGTTTTACTAAGGGTGCAGAGAATAGATATCCCGAAGGTGTGTGTTTCTGTCTTGATTTTTTTTGGGGAATTGGAATGATTATTGCATTTTTCCACAATAATGGGATTTTACCGGACAACCAAATTTTATTATAAAGTTTGAGGAGTAGAAGTTTACCTTTAAAAGAAGGATTTTGAAGAAAAATGACTGATATATAGTCAGATCCGCAACTGTTACTTTTTTTGCCTTGGAGGCTTGAGTCCAATTCTGCTATGGTGATAGATTCATTTAGAATATTACTTTGATTTGATGATATTGTGTTACTTGGTAAAATAATTGTTTCTTGATTTTGTTTATAACTCAAAAAATCAGGGTTTAAACTCGAGTTACTACTATTACAATAAAAGTACTGGCCTATTTTGTCGATTATCTCTTCGGGATCTGTAAACATTTTTTGATCTACTATTAGTGTTTTTATTTGTGTAAAAGGGATTCCTTTAAAAGTTTTAATTGTGTTCCATGTTTCGGTTGGAGATTCTTGACTGGTTAAACTGGACGTAAAGTATGTCCAAGATATTTTTTCCTTTTTTATAATATACCTTACAAGTGCTTTGTATTTTTTAAATAGTATAAAATCTAGAAGGTTTAGCGTTCTTTTGTATTTGTCAAATGCTGTTTTTTTCTCGAATAACTTGTTTGATATTTTTGTTCCACCAAGGAACCGGAGATCTCTTGGCGGTGTAGATAGTTAATTCAAATATGTCTAAAGCTGCATTTGTAATGAGGTTAGTGAATTTTTCCGTGTCCTCTTCTATATTGTTGGTATTAGGCTAAGAGATAGATTCAATATTTTGGTCGATTTTATTTTGGTATGTATTCCAATTGGCGTTTTTAATTTTCCATTTTTCCTTTCTGGTAAATATGTTGTGTGAGTTTGTATATTTAAGTGACATGACAATATTGTGGGAATGATCACTACTTGATAGTTCAGGTATAACGTCCCATTCTATGTAGGGAGTAATTGTAGATGAGGCAAATGAAAGGTCAATGACTGAAAGGGAATCTATGCTCGGGCTAATTCTTGTAGGCTGGCCATTATTGAGAATATGAAGGTCTTTGTTACTATAAAGTATTTTTTCAATTATGGTGCCTCGTGGGTCGAGATTAATACAGCCCCATAAGGGACTATGACTATTAAAATCACCTAAGAGAATATATAGGTGGGTAATTAATTATTAATGTTTTGAATGTCTGAAGGGACAAAATTATGTGAATCAGGTAGGTAAATATTGCAGATGGTTATTTTATTTTTGGCTGAAACGTTTACGGCAACTGCTTCTATATTTGTATTAATGGCAATTTCTGTGGAATGGTAGTTTGAATTCATCTAGGTGGCCACTCCACCGCTAGCTCCTCCAGCATTGGTTCTATTTGTATAGTACGTTGGGTAGTTTTTAAGAGAGCCAACCTTGTTGTCTGTAAAATTTGTTTCTTGTATACTTAATGAAATTGGATTATATTTGTTTATTAATAATTTTAATTCGTCTAATTTGGAGAAGAACCCATTGGGATTCCATTGAATGACATCAAATGTATTATTCACGATTAGGTTTTGGCTGTGTATAGTTGAACGAGGGTTAGGAAATTGAGTAAAAAGTTTCGTCTTCATTACGGTCCACATTAGAATTTGGATGGAAATTGAAGTCTTGGATTTTTTTGAGATTATTTGGTAATCTAGTTAGACGATTTTTTATGCTTTTATCAAGTACTATGGGGTGAATAAATTTAATGTTTTTTGCAATTCTTCTGGATAACTATTGTATTCATTGCATAGCGGAACTAGGTCGGGGCGCATTTAAACATACTATACATTGTTTCACAACCGGTCGTTGATAATTGGCCCATTTCAAATTGCGCGTGCAATAATATTGTTAGGTACTAAGATTATAATTATAAAATATTCATTATCACATAGTCCATCATCATAAAACAACAAATCAAAAGATTTTCTAAATATTTAAATTAGGAACGAAATTAACTAAAAATATGCGTTATTTTACAGATTCATTATAAACATTATAACAATTCATTAAACTAACGAACACATTATTTTTGTTCCAGGTGAATTTGAGTTCCTCACAATCCATTGAGTGTTTTTTAAAATTCCAAACTCCTTAACCCATTGATTTATATCATCAATTGTTTTTAAATTACTACGGACTCCAATATAATTTTAATCATCTTCGCTCACTATAAAAGAAATTCGGAAGTATAATTTTGTATTATAAATATTGACAATTTATATCGGAATTAACAAAATAATTTAAAATAATAATATTTATTAAATAATATAATAATATTATTATTAAGTTATTAGATGGTGCTTATAATTAATATCGCGACTCTCGATAATGTAATAATGAATAATTTATAATTAATTTATAAATTGTGGTCCTAATAATAATATTTTTACACGCGCAATTAGAAATGGGCCAATCATAAACGACCGGTTGTGATTTGTGAAACAATGTATGGTTTATTAAAATGCGGTCAGGGCAACCTTGTGCATTTTCGACAACGTTTTTGAATTGGTTAAAAGATAAGGAGGTGTTAGGAATTGTGTTGAAAAGGTTATGATCTGGATTTAACAGTTCGTCTATTTTAGAATAAAAACTATTATTTGAGCTGGTACTGGTTCGTCATTTAGGTTTTTTTTTTCATTTTCTTTAAAAATGATTAGTGAGTAGTGACTGGAGTGCGTCTGATGGCTTTGTGTATTTTGTGGGAGAGGCGATTTAGGTGATAATGATTGAGAAGTAGATGATGGAGCTGGGCGTTTGACTTGTATAGATGTTATTACGTTTTTAATTTTGTTAGAAGTCGCTTTAAGTTTATCGACTAGTGATGTTTTATTAGTTGGGTCATTGGATGATTGATCAACGTTTTTTTTTGTTAGGTTTTGACTGAGTATATCTGTTTCATGGGTGGAGTTTGTATTTTTAAAATTAAGTGTGAGTGACGAAGGGGATAAATTTGGATCTATATTTGGCGGTAGCGATGAATTGGGGGCAGTCATTTGGTTTTCAGTATTGTTGATATTGTTGATAATGTTGATTTGATTGGATATGTTCTTACATTGGCTAGAGAATAAACCTGTTTGATGACATTGAAAACAGGTTACAGTGTCGTCAGTAATAAAAATTCTAAACGTGGTATTCTCTAAAGCAGCGTTTCCTAACCTGGGGCACTCGAGATGATCTCAAAGGGTACGCGGAAAAAAAATTGAGTAATGGCGGAAAAATTGAATTTAGTTTATTTAAAAACATTCGTTTCGGAAATATGCAATACAAGGTGTGGCTGTTAAAAAACGTGATTTGTGATAAAAATATAGTTTATTTTAAAAAAATAACAATTCAACTACGATCCCCTTCTATATATTCTCCTCCTCTATGTACATATCGCTGCATACGTGATTTCCACTGTTGAAAGCAATGCTGGAAATCATCAGATGCCAGGCTTTTGAGTTGGTCCGCCGTTTTTGTTTTTACCTCTTCTAAGATATGAAATCGAGTTCCTTCTAAAGCATTTTTCGATTTTGGAAATAGATAAAAGTAACAAAGGGGCTAGATCTGGTGAATATGGAGGATGTTCGAGTATTGGGATGCGTTCATAGGCGCCCGGATGGGGGGGGGCAAGAGAGGGTATTTCCCCCCCCTGGCTTTTTAAAATTAGTTATAAGACATATTTTAGATTTCATAACATGAACAATTATTTAAAGAAAAGTAAATTTGCCAGTTGCTTTTTTTTATGCTTATTTTGTTATATTTTTAAACTATTATTACCAATATTTTTATATACGTATATTTTCTTGTTATCTTATCGATTTTATTAATGTTCGACATAGTATTTCATGGTATCATAGTATTTAAAACTATTAGGTTTGGTTTGGTTAAATTTTAGGCACTGTGATGTATAAGAAATTCAAATTATTATATGTATTAATAAAAAATAAAAATTATCATATTTTAAATCAATAAATTTACTTCAAGTGAATTTTTTTAAATATTTTTAGGATTCAGAAAAAAATGAAATAAACAAAACATTTGAAATTTGACATTGGGAATTTTATAAATCAAGGATAAATTATCGGACGATATCATATAATATAAAGCGTTGAAACATCCATTGACACCCGGAAAGTCATTTGGTTTAATAAAGACTCAACTCCGGGAGGTCGATTATTTCGTCATCAGTGGCTATACGATTATCCATTTATTTCATACTCCGCAAAACTTAAAGAAGTTTTATGTCGTTATTGCGTACTATTCAAACCTCGCTTAGATCAAAGAGTGCAAGGTCATTTCATAATAAAAGAATTTTCCAAGTAAAAAGTTTTTCATGACACTGTAAAAAGCATCTTAAATCAAAGTGGCACGTGAATCAACAAATAAAACCAACGATTTTTGTAAAATTGTGGAAAATAAAAACAAAAGTATTGTACATTTTATAAGTTATTCACTGCAAAAACAAATGGAATCTAATCGGAAAAAATTAATTCCAATCATAAAAACTATAATTTTCTGTGGTACAAAAAATATTCCCTAAAGAGGAATTAATGACGATAATGCTATCTTCAATAGTTTGTTGAAATTTAGAGTAGATGCTGGTGATATGATTTTAAATGATCATTTACAGAATTTTTAAGCAAATACAACTTATATTTCCCATCGAGTGCAGAATTATATTTTAAACATATGCGATGATGTGATAAGAGAAAACATTATAAAAGACGTTAACTAAAGTAATTTTTTTTCCATAATTGCTGATGAGTCTTGTGATATATCTGGCACAGAACAGCTATCAATCGGATTAAGATTCGTACACAAAATTTCAACTGGTGAATTTTGTGTTAGAGAAGAATTTTTAGGATTCGTACCACTACAACAATTAAATTCAGAAACAATATCAGAATCAATGTTGTCTACTCTTCTCAAATATGGACTTGATTTAAATAAAATGTAAGGTCAAGCGTAAGATGACTGTTCCACAATGGCCGGAAAAATAAGTGGAGTTAAAAAACGAATTCAAGATAAACACCCAAATGCGAATTTTTTTCACTGTAGTTCACACAAGTTGAATCTAGTAATTAATGCTTTAAGTGATGTTTCAGAAATTCGTAATACAGTAGGAACAATAAAAGATATAATACACTTTTTCCGTGAAAGTCCACTTAGAAGAAAGTATATTCCAAACGAGATTCCAAATATTTCCCTTTTTTGCGAAATACGTTGGACCGCCGTCCGGCAAATATAAAAGCATTAGAGTATTTAAAGAAAACATAAATACAGTATTAGAAGTACTACAAGAGTTATCTGAAGGTGGTGATGTAAATCATAAAACAAAACAACGTGCTTTTCAGCAATATAACTCTTGTACCGATTCGACTTTTTTAGTTTGCTTATTTGTTATGGCTGAATATTCTTCTATGCTTGAACCAGTAGCCAATGTACTTCAAGGAGTTAACCAGAACTTGATGACCGTGAAAAATCAAATTACTAAGCTCACACAACTATTTGAACAACATTGAGAATCTCCAAATTCTACCTTTAGTGTTCTTATAAATATATAAATTAATTTGCCCCCCCCCCCTAGAAAATTTTCTGCGGGCGCGTATAGATGCGTTTATCAGCCATGCATTGCTTTACGGAGAATGCGTTGTGCGCTGGCGCATTGTCTTGATGAAGAATCCACGCTTTGTTTTTCCACAAGTCTGGTCTTTCCTTTCTCACTCTTTCTCTGAGTTTAATTAAGACTTCAATATGATATTTGATATCATTCTTATACTAAGTCATCGGTCATTTTGAACAATTTCGTTAACTTTTTTATGTTTTCTTCGGTTTTTGATGCGCTAGGACGACCTGATGTTCGTCATCGTCTACCTCTTCCGGTCCCTCACTAAACCTATGCCACTCAAAAACTCGGGTACGTGACATGGTCACCTCCCCATATACCTCAGTCAACAGTTTAAATCATTCCGTCGGAATTTATTTTAATTTAACTAGAAATTTTAGATTAACGCTTTGTTCGGTTTTTAAACTCGGCATTATTCCGGCAATATCGTATTATAGCGTCTACTTCTAATAACGCGTGGACGCAAATTAAATTATCAAAATAGATAAAAATGATATAATCTAATGCAGAAACTTTTATAGTCTATAAAACTTTTTCGTTTTAAACAACCTTATCTGATCTCAAGAACTTATCTACCAGTAATTCCGTTTTTAAATAGCCACACCTCGTATACGTTATTCTTATTACAAATGAAAACTTGGTCACACAAATAACAATTTTTTCTCATCTTATAGATATGGATTACAGAGTATAGAATGTAGATCATAGAATACTATCTTATTATAGATGATTATATAATATTATTATATGGTAGGTTGCGGTGTTGGTGTGTATTGAACTTCGGCCGGTTTATATTGTTATCGCACATTCATCGTGAGGACATGAGATTCAAATATGTTTTGAAAATCATTCTTTTCAATTAACTCCAAAATTACACGACTGAAATTGACTTCAGGCACTTGCGTATTTATCTGATACTTTTTTTTTACAAATAAACAATTTATATTTGGCACTTCAAAAAAATGCAATAACAATTTTCAGTGTTTCGGATGAAATTAAATCAATGGTTAAAAAAAAATAGATTTTTGGAGGGTATGTATCAAAAATGACCAAACTGAGGAATTTGAAACGTTACACAATTTTCTATCAGAAAATAAGCTAGTTATGTCTCGGGAAATTAAAAAAAACATAATTGAACATCTGGAAGGGTTAAAATTATCATTAAGATTCCAAACCTGAAAAAGAAAACAATTGAATTTCAAATCCTTTGAATGGAGAATTCCTTTAAAAAGCTACATCTTTATCAATCATAGAAAAAGAAAACTTGATAGAACTTTCATGTAACACAACTTTAAAAAGTGAGTTTAAGAGAAAACAACTTAATTTTTGAGTAGATATTAGAAACGAATATGAGCGACTCTCTGATAAGGCAATTGAGTTCCTATTGCCATTTACTAGTACGGAGTTGGTCGAAAGAGCGTTTTCTTCATATATCTTTATTAAAAATAAGTATAGAAATAAACTAAACACAGCTCCAGATTTAAGATTATATCTCGCATCATTTGAACTTGATATTAAAAAACTATGTAATTTGAAACAAAGTCAAGGATCTCACTAATTATTTACATTTAAATTTTTTGTTTATTAAATAAGTAAAATAATTAATGTTTTTTATGTGTCTGATTACTCAATATAAAAACACATACATATTACATTATATTATATTGTTATTTTTAATTAAATGTGTTAAGAGTGGTTATGTGAAAAATTTAAAAAAATATAAAGAGGGGTACATCTAGAAAAATATTAAACTTAAGGGTACAGCAGGAAAAAAAAGATTGAAAACCGCTGCTCTAAAGTAACAGTGATCGAACTAGGTACTTTTGAGGCACATTTTTGATTTATAAAAACTTGTCTGCAGTACCTTAGAATGTGTAAAAATTGTTCAGTGGAAAACCGGCTATCACGTGGGAGACTGGAGACATGGTTTTGATTCCTTGTTCCTTGAGAGCTTCTAATATAAGTTGATTGGGTATAGTTGGGTAAGCGTTAGATAAAATGATTCTTTTTGAATCGTTAATAAGTCTACAAATAGGGATTTCTATTTCATTTACATAAATAGAAAAATGGGTTTTAAGTAGATTTTCCATGACAGTTTGACTGTTGAAAAACACGTAGAATCTGTTGTTTAATATTCGAGAAACAAATTGTATGTTTTCAGCGGGTACAATTTTATTGATTGCGGTGACATATTCGATTTGTTTGATGTTATTGATAGAATTAAATACGATTGCAGATACATCATTAGAGGCTATATCGGCAAATGTTTGAGAATTACGATTGTGTTGGGTAGTAGAGTTAGTATCCCTAATATCCATTATAATGGGCATTTCTCCCATTATATTTTAATTGCCTATTTAATTGGTTTAATTGAGACTATGGAAATAATCATATTACCTGAACGCTGGGCAAGATAAGAGTGTTACACGCAACAGCTATTGGAAGCTATAAATGCAATGACTGTGCAAAACATACGTGTTGCATGGTCGGACAGTGAACACGAACTGATTTTATTATTATAAGAAAATACAATACAAAATACAAAATGTAAGCATTAATTATGATGATATAATAGATAAATTCACCAAATCAGATGGATAAAACAATTTTGTACTCTGATTATTATTGTTTTGCATTATATGTTTCAGGCTTTGTTATAAATCTTGTAAAATCATTGAACCTAATTATACAGATTAATTTGAATTTTGAACACGTATACTTTATTTGATATTGCACATAAGAAAATGTTATTATAATTAATAATTTGTACTTTTACTTAATTAAATAGTTACATATTGATTATCGCTCACTAATAAATAGTTTAGAACGTTATATATTTAAGACACTAATAATACATTGTCAAAATGAATGATACATTTAAAAACATTTCAATATGGTGTTCATAAACTAATATTTCATAAATCATTCTAAAAAAAAAATGTTTTTAATTTCATTTTTTCAAGTGGAATAACTGAAGTATAAGTATAACTTATCACGCACAGTTGTTTTTATTTTTAAATAAAATATAAACAAAATATTTAAAATACCAAAATATTAAAATGTATTGTTTCACTAACATTAGAAAAAATAAAAATTTGAATTAAGACCAGCTTATATATATATATTTTTTTTTAATTATAAAAGAAAATAGCAACCAATATTAAAATCAATGCTTAGTCATATTAACATAATAAACATATTTCTTATCTAATTTGAACTAATTTAACAAATTACAATTAATCAGTTGATCATGTGTGCAAATTCAATCAGTAAAATGTTGATTATCACATAATAAGAGTACAATATTCTCAAATATATTTTTCATAACATTTCATTTTAAATACTGATTCAATAAATTAGTTTGTTTGTACAGTAAATAAATAAGAAATAAAAAAATACATAATATAAATAAGATTGGCACATAAAAAAAAAGTATACAAATACTTTAAATAATAGTTTGTGCATATTTATAAAAACATATTACAAACTCTAACATGAATCAAAATAAAATATTGATCAAAACATTTTGATTGAAAAGTCATTATTATGCTTTCAATTAACATTGAACTTAAAGCTACAAGAATAACAAAATATGATATTAAAAAAAAATACTTCAATTGATTAAATAACAATAATAATATAACAATATTGAAGTATGGACATCATATTTTAAATATTAATATGATTGAACATTATACTGAAATAAATAACGCATAAGCAACATATTTTTCAAAAAAAAAATAATAATATGTAATTTACAGAACTAGAAAACATAATGTAAATGTTTTAAATTAAGATAAAAGATTTTTTTTTAAAAACAAAAAAAGTTATTTTTACTTTTTCTCATTTTGTGTTTCTAATTGGTAATAAAAAAATTTGAATACCCTCAAAACACATAGATTAAGTACTTAAATTTTAAATCTGTGACATGCTGTATTTAATAAATATTTAAAAAAAAAATAATTATAAATTATTATGTAAATAAAAATATAATATTTTACATAATATATGTTAGAATTCAATGCTAATGATAAATTGAGCATACATCTTTGGATGAATGATTATATGATTTATGATATTTCAACAATATTTTTTACCTTAAAACTATACTTATTCATAAATTATACATTAATACTTAATTGTAACCTACTAAATCATTTACAACAAAAGAAATCAACTAAGCATTTTGAAATAATTAAAATACTTTGTGACATTTAATCACATTACTACTATCCAATATACTTTTGTTTAATTAAACATTATGCATACAAATAAATATAATATTTTTACAATATAATTTTGTGACAAACGTAAAATTAAATTAAAACATCTAGTGAACACATAAAATTGAAAGTGAGATCCATTAACACATCACTTTTCACTAAAAGTAATAGATTTTGTAAATGTAAATATAAAGTAGTATTTCTCAAGAAAAATGCTTTGTTTAAAAATCAAACGAATAAAAATATATCTAGTTATTTAAGAGAAAGAGTTAGTCCTTATATAAAAAAATATAAACTTATAACATATTTTATTATTCTATTTTTAATTTTTTTTTTTTTTTTTTTTTTTTTTATATATATATTGATGTCTTTTGTTTTAAAAAACTATTGAACCTCAATCAGAATGAAAATGATCATTTATTAAATGAACTCATATTGGGTTACCTTAAATATGAATTATATTAAATATATTTTATTTGTTTTTATAAATTCTTGCAAAAGTTCTCAAATATATTACCTTGATCATTGGTATTTGGTGAATCACTGTTACCAATCACTGAACAGCAAAATTGATTGTCATTGTAATGATTGTTATTGTTGATTGTAGTGATGGGTTTAAACTTATCACCGAATGGTGGGCATAATTCAGTAGGCATTGGTAACTGTGATGGATGAGGAGCTTGTGGTGATGAGCAATTTAGCAGTGACATAGGGCTCATATTGAATATATTAGGATGCAACTTCAAATCAGGAAGTTTTACCACAGGTGTCTGAAAATTTTTTTTTTTGTTAGAATCACATGAAATAGTAAATATATTGTTTAAATATATTTTAATTCATAAAAATCAATTTTTTTAGTTCAGATACTAATAAATCGCTTCCGAGAATAGATCACATGAATTAATATTCATTAACCAAGTTAAGTGTACTAGAGATTAGGAAATTAGTAAAAAACCTCAACTAATTCTAATACAAACCACTAGGTTAATAAGCATCAATCATCAGCTCGGCCTATTGAAATATCATCATGTATATTTTATATATATATATATATATATATATATATATAATGCAATAATATTTACTTATGAATATACCAAACAATTAAAGTTGTAAAATACAAATAATATATATATTTTTTTTAACATTTTATTTTATTTTACTGTCACAGTAATTTAGAAAAAACAATAACTTATATTCTAGTAATTATATAATACCATTCTTGTAAATCAATTTATATTAAATCAGAATATGGGACTAAGCATGTAAAAATAAGTCTGTAAAACAATAGTTTCTTGGACAAAACAAGTCAACAAGTTACATCATGTTACTACTTATTTCTATCATATGGCCCCCAAGTTCATCACGGTAAAGTACATAATTATTACTATTATCTTAAAAAGAGTAAACAAACTAAGACAGTAAAAAAAAAAATTTTCATTAATACTTAAGTATAAACATACAAATTAGTGTAGAAAAAATTTAAAAATTATAAATATTTACTTTTGTACTATATCAGTTTTTTCCAGCAGACAATTAAAATAAATTGTTTATAAGTAAATAAATTTAATTCTTTTTGAGACAATCTATTTACTTTTGACAAGTCAGCTAACAAACTTACAATTTTATATTCTATAAATAAATTATGAATATAAAATTTTAAGTATATTTTATTATGTTGATCAGTTTATATAATCGCTTCCGAGAATGATCACTCAAACAATGTTTTGAATAGATAAATATGCCTCAATGCTGGGAAAATAATCTCAACCAACAAGATACAAATAAAATCTTTTCTAAACATCAAGTCAGCCTCGGCCTGCTATCATCATTTTCAACAAAATATTATAAAAATAATTTCAAATATTGTATTTTTAAATATATTTCTGAGTTATAAAATAACAGACTCAGTAGGTACTTACATATTACATAAATATAAAATTGTTGTAAACCTTTACATCAAACAAAGTTGTAATCGTTATGTTTTATACAAGACAACAAATTTTTAAAAGACAATTTTACAAATATCCTAGTTTTTAATTTACTTACTTATGATTAAGAATACACATACATTTTCATGCACTAAAATGTATCTAAGTATGGTATAAAATATGCAGTAGAAATCATTAAGGTAATCATTTTTTTTCAAGGAGAAAAAAAAATGGAAAATTTTCATTTGATTAATATTATAAGTTTATGACTTAGACTTAATGAGACATGAATTTAAACAAAAAATTATGATTCGGTATTTACTTAGTGCACAATAAGAAATTGTTGTAGTGAACTTTCTTAACAAGAACTTAACATCAACTTTATTTCAATTACTATTTAGTATTTAGTGATTAAATATACTTTTTGAATTTTCTACTCAATAAAATATTACTTTACACCTTTATAAAATGTTGATAACAGCTTTAAAATTAGTTTCACTTTAATAGACAATAAAAACTCTATTTTTTTTTTAAATATGCAAAATTATGTAATTATTATTTGATGTTCAGAAATAAACAATTTGTAAAGATTGTCACTAGATTCAAATTAATTTGATTCCTAAAGATTAGATATATATATAATATTATAAATTAAAAATATAATCGCATAAAAATCCACATATTAATTATGATGTAGAATTAACCTAATTTAACATAAATTTAATATTATATTTAGCCTGCTTAATTTACAATAAGTTAAAATTATAAAAATTTCAACTTTAAAATAAAAACAAAATTAAGAAATTTTGTCATGAATTTTGAGATTTTATCCTTCATTAGTAGAACATATTAAGTTTTTATCATTAAATACAACTGTATACAATATATACAGAATACATATTAGAAAATGTAATATATTAAATAATACAATACTGATATACAGTACAGTCTTGTATTATTCAAATCACTAAGGGGAAAGAAATTAATAAAAAGGTTATATTTTTTGCGTTATTATACATTAAATATAATATTAATATACATAAATGAATAAAAAAATTTTGAGTTGTCAATGTTTTTGAGTAATCAAGACTCTGCTACATATTATATAATATATAAATATTATATAATATTATAAAATATATTCTTTTTAAACAAATTCATGACACTGAATAAATATAATAAAACTCGTTTAAGACACTCTTCAAGGAGCCAGATCACAATAGAGTGTCTTATATGGGTATTCAAAAAAACCTAAATAGTTAAAATATCAATTTTATTAATAGTTTCATACTATTATTTTTATTATTCAACTTTATCAAACAATTGTTACGTTTAGACTAAGTTGAATTTTTTTTTTTTCTGAAAATATTTTAATAATTTTATACATACGATAAGTACAATCAATAAACTAGTAAAATTTCTATTTTCATTATTACTCAATAACTATAATTTGCTGTAATCTTCAGAACAAAAGAATTCCTTATCAAACTATAGTAAAAATCAAGCATTTTAATAGGTGTTTTTATTGTTGACTAGCATAGGAAATTTTAGGGACCAATGAAAAACAGCTTTTAAAGAAAGAAAAGGTCTTAAACAAGTTTTAATATAGTATTCATGGGCGCCGACTATTGGGGAGCTGCGATGCTCAAGCACCCCATGAATCATTCTATGGGGTGCTCTGCACCCCATGAAATAAAAATATAGAGCAATACGTAATTTAATACGTTTATAATTTTTTCGTTGTATAATATTTATGGCAACAATATATTTTGGATGTTTTGATAACTCGTTCCTAACATATGTATATGAAATGAAAATAATTTTATGTATAATAATTAATATGTATTAAAAGTTTTAATATATGAAAAAGTTCGTATTAAATAAGGTAACAATTTATGTTGAAAAAAAATTATTATTTATTTAAATTGACATTTATTAATATCTAAGGATTTTAGGCACCCGGCGAAACTCGGCGTCCATGATAGTATTATATACTAGTGATATACTATACTACATGATAGTATTATATAATTTAGTTTCATAGGAGTTTTAACCTAATGCATATTATAAAAAATAAATTAGAATCAAGAATAGCTACTTTTTTGAAATTTAAAATACATTATACGTGAAACTTAGAACAAACTTCCACTTCATGACATTTTCTACTTCAAAAAATATGTTTGGAAACCATTTTGGGGGTAACATTGTATATGTAATTCTATTATGTAAATTAATCTAAAAGACAAATTTATTTTTTTGCTCAAGAAACTTAGTAAAATGGAAATTTCAGTGTATTATTTTTATTTTTAATAAATTTATAATTATCTATGCATGTAATTACTTTATTCTCATCTGGAGGTAATACATTATTCTCAATGAAACTTTCTTCGGGGTTCATTCTATTTGATATAGGTTTACAATGATTCTTTTCATTTTGATCGGACGTTGGTGATTGTAATACACTATTTGGTAAACGAATGCCTACACCTATTTAACATACAAAATAAATATACACAATTATTACAACATATAAACTAATATATACAATAACTTACTTGCAAGTTCTTTGTTGAGTACAATATAACGTTTAGGTGGCTTGTTATTGATAAGAACAGTATGAGAAATACTATTCAACAAAGCTAACACAGACTGATATCCATAAGCAGCTGGTTGAATAGCAGTGCCAAACATACGTAAATAGGCAGCTTCAAGAGATGTAAACATCAAACGCCCATCAGACATCATTAACAGATGATACATATTTTGAGCGAACAATTGCAAAGAAGTTAATTGAATAAACTCTTCTCCAAATTGAGTTTTCACAATCTAATGAAATTCATGACATGAATTATCAATTGAATATGTTCCAAAAAAATTAAAAATCATCTAATTAATTACTTTTACAGTCTCACTAAGTTTCTCTTGAATGATTTCGATACTAATAGATTCACCAAATATTGATTGATAAACCGACTGGAACTGCAAAACAGACATCTTACCGTTAGATGAATGCTCCATTAACACACGTCGTACTTTTAGAGATAATCTTTGAGCTTCTTTACGGTCAACTGCTACCAAAAATAGTTCACCATGATTATCAATCACCTATGAAATTCCAAAACAAAATAAAATGCATTATTTTCATCAATTAAATCAATTTTCAATAGCAGAAGATATTCTCAAAATATGATATACTAATTTCTTACAGTTAGAGTTGAAAATAATAATTTCATTAGTTTTAAGTTTATTTGAAGTACATCAAATATTATTTTTAATTTTAAATGTAATGTAATATATTATTAATTGCCATTTTTATAATTATTATTATTATCTCTATCATGGTAAATACATGAATAATTAAATTGTATTAACATCAAATATTATCTTACATAATCATAATGAAAATTTGATCAGTTTTGGTAAGTGGAACATGGATGATTCGAAATACATACAAATATTATGTAAAAGAAAAAAAATTAAGAATCTTTGAATAATAGTTCATACAATAGACAGATTCATACAATAATGAAACACAACTCTGAAGTAATTAATTTCAATTAACAAAATATATAGTAAATATCAAGGGAATATCCATGGGGGGAGGGGCTAAGAAGTTAAATACCTTCCTTAGGCTGTATTTATTATTATTTACTATTTAATGTTTTATACTTAATATTAATTTTAATATTTATTTATTTATTTATTAACGCCAATCGGCTTTTTTGAAAAGATACAATAATCATAAGAGTAGTATAATTTTTAATAAACAGTGAAATAACAAATGTAAAAATAATAATAAATAAGTATCCTTACAAAGCTAAATATTATCATTATATTCACGCATAAGCTTAATTAAGGGTGCATTTTAGCAAAATTTGAGCAGCTTAAAGGTAAATAAAATTGACTCTGAAACCTAGTATTTGAGGGTACAAGAATATCAAGTCACTCTAGTAAACGGGGCATCAATATCATCACACAATAATCTATTAATAAAATATTTACCGAATTTTACGTGTCTATGGTCTAAAGACTCAAGCTTAAAAATTTTATTTATTAGACCGTAATCATGGGCTGGGTACGCTATATTAAGGGTATAACCAGCGAAGTCTAAAAATCTATTTTGAACCTTATTAATCTGCCATTTGTCTACTGCTGTGTAAGGTGACCAGATCAATGTCCCATATTCTTAAGTCGATCTAACAAAATTGAAATTTGAAGAATTGCGACAAATAAATCCTAACACATGTAGAGATTTACCAACTACATAATCAATATGTGATCGAAAGTCTAGCGAAGGGACAAAAACAAAACCCAAGTCATTTACTTGAAAGACACGTTTCAACTGTAATCTATTCAGACAGTAATTGCGACATCATTTCACGAGTTCGGTAAAATGACATGACTTTACATTTATCAACGTTAAGAAATAATCCTACAGTCTTACACCAGTTGACAAATTGATCTAAAACTTTTTGGAGAGTCAAACAATCTTCTATCTTAGAAATTTTATAAAATATTTTAGAGTCATCAGCAAAAAGTATTATGCAGTACGGAGAGACGATAAAAAAAATACCATTTATAAAAATATTGAACAAAAAGGACCTAAATGACTACCTTGGGGTACTCCACTAGGAGTAGGAAAGGCAATAGATGAATTACCAAATAAATAGACAAACTGACTTCTTCCACTTACGTATGATTTAATCCAAGACAAAAAAGGTTCACCAACTCCTAAACGGTCTAAGATGTAAACTAAAGTATTATGATTAATAGAGTCAAAAACCTTGCAAAAATCTGTATAAATTACATCAACTTGTAATTTAGATTCTAACGCTTCTTGAATATAAGACATTAAATCAAAGGAACTAGTAACAGTAGACCGTTTAGGGAAAAAACCATTTTGATCGACTGATTAGATTAATAAGAATTTTTGCTGAATATGTTTTAAAAATTGACTCAAACATTTTACCTAACAAGGGCAAGCACAAAATAGGTCAATAGTTTTTGAGGTATGATGGATTACCATGTTTCAAAATAGGAGTCACTCTACTAATTTTCCAAAAAAAAAGGGAAAACGCCTTTACTGGTAATATTTGTACATAGTTTTAAATCATCATACATTTTTTTAATATATAAACTCTGGTTGTGTTATAATGTTATACACGTGGACTTAATTTTAACTTTTCATCAACTTTTCCCATTTATGCTTTAGATAATCTAGAAGAAGACGTTAAGTAAAGCAGTAGGTAGTCTTTAATGGGTGCATGAAAAAAAGCAATTTTCTTGTTGCCAATCTATTTTTATATAGACAAAGTATTCAACTGCAGAGTTCAAGAAAAGACTTATGAAGCACATTTTTATGTGAAAACCCCAATAGATTCTTCGTTTCAGTCAGAATCTAAAAATGTGACTAACATTTTAGAAGAGAAAAGAAAAAAAAATCAGATGAAGAATTCAACAAATATTTTTTAAATGCTTCTGAAATCATAGTATTAGTCAAAGAATAAACACAAATCCCAACAGAACATCAAACAAAGCAAAACAATGAGATATAAAATACAGAAAAATGATTTAGAATTATAATTTGTATAGCAATTATTGACCTTAATGTTTTAAAATTTAACACACAATTAAATAATAGGTTTTTGAAAATTATATCATTAGAAAGTTTAATCCATATTTTAAAAACGATTAGTCTATCGAAGAGATTGAAAGCAGCACAAATTTATTTAGACAATTTGTCAACCAACTAGACTACAAAAATTAAAGTTGAATTAGAACTTGGAAAAATAAAGATTAAAACACAAATAATAGATACAAAAACTGCAATAGGTACTTTATTATACTGAGATTTTTTTTTTTTTTAATATTAGTTTTAAAGTAGATTTTTGCTGCCATAGTACTATTCCCATTAAAACTGTCACAGTTGAAAGATCTTTTTTTCTTTAAGACTTCTCAAATATTACATTAGATCAACAATGTCAGAACGTGACATTGTTAATATTATCTATTTATTTATAATAAATAGATTTTCAAGATAAAAATCAAGATGAATCTAGGAGAAAGATTGATCATAGTAATACAATTTTATTACAGATAATATATAATTTAATAAGTAATTAATTAATATCTGAACTATACACATTTTTTTTTTTTTACTATTAAAAATATGAATGGCTATTGTTTAAAAATAATACATATAATAGTAACCGATACTATTTGATAAGTATTTTTTTCCGTCTCAATTTATAATTTTTAAATCAACATCTGTACTGAGTTACCCAAAAAGACATAATACCTTCATAGCAAAACACAATATATTTCCAATTCGTGATTCCTGGATCCGCACAAGATCACTAGATATTATAAGTTTATAGATAACCATATGTTATATAGTAAATGTTTGAATTTATCTAACCTTTACAGCATCATTGAGCTTTTGTAACAATTCCATTAATGTTTCACATTCATACATGGAAGGTTTAAGAGCATAGCCATACTGCCATAAGAAAGCATTCTGAAGCTGACTGATTTGTAGAGGATATATTGCCAAAGCAGCTAATTGCTCACCAAGAACATTTTGTTTTACTTCAGTCGTTAAAGAAACACGACGTTCTCCTTCTAAATCGTCTTCAATCTATATATAAATTTCCACAAAAATTAATGGAATTAGAATAACCTACAATATAAAAACAACCCCGGTCTACAAATGATTGTAAGATTAACTTTAAACAAAACAGTCCAAAATTCCATCTAAAATATTATTGCACATAAAAAAAGATTACTATTCCCAAAATTCTAACATACACCAACACCAGAATGAGACCTTTAAAATACCTTAACAATATGTGGTATTGCTTCAAATAGTTCAATCAATTTTGTAAATCCAAAATCTGCTACTTTACATTGATGGCCGAAATGATGATGATAAGAAGGAATGAATTTATTAAATAATAAACTACACTGTGGAGCATGACTTAATAACTCAATTACCTAAATAAATTATTGTTATTTAAAATTTAAGTTTAATTAATTAGGCTAGGCATGAAACATAAGCATGAAAATAAAAGAGTGCAACACCTTCAGTGGTCCATCATAAATAATTATTTTGATCCAATTTAAATTTAACTTACTTCTTTTGCAAAGGCCTTAGTGCGTTCAATTTCTTCAGGTGTTTGTTCTCGTTTAGGAATAGCTACTGATTTTTGACCATCAAGATGACCAATTACAACAGTATTTTCTGATACTTGTGACAACAAATCTTCAAGAGAACAAAGACCATAATCTACTGGATCAAAAGGGCGGCCTAATGTTTTTTCAAAAAGTATAGCAAACTCGACAATAGGTACTTGTTTACTAGCCACAGATTTAAGAACACGCAATAAATCTGAAGTAAATCTTCGCATTTGAGCTTTGTGGGATAATGTCATGAAACGTTTATTACCCTCACCAAATACCTATAGAGTATAATTATTAATAATCACAATCGTTCTCATGAAGTCTAAATTGATATTTTGTTTGAAAATCAAGTACAGTTAACTACCTGAACAATGTTTGGTAGCGCTTCCAACAAATCGATGAGTTTAGTAAAACCATAATCAGCAACTCTACATTGACGCCCAAAATGATGATGATATGCAGGTATAAAACGATTGAATGACATAGTACAGTGAGTACATGTTTTTAATAAATCAACCAGTTCACGACTCAATAAAGCCAAATTATTTGCTAAAGGTGGACTAATACTTTTCAATCCACTTATACTAGCTGTAATAAAATATTTAGTTACATTAATAGGTATAATAATGATGGTTAACATTCAGGGTAACTCACTTAGCACTATTTGACAAGAGGGGAACTATAGAGGTACTTCATACAAATGTTATGCCACTATTCTGACACCCTTAATTTTAAATGATTAAATTTGAAATAAATAAAAATTTAATTTTGAATAACTTGAAAACTATTATTCAAATAATCAAAATTGAATACAGATTATCAACATTTCTAAAAGATGATTCTTTAATATAATATCGCTAGTAGACTGTAATAGTATGCTAGCTTTCATTATAATAAATATTGTTTTATCTGTGTTTAATTATTTACCACTCTAAAAATAAAAAAGGGTGATCTGTATAAAATCTAGAGTTTATATAATGTGCAGCAAAAAAAAAGTGAAAATAAATCTAGAAATTTTTGAGTCTATAAATCTTGGATATATCAACACTCATTTTTAAACATAAATATAAGTATGAAATAAGTATGGTTAAAAAGTGTTTTGCGATTCACAATCAAATTTGGGAAAATCCTTTCTAAATGTTTCTTACATTATGAAATTAAAGTATTGTAAAAATTATAAGTCTCTATCTATTACAGTTTAGGTTCTATGTTGAAATCAAAATGACTTTCGCTTACAATCACAATGATTCATTGATGCATAAATTAAGAATAAAAACCCCAAACTTGAGCTGAGATTGAACAAAATGCCAACATACATTAGACACATAAAATACACACACATATATAATAATAGTATTATATAATACACGTACTGGAGAAAACTCCAGTGAAAAAAAATTGTTTGAAAATGTGTTAGCCTATGTTACTCGCTAATGTGTAAAAATTACTAAGAATAAATGTCATCAAGATCGGTACAGCGGTTCAGGTTTTCATCATCAAGAACAAGCATTAATTATAATATATTAGATTTCATAAAAAATCGTTGCTATTTAGTATTTAAGAAGACTAAATACTTAAAAATCACAGATTAAAAATTGGTATTCTTCAAAACGTGTTTTTATTAATACACAAAATTGCAAAAAAAAAAAAATCAAATTTAACCATTTTATGGAATTAATTTTTAACTGTCAAATAGTATATCGAGTATATTATTATTTGGTGACTAGTAATAAATTATTATTACCTTCTGATTTAGAATCAGATTCTTGAGTAGAAGACCTGGTAGACATATTTCCAAAATCTGATGCAGAAGATATTGTGAGGTATTTAAAACCAGCACTACAACTTTGTAAAAGCTCTACACCATTAACAGCGGTCACAATATGTTCCAAAGGAACACCATTATCATCTGATTGTATTGGCTTATTAAATGCAGCTTCATAACAATCACAAATGCTACAGCGAATTTTTACATAGTATTACTTATATTTTCATAAGAAGTTAAGTAACAATAAATGAATTTTTAATTACGTGGCTAAAATTAGAAAATTATTGTGCGAAGATATCAATGAAATTAAATGGGTAGAAAATTCACTCAGTGAAACTTTAACATTAGGTAATGCAGGCATTTCTAATTCAGCCCAACCTTTATCATCAGTTGGTTTTGTTATTTTAGCATGAGTAGGACAGTATGAAATTGCATCACTTTTATCCTAAACAGTAAAAAGTAAGCCATTAATACATTTTTATAACATAAACTAAGTTTCAAAAATAATTAATATTTAACAGTATATATTCAATATATTATAACTCACTAAATGAGACACAGGCATAGAAGGCTGAAGAAGAGGTGATGGAGTGTTACGATGCTCTGGATTTAAACTTATAATTCTATGATTTGGTTCTTCAGTAATTAAACATACATCTTTCATTTTATATAGATCTGATACAGATACAGAAGTCATGAAACGATTTTCAAACATTTCACGGAATTTAAATAAAGGCAAACGCTGTCCGGGAACTTCCATCAGTATATAAGTTATTTGAGATCTAAGCAAAGTCTCCGAGGTTAAAAAAATTGAATTGCAAGTTAATATTAAAAATGTAATTAGTACCTAAGCAATGTAGGATTTTGAGGGTAACCAGAATGTGCATAAGCAATCATGATCCTTTTAAATCCAATTTTGCGTCTATGAAGCTTAGAAATAGCATACTGAGCATCTTGCTGACTAGATACACGGACAGCTGCCGCAAAGTTACCATCTGATTGATAAAACACTGACACATGTAACACCTATTTCCAGATTCATTGTAATAAAATTGAATTTATTTTAAGCCTTACAAAAAATATGCATACCATAACGTGTTCTCTGAATGTATTAAATAAAATATTTTTCATTTCAACAGAATCAATGTTTTGATCTAAATTGGTAACATGCAAATCTACTGGATTACTTTGCTGAGGCATAAGTACTGGCGTCTGATTAGTCACCATATTGTTAAAAGATGGAGATATAGGATGAAAGTATCGCTGAAGAAATATTAATACAAATAAAATAAGGAATTTGTAGATGATGCTTTAAGTGACTAAAACAAACTTACATCAGGATTTGCATTCTCCATTGAAGTTGGTGGACTAACTCTTCTAGGAAAATTGATTATTGGAGGTGGTGGAATTGAAGTATTGACACCAAACATCATGTATGGAGGAGGACCATTTGAATTTATCACTGGTCTTGGACCCATCTAAAATTTATTTTAATTAGTGTATAATTAAAAATAAAATTCATAAATATTAAATAAAATATTTAACACTTTGAATCAATTGAATAATCATGGTAAATATTTACTTGAGTGTCTATTTGTGATGTTCCACTTGGTCCTCTTTTTAAAATTGTTATAGGAGTACCATGATTCATTGCTGTTGGATATCCATGACGCATCCAGTTTTCATTTTGTTTTACTGGTAAAATAAAATATCAACAATTTTAGCTGACAATAATTTAGATAGCAAAACTAATATTATATTACATGGTAATTGTGGAGTTATTTGCTGAGTTTGACTAGTAGCTGGTAATTGTTCCTGATTATCCTTAGTATCCAACATTTGTTTTCCTTTATAGTTAAGTGGGCCTCTAGGTGTGTTCTAAAGTAAATTAATAGTTTAAGTTAAACATTTTTATTGCACTGGTACTTATAATAACATATTCACTCAAAATTAACGTTTTTTTCGATAAATTCATGTAGATAAAATATAAATATTCATGATCATTAATAAATGTGTAAATAATGAACTCGTTCATATTAAAATAAACAGATTTTTTTTTATTTTGGTACAACTTAGGAACAATTATTTTCTTGATACTACAAACTACTAAAAAAAGTTGAAAATCGTGATAACTAAGACAATATTTTAAACAAATACATTCATATTGTACATGAAAAATGTAATTTAAGAAAAAGATTTAAATACATGATAACACAAATCAGTGGTCATCATTGTTAGAATAAAGATGTGTTGCATGAATATAAAATTTGAAAAAGTACCACAAACTTTATTTGTTAAAACTAAGTCATAACCTCCACTCCCAAATCCATATTTGAGTTTTTGCAAGTTACAAAAATAAATACTTAATGTACTGTGTATCAAACTGATTACAAAAATTAAAAAAAAAACATTCATGTTACATTTTAAGTGTATACCTGCATAGCACTTATATAATATGGTATCATATAACTTAAAATAATTACTAATCAATCATATTTTTAAAAAGAAATAAGTATGCAATAGAAAGCATTAATGTTTTATACATTATAGTTCTACTATTTTACAATATAATTATATTATTATTTCACATCTTATAAATATATTTTTTTATATTATAATTTAGATTATCGTAAATTATTAGTCAATTGGTTACTATTAGTACTTATTTTGTCTAGTTAATAATAATAAATAAAATATTAATTTTCAACTGACACCTATTTCTCATTAAAAACCACCCATCCATTAATGTGTTGCATCTACAACAAATTGTACATAGGAGTCAGCACCATTGACAAATAAAAAGTAATAAATAATCATATGAGCTAAGTAAAAAACAAAATGTATTTTTATTCATTTGCCTAAATTTTTATTCTGTTTTCACATAGCTTTACATTCTCAAATGAGACTTTAAGTTTAAACGAAAAAAAAATCCCATCAGAAGTATGTATTTTTCTTTGTATTTAATTTACAATAATTTGAATATACAACAATATCAGATAAACCAAAATCACAATTAAAAAACGAAAATAAAAAAACTAAGCTAAACATAGCACTAATAACTCTGAGGTATTATTACTATTTTAAGATAAAACTAAAATTACAAAGCAACTAAAAATACCAAATTGATATAATCTTAAAATTTAGCGGTTGAGAGTAGACATATTTTATTATAAGAAACACCTCCCTGGACAAAAAGTAAAGTAAAAAAAGAATAGAATGATCTAATTACAACATTAATTATCATTTATACATTTTTTGTATTAATAATTGATAAGAAAAACATGACAAATTATATAATTGAGTATGGAAATTTATTACAGCACAAATATTTAATTCTTTTTTTTTTTTTTAATAAATTTAAAATTGGACTCGTTATTTTAAATAGAAATTAATGAGTATACATAAACATATTACATACAAATACTTACCATAGGTATTTGAGGTCCATTTAACCATGTTTGAATACCAACAGAATTAGATGTCAACCAAGGATTATGATTTTTCATTGAATTATCAACACTAGTGTTCATTTGAGACATACCAAAACCACCTTTGATTTGCTGGCCATACAAACTAGGAAAAATAAATCATGTGATATAAATTAACTTATAAACACAATTGGTAATCAAAACTAATAAACTGGTTTGAGCTCCTATGCTACCTATCTTTTACATGTTATTTGCCCATAAAACTTACATGCGCAAACCACAAGAAGGTAAAAGAATTTAATTTTCCTAGTCATAATTTGCCTCCTTCTCCAAAATTTAAATGTAATCCATAAACTTCTAAAAACTACAACAAATTAGTCTCTAGTATTTTTTAAATGGTTTACTAAAGATCTAAATAAAATTAGATAGACTTCAATGTATATTATTATTGGTGAATAAAACGTTTTGCAGTTTTATGGGTTTGTTTTCAACACATAAATTGTCAAAGCTGAAGATGCTGTCCCATCAAATTTAACCAATTTTCACCTTTTTTACTTATTTGTACATATTACTTAAGACTTAAATCCTTTAATTCTTTACCTTTGTTATTATTCTTATTTACCTTTATTACTATTCTTGCCTTTAATTCTTTTTGTCAATAATTAGATACCAGTAAATATGATAAAGTTTTCAAAACTTACCCAAATGTTCGATTTTCAAATGTGGCAGGAGTCACAGGATTTATATTAAACCGTGAATGCATATTATTAGTTGTAGAATACTGAATGGTAGTTGCAATATGTTGTACGTTTTCTTCTCTTGACGGTACAACAGGTCTGCCTAAGTAATTTCAAATAATAAATATAATTCACTCATTAGCTTAATATTACACTAATAAATTAGTTTAGAAAATCAGTAATATAATAAACTATATATGTACTTATAAAACTAGTGGACGATGATTCTTCTTTAACAGCAAATGGTAGACTGACAACAATTTGACTATTAAAAACACGCTCCTTATTCATTCGTTTTTGAGCCCTGAAAGTTTAAATTGAATTAAATTTCTACAAAAATAAATTTAACTAAACAATAAAGAAAATATTTTACAAAAAATAAATAATACCATGCTTTCTTAAATTTGTATTTTAAAAAATTACAAGATAAAAATTAAACAATAATAAAAATAAATCACAAATTTAAATAACTACAAACATAAATTACACAAAATATGAATTATTTAGAAAAAAAATTAAAGCCCAATAATGTAACTATGTGAGTGCACAACAGCAATGAAATGCTACAAAAATACTGTTGAAAGTTCAATGAGAATAGAAATTAAATCCAGGAAATACCATAGGAAATATAGTACAAAAATAATTAAACAAGATTGTGTAAGTAATAAAAAGATAACATAATTTATGTGATAAAACTAATAAACCTGATAAGCCTATATAATTGTTTAATCATTAGTTACCTTGAAGCCATTTCTTTGGTAGGAAATCTTATTGTAGTTGAACAATTATTTATTACACCAACTCGACCACCACAATTTTCAGACAATCTTTTTAAACGATTTCTAATTTTTGCCGGATCAATGCCACCAGGTAAATTTGATACAATAACTTCGACAGGTGTATTTCCACATTGCTAGTAAAAAAAAAAAAAAAAAACATTATATTTCACGATTTTATTGCTACACATTTCATTTTATTCTCAAAATATGTATGAAATATATATTAAAAATCCAAATTCCTCAAACTTATTCTTAAATAAGAACAAGAGATAAAATGATAATGTTTTAGAAATAAATAACTGATAGTAACAAATTTAGAAATATTATAGTTCTTTCGATATAATAGTTACATTTTTTTTTCTATTTCTTTGTCTCCCTCATTGACATTTAGGGTTGATTAACAAACACTAAAGTTGTGCTTATTATATACCTGTATTTAATATAAGTTAGTGATCACTACAACAAATATTTTGATGGGGTCAAAAGATAATGATCTTATATCCCAATGATAATAATGATTTATAACAAACAACAAGATTTAGCAATATGTTTATCAATTGGACTAAATAAACAATATAAATAACATTTTTAAAACAATTTAAAACATATTACTATATTAATAAAAGCAATACTATTATAAGACGGCTCAAAAGATTAAATAATATGTACAAAACTAATAACAATAATGACTAAGATGTGTAATTGATAAAATCATTAAATTATATATGCGATACATTTATTACTTTAGTAATTAGTTATGCTAAATAACTAGGAATTAGTTGAAATAAAAAAAATCTATTTGATTCTATCAATAATATATATATATATATATATATATATATATATATATTTTTTTTTTTTTTTTTTAATTATTTATTCAATCAGTTACAGTGTAACTGTGTACAATGGTGAACAATAAGAACAAATGATGGAAAAAGATAAATTAAAAAAGTGACTGAGGCAGATTGTAGAGGCCTCCCATTGGAGGTACTACGGTAAGATTAGATTTACAAGATATTTATTTATAAGAGCAGGTCACGACCACCGTCTTTTGAGTCTTTCAGTTGAATTGCCCGGAATTGAACCAGATGATAATTTCGGAGATTAAAGGATCATTATGGCGAGTTAGGTGACTGTTAAAACATTTATAGTGCGTTTTGGCTATTTCAGAAACGTATGAAATTTTAAGATCAGAATGAAGAGTGTGGTTAGACGTAGAATGGGGCTTTGGAAATGGTATGTGGGGTTTTAGATTGGAATCTTTGGATCCGGTTTATGTTTGATATTTTTGCACTGCCCCATAGTTGGACTCCATATGTCCATATGGGTCTTAGAAGAAGTTTATACAACAGAGTTTGAAGGGGAGTTTCATATGCTTAGAAGTTAAAAGTGGTCGAAGGAATCGGAAACGGTCATTTAGCGTTTTAAGTTTGCTAGTTATGTGTGTTTGCCATGTAAGTCAACGGTCTATAAGGATACCAAGGTATCGTACATATTGATGTTGCAAAATGTAAATATTATGATAATAATGTAAATGAATAAATGTAATATTAAATAAGCTCTAAGATTAAATAATAAAATAAAACTAAATAAACTGTACTTACTCGGAGAGCATTTCTAAGAGGTAACATTTCAACTAAATGTGTGTAGTTGTAATGCTCATTGGCACACAAAATAAGACTTTCTGAACAAAGTTCATTATGCAATAAAATTACATGCATTTTTTTTCTGGAAATGCGAATTTGAATAGCTTATAATTATTTTTAAGTATGAAGAATTAAAAAATATACCTATGTCTAATATCACAAAGGTCTGATGCAAAATTTACATCACCAGAAACTAAAACTACAGCTGCAGGAGAACCATGTAAATCAGAAAATCTTCTCATTGAAAGACGAAGTTTTTCATCGGCTGCATTTTTGCACACAGATGTAACATGAACTAAATTAACCTAATAAAAATAAAAGTATAAGTACAATTCAATATAAAAACAGGTGTATTACAATTTACTTACTTGAGCATCATTTAGTTCTTGAACAACTTGTGCATTTTCTTTTTTAACATCACAGACGACAAGAAACTCAGCTTCTCTATAACCAGTAAAAAATCTATCTCGAATTGCTTGGGCAACTGCTACAGCAGATCTACCTTTGGGAACCTAAAATGAATCATTATACAAAATAAAATATATTGTTAATTATTGAGATTAGGACATTTATGTTCTAAAATTGAAATTCCAGTAAAGCTGTATTTATTTTATTAAAATCTAACTAAATTTAAATTAATTAAACTTATTTACTTTTTAAACAACAAGTCAATCTTAATGTATACATTATTTATACTTAACTAACAAATTCATGAACTATTAATCATAAATGAAATACAGCAAGGCTGACCATAATTGTGATGACCAGTGTTCTACTGGTCATACAATTTTAAATGATTACATAATTATGATCAATGAGTATAAATAATTATTATTAAGTATGTGTAAAAATGTTTCATTAAAATTAGTAAAAATATATTTAGTTTTATTTATAAATAAAATATTGTTTAATGAGAAATATCATTAAAATATTTTTAACTTGCATAACTCTAAATAGTAAATATTAATTTCAACTACATAAACAGTAAACACTAAAAGACAAAAATAAATGTGTACTCAGCTCTAGTTATGTAAATTAATATCATAATTTACCTGGCAGTTTTCAATATCCCAAAAAACGCCAATTGGAGGCAAATAATGAGCAAATGAATGTTTATGACTGTGAGGCATTGAAATATTTTTATAGCCTCTTGAGGTATATGAAGAACGAAGTCTATTAATACACTTCTTTTGCTTTTTATATGGTAACAATTGGTTATCATATTCCAGGCATTCTTGATCATAAACATCATAATTTGAACACAATGAATCGGAATCTGATGCAGAATCTGAATCACTGTGCGAATATGAAGATGATGTGGTATTATTCTGGGGAAAAGATTCTTTTGGTGATATGAAGTATCCGTTGGTAACATGTGGTGGTGAAGGAAATTTAAAATTTGTTTCTGTTTGGCGGTCACATGAATAAGGTTCTACATCTCCAAAGCAGCCAATATTTTCTTGACGATTAAAGGACACTAAAAAAAATTAAATCTTATTTTTTAATTTTAAATTAAATTAATGTAATTCAAAAAAATTATATGTATAAAAAGGTAATTTAAAACATGTTCTCTATTCTATAAAAAAGTATATATTTTTGTATGATTCATGCATTTTCAAATAAACAAAATCACTGTACATGATTCAAATAATAAAAACTTAATGTGTTTAATAAAAATAAAATACATAGATAAAACTTACACTTTCTTGTACAGACAATAAGCTGATCCATAGTAGGTCCAATAACTAAATAGTTTAAGAATATACCTTGCAAAGTTGGTAGGTATTAATGCAGTATTAACAATTAAAAAAATATTTTTCTAAATATTTGAGGTCTAACCTTAAATCTTGGTATCATTTATGTACCAACTGAATAGACCTGAAAAAAATAATTAATTTAAATTAACTGGGTATAAGTTCAAATATATTTGTAAGAATAGGTACAAACATTACGCTAATAAGCACAATACTAATCATACTTATAAACTCTGGTCTGGTATTAAATTTGTGATTAAAACTATAATAATTATTAAGTTCATATTTAGATTATCAAAATGAAAGTGAATATAAATAATTGAATACCAAAATATAATACATATAAAGAAATAATTAAATGTTACTAGAAAATAGAACTCAGGATTTATTTTGTATATTGAGATAAATGAGTATGCAAAGTACCGGTACACATGTATCAAATATCCACGTATTAATATACTAATATTCATACGAAATTCGGAAGTTCAAATAATAATAACTAAATAAAAAATACATTAAAATGACCAGAAAAAATTAATAATACAGTACAGATATTTTTAACAGATATAAATATTTTATTGTTGCCAAATAAAAAGCAAAAAAAAAATTATTATAAAATTAAAAATATCTAATGTTATACTAAGAATTTATAAAAACTTAGAACAAGAAATTAAATATAGACTATTACATGGGTTACTAAGAACATATTAATTTAAAAAAAAAAGTATGCATATTGACAATGTTTATTTAGGAATCCAATTAAATAGTCCAACAGTATATTATAAGACAAATACTAAATAGTAAAGAGATATAATACCATGGCAAAAATTTAAATACATAATATTTGAAAAATTAAAAGTACATATAAAACTGTTAATATAACATTATATTAAATTATTGACTAATTTATTCAATATGCTAATAACATAGAATATTATTTAATGCATAAATAAGTAGGTACAATAATGGCTGTCAAAAACTAATCACAGTAGCTTCTTTTTTAATCAAACACGAATCTTTTATATTCTCGTTGATATTTTGAATCACTACATAAAATTTTTTTCTTTTCTTTGGATTTGCATTATTGTTTAATGATTTACCAAAATGTAAATGCACAATTTTATAATAAGACAGTGTCCTATTGATGCTTAGTGAACTGGCTCTATAGTAAATTTTCTGTATAGTAACTACTGTGTTTTAGTTTTGGATAGCCAATAAGTGCAGTCTTTAATCATATTACACTAAGAATCTGATAATAAGTAAATCATTTTCTCAAATATCACATACATTACGGGAAAAAAATGTTTAAAATGATAAATTAATATACATTATGTTGACTGCTGACCCATTAACCAAAACAATTGTTAGATAATACTTATTCAGTCATTTTTTTTTCTCTTATATTTCTATCGAAACGGCCGTTAGGTCGATATCTTTTCGCCTTTGGAGGGGCAGAAATGTGGCACTTGGTACCCCCTTCTCTTAAGAAGAGAATTCTCACGTGTGTGGACTTCACTCCCAGTAGAGTGGGTCCGGTGGGGAGCAGAATTATATAAAATTACTTATTCAGTAATGAAGAGATTGCATTTAAAGACAAGAAAATAAATCTAGTAAGCAACAAAAAACTTAGTTCGTCGTGATTCAAACATAAAGGGCAGAAAGGCCGATAATAGAATACCCTTGGTTTAAAACATTAACAATATTTAATATTATATATATTAAGGTAGATAGATATTACTTTTTTTATTTAAATGTATCATTGTAATAAATAAGAATTATTTTGAAGTAACATTTAAAATACATTTTTTAATTTCAATATTCAAACATGATAAAGTTTGATAACAACTTTAAGATTTACCAAGGATAACAGCTATTTCAAGTAAATTAAAAATTATATGTTTTTAAAATAAATTATCATTATATTTTCTTCTCTGTTTTCATTATTATCACACTTAAAACCTTTTAGAAATTTCACTAAATTAAAAATCCAACTTTTTAATGATAAATTCTTGCTTCTTCATCACATTTTCAAAATAAAAAAGAATTTAATAATCTATAAAACCTTTACAGTCACATACAGAACATTTTTATAAACCAAAATAATTAAATATATTAATTTTAATACAAAATGTACACAGTACCGAGTAAGAATAATGAATATTTAAAATATATAACAAATAAATAATCTAATTTGTCAATTTATAAATTAAAATACTAAGTTATTCTTTTTGAGATTTAAAACTACTAAGTTAAGCAAATTAACCAAAAAATTTTAAATCAAATAAGTATACCAACAAATTTAACTAAATATTTTAAAATGATAAAACTTGTAAATTTCCAGAATACAAAATTATTTTATACTATTTTTATATTAAATTAATAATTAATCATGTTTCTAAGTCCACACATCATAATATATAAATGGCAAATATTATAATAATTCATCACTTTTAATAAATTTTAAGTGATTAAAATAATTTTTTATTTAAAAATGTATTATGAATTATAAGTTTATTTATTATAAAAAAATAGGTGAAAAAAATAAATTATCAATAAATTTTAAATGTATACTTATAATTAAATATTTAATACAAATATAGCACCTTATATTTCAGTTAAATCTTTAAAATTAAAATTAAATTTCATTTCATATTTACATAATTAAAATACAGATAAGCACATATTTATAAATTTACTATGTAAATTATTTTTTTAAGTACCTATTGCACTCAATTTTGAATAACCAAATTAATACTATAGTTAATATACTAAAATTATTTATTTGATTGAATTAATTAATTAAGATTTGTATACATTAGTTAAGTATCCATTTACTTAAAAATTACCAAAAACAAATTTTTGTCATAAACAAAATTTTTACATTAACAAATAATGAGTTTAAATAAACAGAATATATAAAATTAAAATAATTTAAAATCAATACAATAATATAGAACATAACTTGAATATATCGTAATCAATTGAATTAAAAACCTATCAAAAAGGAAAATTTAGGTAACAGTTCAACTCAAGATATCAATTTGGATGTTACGTTACAGTATATGATCAAATCATAAGAACTAACAATCATTGAAATATGCAACATTGCATACCAACAATATTTTTTTTATGAATTGCAAAATGGAATATTATCAAAATTCATACATATTATTTTAACAATAAGTAATTGAAAATGATTATTTGATGATGTGTTAGTACAGATTGTTTTTAATGAATTATACTACTTCTTTCAAAGAGTTGTTGGATTAAGAAAAATTAAATACTTAGTAAAATATTTTTTGCTAATAAATACCTACCTACTACAACAGATACTTACATCCTGTATGTGTAGTTATAAATAAAATACAAACACCAATAGTATTTAATGGTACACAAAAATTAAATTCACAAATAAGCTTAAACAAAACAAATTAAAGCAAATACCTAATCAAAACTGGTTTACACAGAAAATATTTTTATATACACATCAAACTAATATATACTACTGATGCAAGTATGTACCAATACACCAACACTTAATAAATACCTATAAATCGCATAGTATTTCATGTGGAAATATTAAACAATATAAATAAATAAAAATAATATCGTAAACATTGTTATAAACTTAGGGAAAAAATGTCATTCGATTTTAAATACGTTCATTAAATATATATTTTAAAAGGTAAGTGATTGTATTTGAAATGATCTCATTTCAATCAAAACACTTGAACTTGATTTATCATACAATATTTAATTTTAAATAGGTACAACAATTATTCCGAAAATGACATTTTATTAACTATAGAAATTTTAGTTGATGCAAAGAAAACGAGCATTATAACTAATTACATCATTGAACACTTATGAAAAAAAAAATTAACTCGATAGTATAACAACGAAATATTATACTTTACCTTTACGGGTGAGGAAAAAATATTGGTAAATTTATAGATATCGAGAACAAAACAATTGAAACGGAATTTTTCTTTTTAAAAATAAATTTGTTAACCAGAAGAAAACAAAAACACGAATAGAGATGTTCCACAATCATTTACAATATACTCGGAAAGTCTAGGGAACCTACGATCAGCGATAGATATTTGATACAAGTATACAACGTAATGCACACATATTACGTCAGGTAACCAAACAAACGGGAATGAGTGTAAGACGTTAAAGTTATCAAAACCGTTTTATCAAAAGTCTGATAATAATTGATAAAATATCGTTAACGTTAAGTAATAAGTAGTTATACTTTTTTTTTTTTTTATAGTTTTACTGTTTTAGTAGTTCCACCTACAGACATTTATACATATATTTAATATACACATCTGTACTTTCATGTTAAACTTAGACTCAAGAGTCAAATTTTATCATAGTATCAGTCTAGTAACTAGACGTCAGATTGCAATACGGAAGGGTTGTTCAGCACAGAAAAGTCTAACTTGAATGCCCATAAAACGTACACAAAATTTTAATGATTTGCAAATATCGTATTGAATACAGTACCTTAATTCAAAATTGCTTCTTCTCTGAACTCAAGAGTCAGTCTTGAACCAGTAACCAATAACGGCCGTAGCCCGTAAGCCTCAACATACCGATACCTTTTTTTTTTTTTTTTTTTTTCCTGTTTTAACCGACGACGCCGCGGGATCTGCTTTCGCATTGCTTCCGCGGCGCCGCCATCGTTTATTGACGGTATCAAATTTAGCACATACATGCGAGGCAGACGGGACAGCTCCCCGACTTACCCCGTTCTATCTTTCTAAGGGTTGTAGGAAAAAAAAACCAAGGAAAAAAAAACCACGAAAAAAAAAACCAAAACAAAAAAAACCAAATGAAAAAAAAAACCAAATGAAAAAAAATCCATGAAATTAAAAACCAAATTTTTATATTTTGCTATCATTTTTTTCTGTCATACTTTTGGTATTAATAAGTTAGTTAATAAATAAATTTAATAATACATTTTAATAAATTTTGTTTATGGCTTTTGCAATCTCGATTTTTGATTGTTCAGCAGGGTGCTCATGTTGAACTTTGAGAATGGGGTCTGTTTTATTTATTGAGGTGTGGAGAATAGCTGGACAGTTTAGAGAACTCTTTTTATTACATCTCCATGTGTAATTATTTTTTCCTGCGTGCTTCATTACGTACATATAGCCATTGAACGCTAATTTGTCTTTGCCTTTATTTGATTCTATTATTTCCATAATTAATCACAAAAACTTTAATGCTTTAAAACCGATGTTTTCTAGACGTCTACACTGTGTCACAACTAAATAGGTAGATGGTCAACTAAATAATAACTATAGCCACTACTCACTAGGTAATACCTATATTATTATTAACTATAACAAAATGATGCATGTGTGCCTGTATTATCTAGAGTCTAGAACTCTAGACAGTCTAAATAAGTCCGATTTTGTATCAAAAACCTATATGATATATACAATATAATGTAATGAATAAATGAACAACATAAGCTGTAGGTACCTTTTTTATCTTAATGGTATCTTTAATAATATAAAATATTATCTTTATATGGTTAAATACTTGTGCATTTTATACACACTCATATAGGTACATACACACACGCCAACAATACTTTCCTAAAACATAGTACCTATACAATTATTTACAGTTTATACTTATATTCTATTCTACTGACAAAATATTTATTTGTAATTTTCTGATTTATTAACTAACTCATTAATTTTTGAAATCAAATATGAAATTTGGTTTTTATTTTCATGGTTTTTTTTTTCTTTTGGTTTTTTTTTCCGTGGTCTTTTTTTCATTTGGTTTTTTATGTTTTGGTTTTTATTTTTTGGTTTTTTTTTCGTGGTTTTTTTTTTCTTGGTTTTTTTTCCGCACGCCCTTTCTAAGCAAACATACCGATACCTATAGATAATATAAGCTACTAAGGTTACTATTAATATAAGGTACGTTCTAATCATATGGTCTCGTATAGTACCTACGAAATAGAAATATACTTGCTTTGGTAAAATATGGTATGCCTTCTAAAAAAAATATGTATGACGCGTTTTATGCTACCTACGACATGTCGTATCTAAAGCATTTTTTTCTCGGGAAATGGGTAAATTTAATATGCAACGCAGACGTGCAGGATCTTATACATAACCCCCTTAACATTCTAAAATAATAGTAAAACTGCATTTTAATTGGGGAAGAAACCCTCCCTCGACATTTTTTTCTATTATTGGTATCTAAATTTTAACAATTTATTACTAAATAATAAATGATCAGTGGCTTGGATACGGAAAGGGTAAGAAATTCAACCCCTCAAAAAATACAAAAAGTCACAACTCAAAGAATAATATACAGTGACCGAGCTTAGCTTGGGTTGTTTTTCAAAATGTATATACATATAGGTATATATATATATTGCTCTTTTTATAATTTCAAATACGAGTGAAGCGAAGGATCTATTGGTTTTTCGATTATTGACGTTTATTTATTTACTTATTTTTATATTTTTTTCTGTTAACACTCCATGGTACAATTACATAGGCGTGTCCTCGGGGAGGCAGGGTATGCACTTGCACCCCCTGCGAGATCAGGCACAGCCACTGGCCCTAACTTACTTTGCAGTAGCCAGTAGGTACCTACTACCTAATTACATATAATAATCTGAATATCTGAATATCATGATAAAAAAAAAAAAAATTTATCATGATGATTATAATATTATGTGTAATATTATCATAGAACATAGAGTAAGAATACTATAGAGACGGCATTATGTATGATTTGAGATTGCGAGATTGTGCGGGGCACAGATATATATAACTGTTATATCTAACAAATAAAATTAAAGAAATGAATGTTAATTGGAGTTCAGTATTAGCTGTTTGTTTTGACGGAGCTGCTACATTATCAGGTAAAAATAATGGAGTTCAAGCCAAAGTTAAAGAAGAAAATCCTAAAATTCAGTATATACATTGTTATGGTCACTGCCTTAATCTAGTTTTAGTAGATTCATTAGGCCATAAAAATCGTGTCGTTTTTTATTTTTTTGGCTGTATTCAAATTATATTTAGTTTTATAGAAGAAAGTCCAATTCGACACTCTCTACTGGAAAAAATTTCTGACCAAATAAATATTAAATTAAAGACATTAATATCCTTATCGACTACCAGATGGGCATGTAGGTCAGAAGCTGTTGAAGCAGTTGCACAAAATTACTGCTCTTTAGTTCAGTGCCTTTCAGAAATATCTAAAACTACAAAACTGGCTGATGTCAGACCAAAAGCTAATGGAATTATCCACAATATGAAAAATTACAATTTTATATTTGCCTTAACTGTTTTAAAACCTATTTTAATTCAAATTCGCATAGTTAGTGCACAGTTATACAATCACCAGACGTAGACCTCTTGAGCGCTGTAAAAATTGTTGAAGCATTAAAAAAATCTTTAACTGATTTAAGAACAGACGAAGAACATTATACAAAATTATATGACCAAGTTTTAGAAATTTGTCATAAACAAAAAATAAAGATACCAAAAGTAAAACAAAGAAAAGTATCAAGTCGAGTGGACAGTCCTAATACTCAATACTTTGTTTCTGAAAAAAAAACCGAAATGAAATGTTTTGTATACTATATAGTTTTGGATGACCTTTTAAATGGATTAAAAAAACATTTCAGCCAAGAAACACTTTCACTTATAAATGCAATAGGAAATTTAGTGCAGTTCAACCTGAATCAACAAAACATAACTTTACTTTATTTTTACTTTATTTTTTTTTATAGTAATTTCGTCATTACTCCAAAAATAATGTTGCTAAAAACTTGAAACTTTCACCATATGCTATTAACGTATCATTACATGTTTTTAAAAAAGTTTCGAAAAAAATTGACAACTTTTGGGCTAAAAATAGAACTTTAAAATACCTTATTTTTTAAAAGTTTATCCCCAATAAAAATTTTAATATTTGACAAAAACAAAATTTAATATGAAATTTACTCATACACTTCTCTAAAGATTCTGCAAAATTTTCAAAAATCGTGACCAGATTTTTTTTATAAGTGTTTAAGTAAATTATGATACGATTTTTACGTAATAATCTGTTTTTACGTTAATTTTCAATTTTGACATTTTATTTAAAGAAATTGGTCGATCCAAACATAACGAAACTTTGAATACAGATAGAACAAGATATGTTTTAAATACAATATTTTTGTACAGAATACCATCTTCGAGTTCATAGTTTTGTATGATTTCACTTTCGTGCTTCGTGCGTTTGTTTTTAGTTTTAATTTAATGTCCATATACGTTTTAATACGAGCGCACTCACTATCGCGAAATTAATACCGCGGCGAAAATGTTACCGCAAGATTGAGCGCGATATTTTTATTTTTCACTGCAGACACTATAATTTTCGCTTACCGCTGCGATAATCAGTAGCGAATTCTCAACTATATACGCATATCTACATCACGTATATCATTACTACATATCTACATTACTTTACGTATATTTTCATTGATAAAATTTAAAATTTCATCAAAACATTTGATGTCATTCGAAAATAAATGAAAAAAACGTTTTGCATCATTTCGTCATTGAGCCATTAAATGATTGAATGCCCTTAAACTTTCTCTTTTGGTATATTAATTTCATGAACCGATTTTCGTTTTTTATGTCTTAAAATTAAATTTTACATAATTTTTTTATTATTTGTTAATGTAACAGCCCAAACCGTATTTAAAAGCAGTTTCAGTTAATATATTATAAGCATATGGTACCTTTTTTGTTCTCCATCATCTATTACAGCTGCTAACAGTAATAAATATTCTTTATATTATGAACTTGAACTTTCATGATATATATCCATGGTATAATGAAAATATATATAATGAAAATAATTAGCAATTTGTTGTTTATGTACTTACTTTAATTTATTAATATTATTTTGTAAATAACTTGCATATTCCGATAGTAATTATTAATTATGTTCTGTTTTATTTCTGTATACGTATAACCATTTGTAGTCATATTATTATTATATTTATTTTTATTTCTCATTCAATTAGGTTATGCTAATATGAAAATGTATAACTCTCTACTCGCTACGGCTTAAAGGAGTAGATATTATTGTATGCATATATTATAATTGTTGTATTATATATAAAAAAATAAATTTTCCTAAAAAAAAAAAACTAAAATATGCGTAGGTACACACGCATGGGTGTCACAATGTCGAGTAATTCTCGGCGAAATATTTCGCTCCTATTAGGTTAGATCAAGCGGTATTTAATATCGATAAATACCGCCGAAATTACCGTCACCGCTACAGCTTCGGTTTGAGCGGACCTTTAAGCAGTTCTACCAGTCGTTTTACTCGGTCATCAGCCTGCTGCGGAAATCTGACGCGATCGGTCGTCTAAAATGCAACGAACACGTCCAAACGACGCGACGGGCGGACTTCTTAGTCCACGGATTGATCCTCCGCTTGAGCGCTAACGACGCGACTCAAGGCGTCTACGTGTGACATTCTTGTGCCCGGACGATATTTGATCTCAAAATTGAACTCTTGGGGCACTTAAAACCAACTCCTAGTCGGAATAATGATGTCGTCGAGGTATATACTTATACAGTTATACGGGTTTCAGCCTTTAGTTCCTTGAAAACTGGTTCATAAGTCGTTGGAATGTGCCCGGGGCACCTTTAAGCCCGAACCGCATTCTCTCGAATTGGGCAGTCGTCTCTTCGGTAACGAACGCTAATTTTTCCTTCGCTTCGGTGCTTAGTGGTATTGTATTTTTATAAAAAAATTGTCTTTTTTGTCAAACATAAAAACTAGATAATTAAAAAAAAAAAAAAAATTAGTAGAAAATTCATGAAGCATATTTTTAATATTTGATGAAAACTTCTGGAAATTGAATATGACCTTACTCATATACTTTATACTAATAATAATTAAATAAAACTCTAGAAACATTTGGAGAAAGTAAAGTTGAGCAGAAAGTGTCTCTAGATAAAAAAAATGAGGAAATCGTTGTAAAACCATAAGATCCTTAGCTTCACTCAGAATCTAAAAAAACTCTCCGTTCCCCAAAATTTCAATCCAGGACAATATTGCCCCACATCACAGTGGGCCAGATATTAATAAAAATAAGACAAAAATGAAAAAAAAAAAACAATATAACTTGGGTTTTGTAATAGATTATATTTAGATACGTAATATAGATAATGTTTATTGTAGTACATGACGATTTCCCGTCATTAAAGCTTATCAAAAGACGATTGTGTATGTATAAATATGAACTCATTTTACGGTATTTGTTTGCACATGCACATAGAGTTATCGTGTTGTTAAAATTTGTACGCTTCTTTTTTGAACTTTTCTACATTTTTTGTGTCATCTAAAAGCTCACAAGGTAAGAAATATTTTAAAATGGTTAAAATAGAAATAAGTAATATATTTAATAAAAATCGTACAAATAAAATCAATAGCTTTTTGATAAATTTGTATTTATTTTTTTTAAATTCCATACGCATATACTTCTTATTAGCATTGATTAGTGATATAATGACTACATAATATTATCACAAATTAGATCTATTTTTAAAATATGTAACTTTTTCCTGCACATATTTGCACATTTCTTTAATAAAAGGAATTGTCTGAAATTTTAGGATGCCATCTGTAAATATTTCCCGGCGGGAATTATATTTATTACTCGTGAGTTCACCATCAAATGATAACGACCGTGTCAACGTTCTTTTATTATACATAAAATCAAAGTTGAATTTATGTGAAAATAAATTTTTTGAAATTGAAAATGATGTGAAAAAAAAAATAAATTTTTTCTTGTACGAACTTGATAAGCGATGGAAATTGTGCCATAGAATACGCGACCGTTTTGAACAAGCAAACAACGATTGGCTTCAAAAAAATATCCAACTTCCAAATATTCCTCCATCAAATTTATCTTCTGGTAGACCTCAAGTGCAATTTTCAGGTGCTAGTGAAAAGACTAAGCGTCGGAGAACGGAGTTACTACGGAAATCAACTTCTGTTGGTGAACTTGTCTTTGCAGCACAAGTTAGTCTTAAAGAGCATGGTAAAAACGATGAGAGTAAGCTATTAAAAGAATCAACGTCAACCACTCCCACTCGTGCTCATAAAATTAGAAATGCATATAAAAATTCAGCAACTCTAAATACAATTTTAGCTTATTCTGAAGATGAGGCTTTAGCTTTAATAATGGATGCAAAACTAACCAAATCTCAGTATACACTAATTAGATTACAGGCAAAGAAAAAAAATGCTAATATATACCCTACTTATAATAATGTGAGAATAGCAAAATCTCATTGTTATCCTGAACAAAAATATATAAGTGTTTCTGAAACATGCGCAGAAGTTGAACTCCAAGGTTTACTTGACCATACAGTCAGTCGAATAATTAAATCGATAAATAAATCAAATTTATCATTTTTTGGGAATCAAACATTAATTCTTATAAGTAAATGGGGGTTCGATGGGGCATCGGGACAGTCCCAATATAAACAAAAATTTTCTAATACAGATTCTTCAGATAGTAATATTATTTTGTCATCTCTTGTTCCTATATGGTTGTATGCTCAAAGCAATGATAACACAGAACTTAAGAAAAGTATATGGAAAAATCCAAAAACGTCTTCTACGAAGTACTGTCGACCCATTAGACTACAATTTGAAAAAGAAACAACTGAGCTAACAAAAAAAGAATTTGAAGATATATCAGAACAAATAAAAAATTTAGAATACTCAACTATTGCTCAAAAAGAACAAATATTTAAAATCAAACATGAATTGGTATTAAGTATGATCGATGGAAAAGTGTGCAATGCTATTTGTAATAATTTATCAAGTCAGGTTTGTAATGTTTGTCTTGCTTCTCCAAGAGACATGAACCAAATTGATGATATACAAAAACGATCCACTAATTCCGTAACTTATAATTATGGATTGTCGACATTACATGCCTGGATTAGGTTTTTTGAGTGTCTTTTACACGTAGCATATCGCTTAGAATTCCAGAAATGGCAAGCAAGAGGTGGTGATAAAATTAAATTACAAAAAAAAAAAACTGAAATACAAATAAAATTCAAAGATAGAATGGGACTTATGGTTGATGTTCCTCGTCCAGGTGGAAGTGGTACGTCCAACGATGGGAACACTGCGCGTCGATTTTTTGCAAATCCTCTTTTGTCATCAGAAATTACTGGTGTTAATGAGGAGGTTATTAAACGTTTTGGCGTAGTACTTCAAGTTATTTCTACTGAATACAAGATTAATTTACAAATGTTTGACAATTATGCAATTGAGACAGCTAAACTATTTGTTTCTAATTATCCTTGGTTTTATTTACCGGCAACTGTCCATAAGGTTTTGCTTCATGGATCTCTTATTATTGAAAATGCATTACTTCCAATAGGACTTCTAAGTGAAGAAGCACAAGAAGCGAGGAACAAAGATATTAAAAAATACCGCGAACATAATACTAGAAAAATATCACGACTTAAAACTATGGAGGACTTATTCAATAATCTATTAGTGTCTTCGGATCCTTATATTTCTAGTTTACGTAAAACATATGACAAAAAAGGTACTCCATTAACTATTGAAGCAAAACAATTATTACTCTTAGAAAAAGAAAAAAATGAAAATGATTCTGATGAATACGAAGAACAGTTTGAAAATGAAACTGAGGAGGAAAAATCTGATGAAATGTAATTTTCATTATTTATATTTTATATTCTATAATTTATAATATTTAATAGTTTGTATATTTCATTACTTGCAAGTATGTTATAATATTTAAATTTAAAATAAAAAAAAAAATTTTTAATTTTCAATATATTATTTTTATTTGCTATTTTTACATTTGGAGAAAGTAAAGTTGAGCAGAAAGTGTCTCTAGATAAAAAAAATGAGGAAATCGTTGTAAAACCATAAGATCCTTAGCTTCACTCAGAATCTAAAAAAACTCTCCGTTCCCCAAAATTTCAATCCAGGACAATATTGCCCCACATGCCGGTCTCCTACCTTTTGTTAATACAGACTACAGTACTATATAAGTACTAGTAGTATAGTATAAGTATACAGTACTATAGGTATTATAGCATCTGAGAGTAATTTTGGTACCAACAAACAAATTTCTATCGCTGGTTTGTTTTTAATGGCAAAACGTGTCTACTGTCGTTAATTTACTAATTCTTCTAAATACTTTTAATTTGGTTACAATAGATACAATTACACATGGTACACCTACGCAGGATGCAGATTTCAGAATAGGGCCATGCACTCCACAATATCACAGTATCACACTCGTAGGTTCATACTAGTACTAGTATATTTAATCTATGATACCACAGACTATATGAAAATATATTTTTATATAGTCTGTGGTAAGTGGTTCATACTTAATATATTATATTATAATACCTACTGATAAAGTATTTAAGTAAAGTCTACATAATAATTATATCATATAATGACGTGTAAAACAAAATAGATGCGACATTGTCAAACGTGCGTAGAATATTTACAAAATATCATTATTAACAGTTTTGTATACGTATTTGTTCAGTGTTCAAAAAAAATGGCTAAGTGGCAAGTGGCAACTGCTAAGTTATAACCACGGACTAAGATAGTATGGACTGGAAATGAAAGCCTACTGCCTAATCACCGGGCCGGTTAAGGTTTGTAGTAGGCCAGTGTTAAGGAGTGCGGGGTGGAAATCCCGGAGATGACAGCAAATGCGAATCGCACTCTATCTAGGTTTACATATTGGAATCATTAATATCTACTTCATGACTTTCCTACTATCATTGATTTTACAATATTATACAGTATATTATTGTAAAATCAATGATAGTATTCACTATTAGAAATCTCTTAGTACTTGATAGTGTTCATAACAAAATAAAAATTTTTAAGTACCTATTAGTTGCTTATGAATTCATAGTAAAGAGTAAAGACAGTTTTAAAAAAAACCGGATTTGAACTTAGAAAATCTCCTGTAATCAAATATTGGACGGTTGTATTTGAAATAGATTAAGATATATTCGACAGGACAAGCTTGGAAAATTGACTGTACCTAGTAATAGCATTAGTATATAATCATTATAATTCTTAATTTTACAATTATCAGATTGTTTCTCATTAGTAATGGCAGCATTTGAAGAGATGGGTGTATTGCCCGAAATTGGAAAAGCCGTAGAAGAAATGGACTGGTTGTTGCCTACTGATGTTCAAGCAGAAGCAATACCGCTGATACTTGGTGGTGGTGATGTACTAATGGCTGCTGAAACTGGTAGTGGTAAAACAGGAGCATTTTGTTTGCCAGTCATTCAAATTGTGTGGGAGACACTTAAGCAATCTGGTAAACAGTGTAGTGTGCCAATTAAGATCTCTAAAATATCTGATCCGTGGGCTTTGAACGTATGGGATCGTTCACCTGCAATAGCTGTGACACCTGATGGTAAGAAATGTCAGTCAAGAGAACAAAAAGAATGGCATGGTTGTAGAGCTACAAAAGGTGTTAAAAATTCTGGGAAATATTATTTTGAAGCTACTGTCACTGATGAAGGTTTATGTAGAATCGGATGGTCCACGCCTGGAGCTGCATTAGATCTGGGTACTGATAAATTTGGTTTTGGTTATGGGGGCACAGGAAAAAAATCCAATAATAAACAATTTGATTCTTATGGGGAAAGTTTTGGACTACACGATACAATTGGTTGTTGGTTAGATTTAGATAATTGGACCGTAGGATTCAGTAAAAACGGGACATATCTTGGCGATGCATTCAAGATACCAGCAAATTTAAAAACATCTGCATTTTACCCAGCTGTAGTCATGAAAAATGCCGAAATAGCATTTAATTTTGGAGAATCATTCAAATATGATATTCCTAAAGACTTTATTGCTGTAAGTAAAGCACCATCTAGTCACATTGAACTTTCTCAATGTAGTTCTTCAAAAATAGATTCAAATACAAAAAAACCAAATAATGCTCCATATGCAATAATTATTGAACCATCTAGAGAATTAGCTGAACAGACTTTTAATCAAATAAAAAAGTTTAAAAAGTATCTTGATGAACCGTATGTTAAAGATCTGCTAGTAGTTGGTGGTTTTAGTATTAAAGATCAAATTGCTACTTTATCCTCAGGTGTTGATATTATAGTTGCAACACCAGGTCGATTAGAAGATCTCATATCTGGTGGCCATTTATCTTTATCACAATGTAGATTCTATATATTAGATGAAGCTGATGGATTGATCAAACAACGTTACACAAAATTAATTGAAAACCTACATGAAAAAATGCCAAAAGTTTCAAGTGATGGAAAAAGACTTCAAATGATTGTTTGTTCTGCCACTTTGCATGATTTTGAAGTGAAAAAAATGGCTACACGTCTAATGCACTTTCCAACTTGGGTAGATCTCAAAGGTGAAGACGCTGTTCCAGAAACTGTACATCATGTTGTAGTTAATGTTGATTCTCAAAAAGATAAATCATGGACTACTTTAAAAAACCCCATTCCAACTGATGGTGTACATGATAGAGACAATGTACGAGCATTGAATACATCTGAAGCTTTATCACAAGGAATAAAACTTTTAAAGGGTGAATATTGTGTGAGAGCTATTAACAAACACAAAATGGATAAAGCTTTAATATTTTGCCGTACTAAACTTGATTGTGATAATTTAGAAAAGTACTTCAAACAACTTGGTTCCTTTTATACTTGTTGTACGCTTCATGGATCACGAAATGTAAATGATCGTAGAATGAATTTAGAAAAGTTTAAAAATGGAGACATTAAATTTTTAATTTGTACTGATGTGGCAGCTCGTGGTATTGATGTTAACGGCTTACCTTTTATGATTAATATGACTTTACCTGATGATAAAACAAACTATGTTCATAGAATTGGCCGAGTGGGTCGAGCAGAACGAATGGGATTAGCTATTTCATTTGTGGCATCCACCCCAGAAAAAGTATGGTATCATGGGGAATGGTGTCCATCTAGAGGACAAAGGTGTTCAAATACTGAATTGACGACTAACAAAGGCTGTTGCATATGGTATAATGAACCCCAATATTTAGCCGAAATTGAAGACCATCTGAATATTACAATACAACAGATTGGACCCGATGTAGATATTCCCATGAATGAATTTGATGGAAAAGTTGTTTATGGCCAGAAAAAAGCTAATAATGGACCTACCTATAAAAATCACTATGATCAACTATTATCTACAATTAATGAACTTACAAAATTAGAAACTAAGGCTCAATATTTGTATTTGCACATGCTTAATAATTAATTATAACATTTTGTACAAAATACTATTAATCTAAAAAAAAATCATGATTTTCATAACATTCAAGAATAAAAGTTTATTGTTTCACTAAATTTCACACTGGTTTTATTTTCTAATTGCATACACAATAGTATTACTATGCGTAGAAAAAAATTACAAGTCATCTTTCTTCATTCCAGATCCAACTGGTCCATGGCGTCTTTCCCACAACATACGATTGAGTTGTTTTGCATAGCATCTTTCAGCAGTAATTATTATACCTAAATCACCATCTACGAAATAAAACATATTTATAGATCATTTTTTCAAAACAATTGTTTTTTTAATTTACACTTGATAGTAAAATTTTCTTCAGCTTCCTGATAAATATCTGCTAATGGTTTGCATTTTCTCATACCGTCTGGTGCTTCATATATACGGCAATCTTCATATCGTTGTCTTAAAATGGATAGAATATTGCCATCTACCAACCTAAAAGTAAATATTATTTTGAGTATAATAAAATAACAACTGATAGTAATTTATATTTCAGTAAAATGATGTAAATTAATTTTCTAGAATAAATATTTTGGAAGTAGGTTTTTTTCAAACATTGAACTGGAAAGTGCACTATCATATTTAAAATAAAACATATTTTTATACTAGCAACTAGTAACTACATATAAATCTTCATAAAATTTAAAAACTAATATTTTTATATTTTCAATGCAATCGATAAAATTATAAATATGACAGTAAAATTTAAATGATACAAATATTCAGAAATTCTGTAAGATACTCTTAAAGAATGAAAATTTGTTCAAAAGTATAAGTAATTATTTTTTACAGAAATATCTGTCCTTAGAGGTTTATCACTTTTGGTAAGTCTTTGATAAGAGATTTAAAGTCATTTTAAATCCAAATTTATTTTGATATCTAATATTAACCTAATACTTGAAGTATAACTTAATGGGCTTTAAAAGCGACCAAAATCAAGGAGAGTCATTTTAGGTTAGGTTTTATACTCTTTTGGACCATATAAATGAGAAAAAATGTTGATCTAATATTTTTCTTAGATATTATGTTAATTTCCAAATTGTTTTAGAAATTAACCACTAAACAATCTAAGCATTGAAGTAGCAAAGACAATTTCATAATAAAAAATTTTTATTTTTCATTGACGTTTGTACTTTTTAATACTAAAAATAATACTTATTAATACAAATTATTTTTTTAAACATATTATGTATTAAATAAAATTATTGTATATTTGAACTATTAACATAGGTTTTATTTTTTCATGATATCTATGGTATTTCAATTTTGAGTTAGGAATTTTATATACACTAGATGTATGACAATTTTATATACTTTTGTATTCAGGTGTGTTGTAAAAGTAATTTTTAAGTTAGCTTCAATACTGACTGCGATACTAAACTAAAATATATAAATAATAATGAATTTATTAGTATAATAAATTAAGGGGCCACTGTCTATATTTTCGAATAAAAAAAATACATTTTTATAGCAAACACACTAGACAAATTCCATCATACTAATCATAGCCTGATAGGTAATAATACAGTAGTAGGTAAAAAAGTATGTCTAATCACATGGTCTGAAATCAAATATGAAAAAAAATTTGAATTCTTAATTAAGTCTTCTTTGAAAGCTATATCACTTTTTCAATTTTATTTTTTATCAAATTTTAAACTACTTTATAGAATTGTCAAGATAAAAATTATCTAGCATTAAAAAATTTAATTAGAAAAAATAAATACAGTTTTATTAAAGTTGATGTAAGATACAAAGAAAACTTAATTAAGAATTCAAATCCGTTTTCATTGTTGCATTCAATCCACACATTTCAACATACTGGTGGAACTCGCATGACAACACATATTTTTTGCTCTAAAATACAGAGAGACATAAGCCTTAACATGATTAATTACATTAATATTTTAATTGTTGACTAAAGAAAGTTTAAATATATTTCAAGTCAAGTAACTCTTAAAAATTGAAATTAAATCCATTATATTAATAATAATACCCAGCATAAATCACATATTCACATACTTGTCCCTGGCTAATTGTTGATTTGCTTCCCATTTGCACAACCTATCATCATCGTAACATTGGTCGACTGTGGGCACTCTTCTTAATTCTTCATGATAATAATTGTAATCCTTTTGATTAGGTTTTACGATAGTTTCTATTGCAAATATAGAAAAAAATATAAAATCAAACTAACAAGTATTTTTAAAATCATCTAACGATAAGTAAAACAAATTAAATTTGGAAAAAATAATTAACTAACAAGAAATGATACGTTGATAAAACTTTATTACCTCTGATCCAAATTAAGGGGCCAAATAAGACGCCTTTAGCAACCTCAAGAACATCCTCAATCGAGTTCCGGCCAGTATGTACCTGTTTTTCATAACCGAATATCTTGTCCGGTTTAGAGTCTGAATCTGAAGACATGGCTGTGTTTCAATCAGAATAACGTGAAAAACGAACAGAGAAAATTTTTATTTTACATTCATTTATCAGTAAATGTATAGATACCTGATAATCAGTTGAGAAGAACGACCTTTGAAAAACACCGATAGTGATTAAGACACACAATAATTATTTGTATAACTTTTGGTGCCACTGTGTCACGGCCAAATTATATTTAAATCCACGGGCCACACTGTCTACACTTATCAAAACAGAAACATTTCGAAAGAAAAAAACTGGGCGGATAGACGGATTACCATCACTAACACAATTTTGTGTACTTACAGTAGGTTTTCTCAGTTCTCAGTTTCCCACTTTTTCATTTCTCTCATCCTAATTTTTGAAATTGTTATTTTGAATAACTCACTATTACACCATGAAATTCTGTGGACCTAAATTATCCCTGTGTGGGATCATCATCAGTGTTTGGGGAATAATCCAATTAGTAAGTGATTATCAATTCAATACTAGCTGAAACTATGTTGTGATCTTTCCATATAGGTACTGATGGGATTCTTCTACTATATTCGGAGCGTAGCACTTATAGAAGACTTGAACTTCAATGAAGAAGAAAAACTTCAAAATGCCCAAGAGTTTTACAGTAAAGCTGACCAATTGTATTCCATGGTAAGGATAAATTTTGATTGAACAAACTTTTAATTTAAAGACTAATAATGGATTTTAAATGTCTGGTACACTTAGAGTGAAAAAAAAAACTAGACTTTGTGGACTACTCAAATATGTACTATTATCATGTTTATTGAAACATAACAAAATGTCAAATACTACCTAAATACTTAGCTAACTAATTTAAATCATTTTTAATTTCATTGCCAATCAATACTAGCCTCAGAGGTAGGTACTGAATAATGTTCGGTAAAGAGTAATAGTGTACACGTTTCACTCTGTATATTACAAAAGTTTGATTTTTTTTTTTCATTTGCTATTAAAACAATAACTGAATCTCGAAATTGTATAAAACAAAGTAATTTTTATCCAGTAGTTGTTTTCCTTTATGAGAGGTATTAAACTGTTACCTTTATGATAAGAGTACCTGCAGTTGCAACAAATTAAAGGTGTTGGAAGTAATTTCAATTCTTTAATTTTTATTAATTTTTACTGTATCATTATGATTAAGTCATACCTATACTTTGTATTTATAGTTAAAAATGATTATTTAATAATTTATTTATTTATACTAATGGGCAAATTACTTTTAATTTTGTAGATTTTATGTTGGTATTTAATGTCAAGGATAAATATTATAATATCCATTATGTAAAATATTTTTACTTAGATTTTGATTTCATAAAATTTTGTTCCAAGATTTGACAATAAAGACTGCTCCAATTGTTTTTTTAACACTAATAATATTTTTGAATTAAGTTATAATAGTTATATCATAATATTGAATCTAATTTAAGAATTTTGTAATATTTTAAAGAATCATTATTGTTTCAATTTAATTAATAATTTCTTTGCAGAAAAATTATCCAATTGAGAAATTATTTAATTTAAAAATAAACCACCAAATATTAATCCATGTTATATTTCCGCACAGATTATTTCAATACAAAAAAAAAAAAATTACCATGGCATTTTTTTTCAGAACGCTTACAATTGTTGGATTGCTGCATGTCTGTACATATTCACACTTGTTGTGTCTGGACATCAATTTTTCATGAATAACCGTAACACAATGAGTTTGTAAAAATGTTATTTTTTGTTACCTTTTTATTATTTAATGTATTGTATGAGGTATTTTATTTTTATCACCTCCATAATCATTTAGGTCGTGTTTGAGTTATTCCATATTGTTAAGATTTTTTGGTTTTTGTGTTACATTGTCAAAAGTCAAATGTTAAGAAATAAATTGAATATAATATGATAATATATGTCATTATGTTTATTTATTTAAATATTAATATATGTCCACGTGCAAAATGTTCAATAAGTATGACATTTGATATTTTATGATAACATTCATTTAACCCCTGAAATTTGTGAACTATTTTGTTAGTTGATCTTTGTTTAAATATTAGTAATAAATTATACTTAAAAGGTCATATATATATTGTGTATTTTGTAGTTAAATGATAATAATATATAACACAAAATTTAAATACCATATCAAATATGTATATTTTCAAGCAAATTTTAATAATATAAAAATATATATATTGATTAGAATATAAGCAAAATATTTCATAATTATATATTATGATTCAGTGTATTCATTTGAAATTAAAACTACTGATTTAATAAATTTGCCATTTACTACAGGTTGTACAGTTACTGATGATAAATATAAAAATATTCTGATTCACGTTGTTTAATCCTTAATTCTATCATTTATGGTAAAATATTAATAAATTATCATAAAGAATTTAGGCTTACGGTATGATAATTTAACTAGTAATCAAAATGAAACCAATCTTCATGAATTATTGTCTAAGTAGATTTGATTATGATATTCAGCAGATATGATGGTGAATTGCTTTAACACACATTTTTCAATACGAAGTTAATTATTTAGGGCTGCTATAATTATACTTCAACCTGTTGACTAACTTCACCCCTTGTATTTTTTTATAATACATTCTACATTATGAGTTGTATTAATGTTTTTATTACAATTTATCTAAGTACATTTTTAAAAAAATGTTCAAAAATTACTGAATCATGATCCTAAGTTAAGCTGAAAAATAATAAGCAGTTATAAACAATTCAACTAGGGTGAAACTATCTAAGGTGAATTGTTTACTGCATCCTAAGTATGAAAAGTGATGGAAAGAAATTTTTTTTGTAATGGAACTAATGCTGAAAACCTGCAGTTTAGAGTTGTGCAATATGTTACTATGTTTATATGTTTAAACCAAAATCGATTTAAGTATCATTAAAAACATATATATTAGTATCCTTTTTCCAAAAATTATTTTATTATTATAATTTTTATATTATTTTATTATTATTATTTACTTGATGTCATTAGATATTATGAAAGAAGAGTAAGAATGAACTGCAAACAAAATTTTTTAATCTCTATATAGAAGATGATAAATGTGTAATTATTCTTTTTTTTAATTATTATTTAATACTTCAGACTAATGTATAGTCACAATTACAGTCATGGTTTTGACTAAGGCTGAGAACTTCTAGTACTTAAAAATCTCAAAATATGCATGCACTTATGAACTAAAAATGTATTCTATTTTATTCGTCTAATTATAATATTATGTTTTTTATGCTATAATAATAAAAAAACATGTTTATTTAATTAATAAGAAATGTGAAAATTTCGAGTAAACTAAATTGTGTTATTTGAAAAACAAAGGCTGGAAACAATTACTGGACATTAATGCTATACTGTCTGGCATTTCAACGAACGAAATTAAATATGGGTTTGATTTAAACAAAACCTCTTGTATGAAGTATGCACCGATCACTTCGGTGGATGTAGAGCATTCGTTTTCTATATATAAAAACATCCTATCGGACAATAGAGTCAGTTTCAGTAATGAAAACCTTGGAAAATACATGGTACCTAGTAAATTGGTTTTTTCAACTTAAATTAATTTTTAAATTTTCTTTATTTAGTTTTATAAAATTATTACTAATTAATATTAATTTTTAGTCATGCTGTTTTTTTTGCTTTTTTAAAAAATAAATATGCTTCATGTTTGCTTTTTTACGACAATTGTGTGCTTTTTTTGTTATTTATTATGCTTTAAAATCCAAGCCCTAGTGATGAAGTATGACAGGCAACTAAAGTTCACTTCCTATACGCGTTTCGATTTTATCGGACAGATAGTAAATTACTTAAACGATAATGAAAATATTATTTTTAAACAAAATTTACCAATTAGTTTTTTTTTGTCTAAGCTAATTTAAGAACTTATATCGTAAATTACCAAATATGATCTTAATTTTTCTAATATACTCAAATAAGCATTTGTTTAACTTCATTTAGTTCATTCATTAGTTTAACTTCAAATTTAATATTCATACTGTATGTACTTGTAATATCTTCATAGTCTTTTAATACATTATTCTACATATTACTAAATGTACTCATAAAACATGTATGTATGCTCCAAAAGCATATAAATATGTATTAAAATACTATGGTACACTGTTGAAAAAATTTGATGTTTCAACTGACTATTAATATATAATAATTGTTTATGTCAGTTATATTGATTATATCATTAAACCATTTATTGAGTTATTATTTGGCATACAAGAATTGTATTGTAATGGTCTTGTAAGGAAACTGTAATCTTATATTGTTTACCTCTAAATCAATTATACAATTCATAAAATACATAAAAAAATAAAAAAACAGTAAAATATGCCTCATAAAAAACATGCCTTTAAAATTATATGGTATGCTTTAAAAACAATAGATTTTCAAAAAAAAACACTAAAAATTGTCATATTCTCTAGTTATTAAATGATTATTGAGCTTAGTATGTGATTAACGAAAAAATATATATAAAAATGAAAACTTATTCAAGCTCTACACAATAAATTTTGAAAATTATCTGACTCGGATATATTTAGTATAATAGGTTAGCATATAACTCCCATTTTTAACTTTATTGCATACATTTGAACGATTTTTCAGGTCTAATTTAAAATATATAAACTAATTTTTAATGGAAAAAAATTATTTTTTGTCATTTTTTGCTAAACAATTCTGAGTAAGACTTCAGTATAAAATAAGTAGGTATATTGTTTATATATTTAACAGATTTAGTTAGATTGTTGGTAGGTAGATATGTTTTTTTTTCAATTCTGTTTAAAGTTTTCTTGCTTAAGAAATGAAAAATTGTTTTTTTTTATCAAAAGATTCAATACATGTTCCATCTGTATCCAAAGTTTCATGATTGGATGGACCAATTTTTTTAATAAACATTTAAAGTTGAAAATTGATATAAAAAATTAAAAACAGTCAATTCCATTAAAATTGTGTAGTCGTTTTCTTAAACGCTTATAAAAAAATCCCTTAGATGATTTTTCAAATTTTTTTCAGTATTGTTAGTTATTAGTAGTTTAGTTAGTTAGTTATTAGTAGTTTAGTTAGTTAGTTATTAGTAGTATAGTTTGAGTATATCAAACATATGATCATATCAAACTTTTCAAAGTTCTATGATTAGCCCAAAAGTTGTCAAATTTTTTTTGGAACTTTCATCAAGTATGTAGCGATATGCCATGAATATATTTTAAATGATTCAAGTTTTTAGCAATATTTTGGAGTTATGATTAAATAATTAAAATCAATTTAGTAAAAGAGTCATTATGACAGATTTTGTAGTTTTTCTCGTTTTTTCGATAGTTTTTTCTCACGTCTGGAAAAACTTATGAGGGGAGGGAAATGAATCTCCAAAGTACCTTCTATATGTGATTTCCGATCTATAGAGTTGCTAGATGAAACTTTTGGACAAATTTATGTGTACCATAAATTTTGTCCAAGAAAAAAATATACATTTGTTAAACCTTTACTTCACTAAAAATCGAAAATACATTGTTGTATGATCCATTTTTTCTCCCCATCATTTAGACTTTAAAATATTGTTTTAGAATATTCAAGTAATGTTCGCTGTTAAGAGAAATTATAAAACCACTAAAATATACTATATTGAGACAAATAATTTTTTCACTCGGCTTGTTTTACAGAAAATTTTATAACTTATGTAATGTAGATACAACGCTCAAAATGTAAAAATGGAGTGACATGCTTAATAATTGTCAAGTGTGTATTTACAATTTTTTGTTGGACGGTGTTATTCTAAAATACTAGATACTCGATTAACATTTTGTTTAATAGACTTATTACTGTAGCATTATAAAAATGCTGCATATTTTTGCATTTTAAAATGTATAGGTCATATTTTTAAATTGGGTCATTTATTGTTTTTAGTACATTATATTTCTATTTCATAAAACGTTATCCATATCGTGTACCTACCTACGTTTAAAAAAATTATTACAAAAGTTTAAAATAAATGATTCCATTTTACAAAATGGATAAAATTTGTGTCCATTTCATGAACATAAAAACCTAATACACGATATGATCGAAGTTCATGAAAGGGACATCCATCTAATGAAATGCTTGATGCTTGATTACACTCTGTGGATGCGACATAGGTATATTGATATCTATATGTATATTAATTAAGGCTTAGGCCTTCTTCACACGATGCAATTCCTAGACGACGCGACGGATACTCGAGTATCTTGTAAATCACTTCCTATATTTAGTATAAGTACCTGAAACGACGCGTATTCTACCAGTCTCGCGCGACTTGCAAGGAAGGTCGCCCGTCGTCTGCGTCTCCCGGATATTACAGGTGTTTTCCAGTGTTTTTCTATTTGAATCAAACAACTGGCTGAACACGCTTTCAACATAAAGTTTGTGGGCGAAGTTGAAAAAAAGGCCAGAACTTAATAATTACACTTTGCCTCAATATTCCCGTAAAAATGTTGCGGAGAAGGGCTGGATGGAAGTTGGAAAGGAAATGAACTTGCCGGGTAAAAAAAAAATGTTAAATTGAATGAAAATATAGTTGATAATAGCTATACAGTGAATGTTCTTTTCAATATATATATAAGGGTGGCGCCACATTCTTTTGATTTTCCTCTGTCTATAATAGTTGTAATAATAGGTGACTACTACATCATCATCACTTGACGAATTTTCATTTGACGACATAATTAATACTCAGCTACAAGGTCATAAACAAATGGTGGCTAGAGGTAGACACTAGACAGAAAAGATATCATAGCTCCAGAGTAGCTCAATGTGTGTCGATGCGTTGCTTATGGGTATCTTACTCACAAGCAACTCAAACAGACAATACTCGAGTATCCGTCTCGTCGTCTGGGAATGGCCTATACGTAGATAAATTATCAGATATGTATTAATACAACAATCGTGGGTACATGTTCAAATAATATCGCGAAGAACGACTAACACAATAACAGAAAAAATTAGTTGAAAAGAATTTTAGATGGGTTGAACAACATATTTTTAGAAAGACAAGAACTGATCAAAATCCTTATTGTAACGCAAAATGTCTGAATTCCACGCGCAATCATCCCAAATTATTATTACCTATTGCATGAAGAAGGCCTTAGTGCAGCGGTCCTCACTAGGATTGTAGAATGGGCCAAATGTAATTTTTGAAAATTATTTGCGGGCCGCATACATTTTTAATCATTTTTTTAATAATTAAAAACATAAAAATTATATATATATATATATATATATATATATATATATATATATATATATATATATATATATATATATATGTTACGGGCAAAATGTATAATTTGGGCATTATATACAATGCCCGGGCACTATAGAAAATGCCCGTCGTATATTGGGCAATATAGACAATGATATATTATAATATAATGCTTTATTAGATTTTATTATTTTATTATTCAGTAATTTAATTAATTCATAAATAATTAGAGTAGGTACTAATTAGATACTTATAAGATTTTATTATTAGATAATTATTATAATAGATTTGAAAATATCTAATAATACGTGAGCAACTTCTTCGGCACGTTTGTATTTTAATGGGCGAAGTAGTACATATTTTGTAAGGTGATCCTGGTAAACCATTATAAACTTATACTCACCATCCGATTGTGCTTGCATATCTATGAGGTCTACCTGACAGCGAGAATTCATTTCAGAAGATATAATTGGTTTCACAACCAACCCTTTCTTGGCTGTGCTCCCTTTTTTTTGGTACGATTCACAATTATTTAAGTATATCATAATCATATCTCTAGTGATATTTTTGTATTTTTTTATTTACCTCGTGTTCCATTCTATTCCGACAACCGTGTTCAGTCGATAAATGAACATCATGTATAATATCAAAAAAATCTTCGTTGTGTACATAATATTTTATTTCATTATTTTCAGATACTGGTACAATTAACTTGTTAACATAGGTAACCTTTAAAACGTCGTATTTTTTTTTAAAGTTTGTAATCTTTAGGTTCCTTTTTTTTAAAAATATTCTTCAATTGAATTACGTGCGAAATTAATTCATTATATTTCAACTTTTTTAGAAATAAAGTGTCATTGTCTATATTGCCCAATATACGACGGGCATTTTCTATAGTGCCCGGGCATTTTCTATAATGCCCGGGCATTGTATATAATGCCCAAATTATACATATTGCCCGTAACATATATATTGTTAGGAAAGGGTATTGTAGGAAAAAGTACGTGAATGACATAAATGTTTGGATTTATAATTACAATTTTAAATTTCAATTCATAGTTTATTTTATACAATAATTGGTCACGTATTTCTTTAAAATTGGAAAAATTACAAAACAGAGTATTTACAACTGTTTCCATACATTTTTTTATTAGTTCGGCATCCGAGAATGGTTTCATGCGTTTGGCTAACATATGTGTTACTTCATACGATGCTTTTGTTGCAAGTTCATTTTTATTAGTGAACCGTAAAATTGATTGTTTTTCAGAAAAAATTCCTTTTTTTAATTCAATTAGTTTTTCTTCTCTTATTTTAGATGGGTGTGGATAATTTTTAGAAAATTCAGTATGGTGAGTTGTGTAATGACGATTAATATTATAACGTTTTGGAATATTTATGGTTTTACGACAAATTAAACATAAAGCATCGTGTTTCTTACCAGAAATACAGAAACATTCAATCTCCCAACTGTCTTGAAATATTCTGTATTCATCTTCGATTTTACGTTTTGCCAAGATATAGAATTAAAATTAACAGCTTACTCACAGAAACTAGAACACACGATGCTAGAAGCACAGAATTACATATTGTAACGACAATACGGGATAAAATACAAACGGACAATAAGCAATAACGGATAAACTGTTCATACAAGACTACGTGGTGGACTACTACGGTGGAAATAAATAAACTCATAATCGTAGCCCGTAGGTGCCTACTTATCTGTCCAAGTGGTAATTCAATACAAGTTTAAAATAGAAAAATAAAATAAATAAAAATGACAAGATAATAAGCGACGTTCGTTTTATTCACTGTTTATAGAATTTTGGATTTTAGAATGAACAATTTAATTTTAGTTCGGGCCGCACTAAAGTTACTAAAGGGCCGCATGTGGCCCGCGGGCCGCGTAGTGAGGACCGCTGCCTTAGTGTATCGTAGTCTTCAGGCAGTAAAAATCTGTCTTAAAATTAAAGATAGATGATGTTGGTATACTAGTCAAAGTAAATTTAAGATAAAGTAGGTACCTATTGATTAGTTTCTCAGTTTTTATTGTTTTTAAACCTTAAAGTAAAATTTCAAGTATCAAACCACAATATAAACAGCAATCGCTTAAAATAGTCAAATTATACTAATTATAGTGAGTGATTTTATATGGTTAGTTTTTTATCTCTGAACATAAATAAATGGGAACAGGATTTAACATAATATGAATGTATTTATAGAAACTGAGAGAAGTCAATTTCTAAATTATTATCACTGGTATTTTATCAATTACTTAAATATTTTGTTATATTAATTGAAGGAACATACAATATAATTTTAACCTATATTTATTAGGTACTTATAGACGTGTATTGATTACCTATATTATTTGATAATACAACTATAGGTACCCTAATTAGTAATTTGTGTTAAGAACAAAATTAATATCCAAAAAACAAAATTTTACTTTATTAGTTGGTCCTTATGGCTTATGTCAATGTAGATAATCTTAATTTTTTCATCCAGACTTTTTTCTGGGACTTTATACTTACGGGATCCTGAAAATGTACACATTAGCAGTAGCTCACACAGATTTTTTTTCATTGTGGTTATAATGTGTTAGTATAGATTATAAATGCCTTCCTTTATCCTTCACTTTTGCACATCGATTTGAAATAAATTCACATATAATTAATTTAGGAGGGTTTATGACCTCATAACCACCTCCCTGTGTTGTCCTCTGCACATTAGCCATTTTATATAAATCAAATATGCACAACATGTACAACTGAATGGTTAAAATAATAATGTCTATGCTATGATGAAATATATCATTTCTGTGTACAGTACCATGTAGGTATCATACAATTTTGATGTTCGAAAAAATAATATACAAGGGAAAAATATTATAAATTATGTTTATAGATACACATTATTTAAAACAAATGGATGTACCTACTTATTAAAATCGATATTATTTTTTACATATTTACATATATTTAGTTACTATTTATTTTAAATATTTATGTACTTATGTGGTTATGTATCAATGTAGGTACTAAAAAGTGATGGAAGTTAGGAGTACCTTCTGATTCAAAAAGTTTTCATTTGTCAAACAGAAAAATCATCTAGATAAATATATATATTAACATAATGTATAATATATATATATATATATATATATATATATATATATATATATATATAATATATATACCTATATATGTATTTTTATACCTTTAAAGTTTTTGGTTATACATGTCTATTACATATTTTCAAAGATGAGAGATATTTTATAATTTTAATACTGTTTATGCCCGCTATTTAGAGTTTATATGTACTACATTATGTGTGTGCATTTTTGCTGAAGAATTTTAAAGTGTCCACTATTGGTAATGTGTTCATTAAATATTAATGAAGATTTCATTGTACTCAATACTCATACCATTTGTGTTGATAAAATCAATGATATTAGTCAATATTATACTTATTGTTATATACCACACATACATAATTGTAGAATATCATTGATTCATTCTAGATAAAAATTAACAAACAAAATTTAAAATCAAATATTATGTGCCATAATCAAAGTATGGGTCCAAAAGATCATGGTCAAACCTAAACACTGTTTTATCTACATAAATCAAATTTATTATTTGAATAATTTAAAATTACAATGTATCTAAATCAAGATATTGGTATTCGGGTTCCTTTATAAATTAAAAATTAAATAACAATCGACTATATATGAGTAACATGCTTGGGATCAGACACTGATATTAAAAAAAAAAAAAAAAAAATATATATATATATATATATTATATATATATATATCAATAATCAATATTAATTTATAAAAACATTAAATTCTACAGTCAAGCTCTGTGTTTACCTATGTAATGTACAATAAAATAAGTGTGTTACACCAACCAGTGTAATCAGTTAAAAAAATATAAAATCACATTATTTTATGATATACACATAATATATTAGCAGATGTTAAGATTCAATGTGTTTTTTTACAGCAATTAAGCCGAAATCAATTCCTTTTGAAATAAAGAAATATAGCGTAAGAAACAGTTCCTATTTATAAGAAAAATGAATGAAATTCATTTTTTTATTGTAATGAAAAAATATGATTTATTAAACGAGTTATGTATTATATCAGAGGTGGCCAATATGAAGAGACTTCCTAACTGCAAAATAAAACAAAAATATAGAAGAGCCAAGAAAAAAAAGGTTCTCAATCTTATAAATGCAGTATTGACTATACCTATGATTGCCTCTATTTTTCATACCATTCATAAGAATTTTAATGATTGAGTATCAAATGTAATATAACGTATGAAATGTTGAACCAAGATTTAATTTAAACTTTTCTAAAACACACTAGTATCATGTAAAATGAGATTCTCATCTCACAGCATTGCTAAAAACTGTTCTCACTACTTATACTCTGGACTAGCTTAAAAAAAAAAAAATTAAAAAATCAATAACCTAAAATTATTTTCAAATTAAACAAATTATTTATGTATAGAATTCATGTACAATTTATATAATTCATAAATTTAAAAACACTATATTTTTATTAATTTTAAAAACTAAAATGTTTATTTAATCATGATCACATTATATTTTTAATTAAAAATTTTCATATTAGAATTATTTATTTATACTAGTGAAAATGTAATTTGTCTAACAAAAATACGCCATATAAGTCTATGATGTAACCCGTATGTGACTAGCAAGCCACAATTCGTCCACCACTATATTATATTATAACCATAATTTAATAATTGTATATGTGAATGTTCTATGGAAAATGATTGAGAAAAAATATGAATAAATTAAGAAATGTTATTTTTCATTTTATATTTTTTGTTGGTAAGACTGATATTTTTTTCAAAATAAAAACATTACAAAAGTCAAAATTGGATTTGATATTATAATTCATTAAATTAAAGTTACCAAAAATTTTTAAATAGTTTTATTTTTATGATTATAGATTATTTAATCATAAGTGGGTCACTAATAAATATTATAAAAGTAATAATAGTTGTCAGGTTGGTGATGTATTTTTTTTATTAAAAAATATGTTTAGTAATAATAAAGAAAACAATTTAAAAAAAAACAAAGAATTTTCGAAAAGGAATTTTTCTAGCACTGACATTAGTCAGCACATAGGATAGTCAATAAAGATGGTCATTACATTGTCCATTCTTTATCTAGTTTTTCACTTTCCTTTTTATGAATAATCAGTGCCGTGTTTAAGTATTTTGCCGCCCCGGGGTAAATTAAAATATGCCGCCCTTAAGAAAGTTACAATTCAAAATTATGTTCACCACACTATGAATTACAGTCAATAGCGTATTAACAGGGAGGATACAATGGTACTATGTAAGAGCAATACATTTACAAATTACTCATATCTATATTATGTATATTTTAATTAACAAATTATTACTTATGTTTAAATTTTATAATTATGAATTATATCTCACATACAAATTTAAAAAAATTACCAATTGTGACAAAATAAAATCATTCATTATTTTTTCTTGATTTGATGGTCGCAAACTAGTGGATAATCTCTGACCATCTGTTCATCTGATCAGTCTGTTTTAAAAGATCATCTTCTATGTTTAATATTAGAAGCGATGACATTTTTTCCTCTATTAAAGTGGATCTTTGATAATGTTTTACTTGTTTCAACACGGAAAATGATCGTTTATTTTCGAGGAAAAAACGTACAGGAATAACAAAAATAGTTTATACGATAACAGTACAACTATAAAAAAAAAAAAATAAAAAATAAAAAAATAGAACAAATTCTTAATTCTTATCGCCTGGTGACATGCAGCAGTAGACTACGGCTTTTTTGTTGTATTTATAAACGAAATTATAAGTATTATAGTTATTAGTTATACAGTCATACTGATATTGATAGTATGACAAGAAAAATTATAATTATATATTTTTTATTTTATGATGATTCTCAAAAATTTGTCGACTCATCAAACACCATAAAATTCGCCCATCCCCTAGTCCCCATTAAACGCGGCTCTGTGAATAATGTACACATTAGCCATCTTAAGATATTCGGTGTAACATGTAAACAAGGAACTGAACTAAGATAAGATATAATATCCGTGTAACAAAATAAGTATAATATTTATGAATAAATACATTAATGTACAATTTGGTAAATTAATTAGTTAGTTTAATTATTAAATAATAAATGAGTAATTTAAATTTTCAAAGCCATTTAGTTTACTTGACTTAAAATGATCAAATAACTTACTATTATTTAATATTTGAATCATAAACACAAAAAATGTTTAACTTATTAAAATTATTTAACATAATTAATTTGAATGGTTTTTTAAGTTCTATTTTCAATGATAATAACATCTATGGGATAATAGATTATTTATTTAAAAAAAAATAATAATTGTACATGACAGTATACTTAAATTTAACACAAAAATATGTTAATAGAATTCTGTATGTTGATTAACTAAAACTAGTTCTTATATTTGATATGCGAATGCCCAAAAATGCATCACAATAAAGATTTACAAATTAAAGTGTTCTCTTATAAATCTTTTCCAAAAATTTAAAGAACAAGTCTTGTGATAAACCTCGAGACACTTGTTGAATATGAGTACATATTAAGTTATAACTTTCTTCTTCATAAAGATGAAAAGTATTAGGGATCTTCAACTGTTCATACAAATCTTTGATAATCATAACATTAGCAGGATCATCAATACCATAGTTTTTCTAAAACATTAATCGAAAATATATTGATAATTTAAAATTCAAGGAGTAATTCTAATACTAGAGGCAGGTTTGTTACCTCCATAATAGCCTTTTGTTGAGGATTGGCTTTTTGTAATGCTACTACAGCTAGCCATGAACACTTTCCATCTTCAATATCTGTGCCAATTTTACCCATGACATCTGGATCTCCATAACAATCCAAGAAGTCATCCTGATATAATAGGTCATTTAAATAAAGTGTATTAATTAATTAAGTCTTGCATATTACTTGAACTTGAAAGAAATGTCCCATTTCAAGCAATATGGTTTTCGCCTGGCGAAAAATTTCTGGGTCATTTATATTAGCCTGTAACATTATTCATTATGAAATCATAAATGTTATCAAAAGATAAGTACTATTCTTACCATACGCATCGCAAGACACACAGGCAGGAAAAATGAATAGTATGCAGTCTTATATTTTACAATAGCAGTATAATTTTCCATGGTATATTTTTCTAGTTTCTGTGACTTAAAACTATTAGCAGTCAACATATCAAGACACTGGCCCATTGCAGTTTTCATTGTAACCTAATCATTTAATTTAGTCAGGGCCATATTTAAAACAAGGTATAGGCTTTGAGTAATATTGATAACATTATAGCTTGTGATTGGAATAGTATACAAATGTATAAGTTAATATTTCTTTATCATTAGAATAGGTTTTACAAATATTTTTACCCAGAACCATGAAAATCTTAAGAACGGCCCTAAATTAAATAATTTAAACAATATTGTAATGTAAATAAAATCATTTTTTTTTTTTCATACATCATGAAAAAGATCCAGAATATGTGAATAATAAGGCTTATTCTTGAAGTGCTTTTTAACCAATTGATAAATGGCTTGCTCAAGTAGAATACCATCATTTATTGCTATTAGTCCGATATCATTGTGTCGATACCAACAAGGACGTCCTCTTCTTGTGATAGCATTATCCATTATATCATCCAACACTAATTGAAAAGCTTGCAACTAAAAGAATAAAAATCAATAAATTTTTTTTTCAAATAAATTTAAATTGAATAATCAAACAATAAAGTTTTGAATTTAAAATACTATATTAAGCTAAAATATTGATACTAATAAAAAAATATATTATGATAGATTTATATTACAATTTATTCAGTTTTAGCTAAGTAAAGTAGAGAAAAAATTATTTTAATATTATTTTAAACATAAACTTATTTTAAAACTGTTAGGCTTCAATAAATTTTTGATTTTAATAAGTATTAACTATATGTATAGAAAACTATAATTTATAACTTGTAATATAAGACACATTTTTCTACTAAAAACATGAGTTACAATAAAGTTGATGTAAAGTATATAAATTGTAATATTTGTTTGTATAAAAAGCAAACAGTTACCTATCGTGGATACTATAACATGTTATGCCAAAGCTCCATTCATAATATTATATGATCTAAAAAAATTTGCTGTCAAACTATTTTTATAGAAAAAGTATTTGTTACATATTATTAAATTAACTACACTGATGTATAAAAAGGGTTATAATTTTCATAGTTCTGTTTTTATGAAGATAAGAATCATTACAATTTTAAAAACAAATTAACATGTTAAATCAACAGATATAATTAGATCATAAAATTATATCAATTAATTACTATACAATAAACCAACTATTATTAGGTACTAATTAGAATATTTTATTTAATAATACAATTTTTTAAATCTATTTTTACTATACAATAAATAATTAAAATCAAAATTCCTTTCACACACTATTGCTACTAAAAAATAATGCTAATATTAGATGTTTTTTAATAACACTCTGTAAAATAATAAAAGTACATTCATAAATACTATAATAATATTTTATCAATGATTTATTCAAGAGAAAAGATATGAGGAATAAAAGGACATTTAAAATAAATATGACCTATTTTAAGCAGCTATTCATCATTACTATTATTTAATTTTTACTTGAACTCTCTCTTATCTGATTGAAAAAAATCGAATAATCTCTTTAAATTAACCATTACCATTAACTTAAATAATCTTCATTAAGTTAAAAGTAGTAATTTCAGTTGACTTAATAGAGTAAAAAAAACTAATAAATAAATATACATACATACACATATATATATATATACTTTACAAGAACAAGAAACAATATGCAACATTTTTACTTAGAATTATTCAACTGTTGATTATTTTTAAATGATACTATTAATAGAATAGGTTCAAAAAAAATTCACACAAAAAATTAATTATCAATAATTTAATAAGTAAAAAGTAGGAATATAATCTGGTATAAAATTAATATTAAAAAAATAGTCATTAGAAAAATTTGGTTTTTATTAATAATAAGACTTTGTTTCTAATTTGTTAATTTGTTCGGTTAGTCACTTACTTAAATTAATTTTATTTTAATATAATAAACATATGCCTAACTGATAATGTATATTTTAATTACCTAAGTATTAATTGGATATGTCTATATATAATAATTCGAAATTGAAAGTTATTACATGATTATTTCACAGAAACAATTATTAGTAAGATTAATTATTATCATAAATAGGAAATAAGCATTTATATATTATATTTAAGATTTTTTACAGTATGAATAATAATAAAGTAATTATTCAATAATATAAATCACTTTTCATATTAGTTAAAAATTAAGATATGTATAGTAATACAAGTAGGGGAGAGTGTTGTACCTTGGACTAATGCTATTATTTTATAAAAATATTGGCTGATGATTAAATCTCAGGGAGGAAATTTATGTCAAATGTCTTACTAAAGTAAATAATACAGAAATTTATTCTAAAATTGCGCATATTTATTTGATAAGAAGCAAACAATTTTTCTTATCACAAAAAAATGATTTTTTTAGTTTAATACACAAATTGTTCTGTTTTTAATTTTTAACTTATATCAATAAGGTAAGTGTAGACCAGTATTAAATGTTGTATTTTATTTAATGATGGCATTTGTTCCAATATAAATAAACAAAATACAAAAAAATACATTTATTAAAAATATGAACTGAATGTACCTTGGACCAAAAAAATATTGTACCTTGGACCATCATCAATATTGTATTAATTGGGATTTCAAAATGAATTATTTTGTAAAATTGCTTGTAGATTCGAAAAGTTATAATGCCTATAAAAAAAATAGAAGTAAAAGTGATGTTAAAAGAGTACCTCCATAAAACTAACTTGGAAATGCAGTTAATGACATTTTATCTAAAACTACATTGTTATGACATATTAAATTATTTAAGAGCTGGCCAAAAGATAGTTATACTTATAAATCAAATATTGATTGCTGTAAAGTATTTACTGTAGAGGAAGAGAATGAACTTGTTAAATATTTGGAAATGTGTGCTAGGTTACAGTAGGGTCTTAATAAAACTGACACTAGAAAATTGGCATATCTGTTTGAAATTAAGAATGGGAATAATGTAAATGAATGAGAAAATACTGCTCCAAAACATTTTGAGTAATGAGGTTATCAAATTATCATTAGGACATAAAGTAATACCCAAAACTATCAACAGCAATATTATATCATAACAATAATATCATTGCAATAGTTGTACACGCGTTTGATTCAGATTTTATTACAAAAGGTACAATACATAATGTACCTTGGACCATTTTTATTATTTAAAAAAAAACATTTTAACTTATAAAAAAAATTAATTTAGATACTTGCGAAAAATATTAGCATATACTTATGTGTATTGAGTATGTTGATAATAAATATGAACAGTTAATATTCAAAATTAGAGTCACTAGAAAATATCTTATAAAAATGGTACCAAGGTGCAACAATCTCCCCTACCTATACTTATTTCAGAATCACAAATATTAACAAAAATGTATTGGAATAACTATGAAGTATTACATTTTTTTTTCTAGAACAGGTACCTAATCCTATAGCATAAAGCTATAAGGGAATATAGCACAGTTTTGGTGTCAACTTAACTAAGATAAAATCATTTTGAGTACATTAATATTAATATGCTACACACAAAATCGCATAAATTATTGACCTATCAAGTTTGTGATGAAAGTCATTAAGTGTGAAAATGCATAAATATTATTATGTCAAATAACTACCGAAGTTAACTAACATTTTGTCACTGTTTCCTTGACTCATGGAATTATGTAAAATTATGTATACATATTATTAGGCACCTATTACCTACAACTATACATAGGTACATTAATTGTTAGTACAATATCTAATTGTTAAGACGACTTACTATCTCAACACACCATCCCAATATATACGACAATCTGAGGTTTTCATCATTGAGTTCAGCCTCTGAGCACAACATTCTGTATGAGAGTACCAGTGCTAATCCGCGATTCTTTTTGCCGCCGGGCACATTGTATTGTAACAGCTGAAACAACGATGTGACATTGAAAGAGGATTTCACAAAAACGTCAGTAAGACATGGATAGCATGTAATCTGAAAAAAAAACCTTGGCAAGCCATTTGGTGACGTCGGGCACGTCCAGATTGCGACCGGTGTCAGTCAAATCCCGGACGACGTCCGGGAACACGGCCATGAAATCCCTGGTCTCGTCTTTGCTGACCGCCGTGCCGGTGATCACCGGCGGCACCGGCGGCGCACGTACCAGACTCATGGACCTGTACGAAAACCAGAAAACGATTCGAACCGTGGGGATCAAAAAGTCGGGCGGACGAGCCACAGACATATTAATAATTATTTGTAGGCACCTACCGCAACGGGTTCCCTCCTCGGACGGCGTCGCGACACAACAGTTCGCCGCATTTCGCGAACGACGACGCCGCGCTCCGGCGACCCAGCACCCGGGCGAACGCCAACATCTTGTTCATAGTCTCCTCGTCAGGAGAACGGACTCGGTGGTGCGGAAAAGTCGGTGACGAGTACACGATAATATTATGACTTACGACACGTTTATGCGTTCGCTTGCGGCGGACCAGTGGAACACAACGACGACGAGGACGTGCGCGTCAACCGCGGACCGTGTTCGACGTGCGTACGTGCACCGGTGCACGGTCTCTCGTTATCGTCAGCGGCGCGGCGTCGTCGTCGTCGTCGTCGTGGAACGAGTTCCCCCTTTTATTCGTAGTTTTTTTCCCCTGTTTTCAAATCTCGGCAATGTGCGCGTGTGACTACGGCGGCGGTGGCGCACGCCGTCCGTCGTGGAATCGCGAGCGCGAGCGCGACGCTTGCCGCGACCTCTACACGTCCGCCACGTAAACTCGTCCTCGGTTTTGAATAATGTCCCAGAATGTGAAAGTTTAATCTCTTTTCTATACTTGTGGCTTTCCAGCGATGGGCCTCTCAGGTAAGTGCGCAGTGAATAGTGATGCCCGGCCGCCCGGGCACACTCGGAACACCCAGTGCGCACGCCTATATGTGTTTATTACAAAGAACGTCATTTTTCCTATTTTATACACAATATTTTTTTTTTATGTCGTTTAAGAAAGTTGAAAATAGTTTATCTTTTTCATTTATTGACCGGTTCCATGCCTCGATCAAGTATCTACATAACATTTCGGTTGTTATGCCATATATTTTTCTCAATATTTTTAATTCAAATTTCAAAATCAACCCCAGACACTCAACTGTTTGGGTATTATATCCGGTTATAGGATCAATAAAGTTTTTAGAGTGATTCACTGAATGATGCATAAATAATGTTATTATTAATTATTACCTATCTAATAATACTGATAATAATAATGATATCTATAATTATCAAGTAATAAAGGAAATTCAATTTTAAATTGTCTGATAAAATAGTTGGTAAAACATACGTTATACCATACCGTAAACTTTAAAATGTAGATCACCGAAAACCAGTAGATCACACATTCACACGTTAGACCAATGCCGTTAATAAAAGTGGTTTTCAAAAGTCTTCTGGCCTAGGGTGACAGCCGAACCGTTCGTCCCGATGTATGATTACATTGAATATTAGGGGCTGTATACATCTAACAATACGTCTATACACCGATGGTAGGAAAAAAAGTCTCGCGGAAAAAAAATCCCGGAAAAAAAATCCCAGAAAAAAAGTATCCGGAAAAAAAGTCTCAAAGAAAAAAAGTCTCACGGGAAAAAAAGTCTCAGGGGAAAAACGTATATTTTCTAAAGATTATATCTTATAATTAAATGTAAATGGTAATTTTGAAGTCATTTTCGCTTGTTCTTTCATGTTGCATTTAATTTGTTCAGCGATCACCAAATTTTCATTGGGCAAATGAGTATGGTCGCGATTTAATTTTGACCATACATTGGGACCAATTAAATCCAAACTGGTAGTGAAATTTGCTGAACATTTCAACGACGATGCTTTTGAACACTTCCACTGTATATGGTTCTCACAGGTTTTTTTCTTAGTGTATAAAAAACCTTCAAATGCAATTTTAATATTGCCTTTATTGGACCTTAAAATTTCCAATTCCATTTTTCGAATAATTAAAACTGTATAATAAACTATTTAAAATAATATTGTTTTGGCGTACTCTTACTACTAATGTAACACCTACTGCTCTATACTAAATATACTATATCTGTCATCAGATGGACAATACACAATGTCACAATGTAATAAAATTAATAGTAATAATAAGATAATATTTTATTTTATTAAGGTAAAAACCAAAAATTATCGGTTTTTTTCGTCAAGCGTACCGGTATATTAGATATAATATGTGAGTAGTAGATTTTATCATTCTATTGACTATTATAACGTATTTTTCAGATAAAACTGACATTGTATACAGAGTGATTATATAAGTTTTATTTAATTTATTTTAAATTGTATATTTCATTGGTTTTATAAGCTTTTTTTGCCCTGAGACTTTTTTTCCCTAGACTTTTTTTCTTTGAGACTTTTTTTCCGGATACTTTTTTTCCGGGACTTTTTTTCCGGGACTTTTTTTCCGTGAGACTTTTTTTCCGTTCCCCCTATACACCATATCAAAGTATCTACTATAATCCTCACTTCTAGTATTCGCTTTTGAATATTATGTAATGTTTTTTTTTTTTTTAAGTGAAGTGGTAAAATATAACGTTTTCGCGGTCATTCGTATTCAGTGTCTAATCAGTCAAGAATGAGGAAAAAAAATGTCCTGCTTATTTGCTGTGGTGTTTACAAGTACCTGATCATATATCTACCGAAATCCGTACGTTTATATTATGCGATTCATTACTAAACAGAGCAACACATACACATTCAAGTAAATCATAAATGAAATTCGTTTAAATTACCCGTACATACTTTATTTTATCACCACTCCGAGCGTATCGTGTGTATGTGTGCTTTTGTATGAGCACGTACCTATGTATGTGTTTGTGTGTGCACACGGCCGTGAATAGCCAAAAGTACATCTACCTAACTATACATCGTGTTAAAAATGATTTACACCGTCTAGGTAAGCCCCTCTTGTGTTTTCATTCCAGGAATCACGCACCGCGCACCTGAGTTGAAATTTAAGGCGGCCTTGTGAGTACACTGCATTTTGCCGCGTATGAATATTGTCGAGTGATTTATCGCGTAAAACTCGAATTCGACAGTCTTGCCCTGCGATTCAAAACACATATGCTTTTAGTCGTTTCACTAAAACTATGGCGAAAAAGTTTTTAACAAGTTTCGCAAGAGTAGGCGAATACAAGTATTTACGTGCACTTACAATATAGCAATATGTTACGAATGTCTGGCACTAATGTATTCATAGTTCATACCAGATTACTAAAAAATATAATAAATTATGTTTTCGTGTGATCTGACGCGCAGCCTAAATATTTGATCATATTATTGGGCAGCTCTCGCCGAAAACGTTTAGTAAATTTGTGAGGTCTTGATGTACCTATTACCTCCTGTAGGTACGGTCGTGCGCACGTATATAGCCCGTAGAGGTATCTATAAGACAGAGAAAGATAATTATCTTCACACTCTATTAATTATGCATAATGTTATTAAAATCATGAACACTTTGAAAATGTTTTACCTTAATACCGTTATAATAAAAATAAATTAAAATTTACTGAACCTTTTATCTGACGGTACTGGTACCGATCTGTGAACTAAGTCATATAAAACGTCATTGAAGTTCAAATGAAAAATATTTAATTTATAATTAATTTGATTATTTTCCAATGAAAGTATTATGTAAGAATGTTTGACTAGAAATTAACTCAAAAACGTTTTTATAATGTTCATGCACATCGGGATTTTTCTTGATAAATATTAAAAATACCTAAAAATAATTGTAGAATCCTTGAGATATAGTGAAAGACCATATTTAGTGTTATTATAATATATTATATTTACTGTTGGCTCCAAGAAATGTGAAGGATAAGGGCTTCCTAAAGGCTAACATATGTCAATAAGTATACTAATATTAGTATAATCAGTATACCTCTACATATTTTGTGTTTTTTGATGAATGTGACCAGTTTTGGAGTTCAGTCTTATTAGTGTATTAATCACTACAGATAAAAAATTGATCTTTTGAAGTACATTGGAAATGTTCACTAACCATTTATAATAGAATTTTATAGAATCTAAAAACTGCATGGCTCTTCAACAAAATTATCAAGGGAGGATTTAGATATGTGGTGGCCATAAATAAACTAAAAAATATATTTTTTTACTAATTAAATTATATTTGCTAACATACTTAGTAGTAGTACCAATATAACAATTTAATTAATTTATTTATGTACATATATTTACTTATTTATTTATATATTTATTTATAAAAACAATCACAAATATAAAAATAAAAATTACTTAAACTGTGTATGTGAAGGTGATTAATAATTGATTAATAATAATGTTCAGTGATTCATATTAAATGCCTATAATTTTTTAGTGCATACAAAATATGTTAACTTAATTAAATATTTGTTGTTACACGTACAAACATTAATATAAATTAAATAATTTAATAAAATTAAAATAATAATTATTACTGCCCAGTAACGGAAAAAGCGCATGAATGATGACTGTACTTACTATATTTTAAATTTTATGATATTACCGATTATAATTATTATTTTTTGAATTAGTAAATTAATGAATTAATCTAATAATATAAACGATGAATTATCGTTGATCGTCGTATAAACCACGACTTTATTATAAACAACCCCAGACCTATATGTGTATATATTTAGAAACACATTCACTAATATTTTCATACAATTACAAAATTGAGGAAGCCCCTGAGCTGCAGCCCACTTAGGCCTCCTCTAAACTCGGCCCTGGAAATTATCCACTACGCTCTACTTAAAATCGTTTTCTAAATGAAATTTTTATCATTGCTGACTAATTTGAAGAAATAACATGTTAAGACACTGTTGTCCATCATATGAGTCAAATCGAACCATGATAATTGTCTATATTTAAGGTGTCACACATCCGTTTTTATTTTACCGGCTTCTTTTTTATTATTTAGAAACGTATATTGAACACTAATTGGATATTTGAATCTGTATTTCATTAATCGTTATAAAATTAATATAATTGACCATTTAGCACACTTAAACTCGAATAATTATCAAATGATATTAATTAATTATATAGATTATATTTATGAAATATGGTTATAATACAGGTAGGTGAGAAAATTTATAATTCTACAGGCTATTCAATACTAATCATTAAACACATTATAATTGGTAGGATTGCATTTAAGTGTAAGCAATCACTGTTGTGAATTACCTACTTGATTGTTTTAATAATTATTGAACCTATTATGTGATTATAAATGACACAAGTCACAAGGGATTAATTACACAATAAAAGGTATAATTTATTGATATTAATGATACAGTTATTTGAATCTATGTACGTTTATCCAAAGTTTCGTTTTAATTGGATGGACCAACTTTTTTTCATAAAAATTTAAAGTTGAAAACCTATGTAAAAAGTCGATTTCGTTAGAACCGTAAAAAAATTTACTTTTTAAAAAAGTTTCAGTATTGTTAGCAAAGTATATGAGCAAGTTCGTATTAAATTTTTCAAAATTTTCATCATATGTTAAAAATGTTCTTAGAAATAAATTTAAAAAAATGAGATATTTTCAACGTTTTTTTCTTAGCCCAAGAGTTGTCAATTTTTTTTCTTAGTAAACTTTCGTATAAATAAAGTAGCAATACGTAATTAGCATATATAGCAAAATTTAAATTTCCTAACAACATTCTTTTTGGAACTGCATCACTGAATAACTAAAACCGATTTAGTGAAAGAGTCGTTGCAACAAATTTTACCATTTTTACTCGGTTTTTTGGTAGTTTTTCCTCAGGTCTGAAAAAACTATTCAGAGGAGAGAATAATTAACCTTCAAAGTACCATCTGCATGCATTTTGAGTTCTATAGGGTTGCTGGATATAATGTTAGGACAAAGTTGATACTTGAGTAGTTAAGTGTACCAAAAGGTTTCTTCGGAAAAGAAATTTAAAAATATTGTAAAACCAATAGATTCTTCACATTAATCAGAAGCTAAAATAGTGGAAAATATATGATTTCATACAAATTTAGTTCTACTTATAACCTATCGGTTAAGTAGCTATACAAGTAAGGTTACTTATATTTGATTTTTAAAGTCTTACTATCAAGAAGAAAAACCGAGTTATTTTTAAAGTTCTTTAGGAAGTCCAACAGTAATAAATAATTTTTGAAACATTTATAAAAATGATATAAGAATTTTCTTGATATTTTTTGAAAATTTCAAATAATTAAACCTATCATTAATTTTGAAGTCCCGTTTACTACTCATTTAACCATTTTTATTCAATTTTTGATAGTTTTCCTAAATATTGATAATATAAGTAAGAATTGAAAAATGATATCTTTAAATTAGGTACATATATGAAACATTTTCCGATCTATGTAGGACTGAACAAAACTTTTAGATCAAGTATTTTTGTCACTATGGTCACAAACAATAAAAAAGAATGAAAATTATTGTAAAACCACTAGATTCATCGCTTCACTCAAAATTCAACTTATTATGTATGAATATTAGTGGAATAATTATTTATTCAATTTGAAGTACAAATATACATAATGATTCAATGCATTAATGACATTTACGACAAAAACGAAAAACAAACATATTCATAAATATAAAAGTAAATTAGGTATAATGGTTAGTGAATATTAATTTATTATATAGTAACGTGTGACTAGCATGTTTAAAAACTATTAGAGAGGCAGTATAGGTAAATCTCGTATTACTATACTAAATTACATATTTTTAACGGAAAATTAAAACATCATGAAAAAAATATTAAATATGAAATATGAAACACTTGTGATTAAAATATGATGACATAATATTGAAATTGAACAGAGGAATAAGTAGAAGAGTATTTAATTTTTTATTTATATTTTATTTAAATAATTAAAAAATCTATATTTATACCATGTATAAATTATTCATTAGTATAATAATCATAGGCGGTGTTTTTTATATAAGAACATGGGCTCGTTGGATGAATTTGGGATGGTACTTTGACTTGAATAAGTTGAATAAATGAGTTATAATGTTTAAAGTATATTACTTTTATTATATACCATGCAAGTACATTAAATTACGACTAAAATAAAAATATTTCTTAAGAATTTTAATTTGATAAAAAATTAATAAGTTACATAATAATTGATCTATGATTGTAATATAATATTTAAAAATAATAAAACAGTATGTACCGAATTCATATTATCATCATGTTGGTAAAATATATTAACTATAAATTCAATTATGTCACTGACCTGTAAAAGTACTTCCTGTTCAATAAATCATGTATTAATCACATTAAATTTAATTTAAATGTACACATAATTAACGTTTTAATTTAATTTATATTGTCTTAAATTAAAAAAAAAAGAATGTTATCTTGAAATCGTTATTTTGTATTCTTATTACGCAAAATCCATTAAATATTAAAATACATCTAATATCAATCTACGTTTTATTTCGTGTATGTATACCTAACATGCACGTACAGGATGATCCAAATTTTATATTAAAAACTATTTTATAATATTCATAATCAAAATAGAAACATGTATTGTATGAAAGTTTTTTGTTTAAAAAAATCTGAAGTGATTTGTAATTTGTAGTACCTAGAACATGCATTCTATAGAGCTTTTTTAAGCTTTTCTATAATTTAACATTTTCATGTTGTTCTTGATGTTTGGAAACAAAGATTTTAACAGCGCGTACCTGCTCAACAGAACGCACGCTCCAGACACTAGAATTTACAAATGACTTTAGATGTTTTTAAACAAAAAACTTTCATACCATATGTTTTCCTATTTTGAAAATTTATGTAATAACATTGTTTCAACATAAAGTGTGTGTGTGTGTGTGGTTATAATCTTCATTTTCGAACTTAGAGTTTTGCATTGATCAAAAGTTTTTAATCACTTGAGTCTATGAAAAAACGGTTTGACGTTATGTTTGCATAAAAAAAAATTAGATTCTTATTTCATTTTCAAAATTTGACTCCCAAAACAACCCCTAAAAAATTTAACTAACATACAATTTACAAATCATTTTAAATTTTCTTTGAAAAAAACTTTCATACCATACATATTTATATATTTTAAATATTATTATGATTAAATTGCTGTAACATACATTTTGAATCACTTATGTGCATATTATATAATTGTGAGTATACAGTATACATATTTAATAACTCACGTAATTTGTGTACAATCATATTATGAGCACTATGGGAACGGTGAGGAGGCCAGGACTCAACTTGGTGGTTTTCAAAGGGGATTTCAAAGTTTCATTTCCCCATCGAAATGTATCGCTGATAATGTATTAAAGATATCTTTAGCTAAAATTAAACTAAATTACAGTATTAATTCAATTTATGTTGATTATATAACCTCTCCTTCTCCCGAAATTAAATAATATATCACTAACTCAACTACCAAGAAATCACAATGATGGCGATTATTCGCTTCATGTTAATGTGTTTACTATACATATTATTATGATGAAATTGACTCATTCAACCCCACGAAATTATTTTCTATTTACTTACATGAATTAATATTTTTGCAAACCTTTTTTTGTAATTTCCATCTATTATTTTTTGGTTTTAATTAACATTTGATTTCATCAAATATTTTTCAAGTACTTAAAATAAACTATGGTTTTTAAAATAATTTGAAAGATCAGTCCCCTCTTTATATATTTGTCATTCACTAAAAAAATATTAATATTTTTAATAAACCAATATTGTCTCGATTCCAATCTGTTTACGTGATATTTTAACAAAATTGAGAATACGAAAAATAATCTATCTACATTACTTATTAATAACCTTTCCATGATTGATAATGATAAATATCTATCAAGTATCAATTATAATTAATAATAATAAGATAATAGCCATAAATGATTAAAAAAATCTTGATATGAATTAAATTTCGATCAGCTATTTAATTACTTAGTATATATAACAATATGTGTTAAAATTATGTGAAACATTATATTATTGTAAATTTTTTCATAAAATTAAATAAATCGTAAAAAAATTAACGGATTAAATATTGTTAGAGATTTAAGCAACTACGTTTTACTAAAAATCCGTTTCAAAAAATAGCTATTTTGAATTTTTTACCAAATAGTACAATACAATTTTACAATTTGAGTTTTAAAAATAAAATAAAACTTTAAACGAAATTTTATTGTAGAGAACGACACAAGTATTAATTTGAAAAAAAAAAGTTTAAAATAACGAATAGAAAAAAGTTATTGCATTTTCTCATAATAGATCTGACTCGCTCTGTACATACTTTTAAGTTTTTAAATGAACATTTGAAAATGATATTTGTACTAAACGTGAATAAATCATTAATTAAAATACAGTCCATTTAAAATTAAGTAGGAACCCAATTTATAAAAAATGCCTAATACACGAATTTAGTGTTATCGGTCGCACGTCTAATCAAATGATTTCGCTGCCCGGCGGTAATGTTTTTCGGTCGCTTTCAAACGGCAACTCGTGCCACTCGGACGTCCCGATCGCCCGCGGGACCGGAGCGTATATATCGGCGTATTCGTCTAGAGTTCCACTATAAATCAACGCGCACGCCGCCATAATATCATGATATCAAATTATATAATTATGATGTAATCACGTATATCATCATAAACGATGACGTCTCACGTTCAATCCGACGTGGCGTGACGTGCCGTGATTTATCGTCGCTTTGTCGCGCGCATACCTCCCGCTCGGGACGAACGAGGTCCACACACCGTGCGGCTTTGCCGATCGCATCTCCGGCGAGTCAGTCGTCGTCGTCGTCGTCGGCGGCGGCGGCCGCTGTCGACCGCGGCAGTCCCGTTGGACCCGATGCACCGCACCGTCGACGGACGTGCAGTGTACACGGCGCCGTACGCGCGCTGTCCCGCCCGAGCGGTCCGGTCGTCGGCTAGGCGTGTCCGCCCTGCGCGCACGGCGCTCGGCCGCGTCGTCCGCTTCGCGTGTGGCGCGTCGTACGGGTCCCCGGACGGTCTGCACGTGTTTTCGCCGGGACCGGCGACGATATCGTCCGGAACGCACTGGGACGACGGTGGCGTCGGCCGAGTCACGGGACCGCGTGGGCTGATATCGCAGTCGTAGACTGCGTGATCCGGGCGGGTCGACTGCGGGTCGGGCGAGGACCCAAGGTGTCACGAATATGGGCGTCGTGCGAAAAATCAAGTCTCGTCGGAGTCGATAAAACTCGTGACACGTGCCGGAGAGCCCCCCGCGGTTCGGCGGCCGGTGAGCAAATACCGGCGGCGATCCGTCGAGTTCGCCTCGCGATCCAGCGACAACCGCGGAACGGATGATCTACGAAACGAATCACGGAGAGTAGGTATACTTTTGAGTGTTTTGACCATTCGACTGACACGTTTTAAAAACGACATTGGAATAGGACAGGAGATGGGCGACGAAAGCACATTCGTCCCGGGGTTCTCGTGCGTGACAACGTGAAAATTCAATCGGTTTGTGTCCGCTACCCAGGTATTTACTTGGACCGGCACCTAACTCAGGCAACCCGTGTTCCAACCAAATGTCAAACCCGAAATAATCGGTTTCTCCGGCTACGTCTTTTCCTCGCGTCTATAAATAAACACGTCCATCAATTAATAACAAATTACTACATCATTAATTAATTTATATAATTAATTAATTAATACATCATTAATAACAAATTACTCCTATTACAAACTCTTAAACACGAAACAACATTGCTTATGGTGTATTATTTTGGGGAACATCTGAACCCCCCAACACTGACAAAACCCAGACGTTCCAGTCAAAACATCTCCGTCACATATGTCAGAAGCTCCTTCCCGTGTTTCAAACGATACTCTCCGTAAAGACTTCGATATGCCAACGGTTCAAAATGTAACCTGCAGAATATTTTGCACACGCCTTCGTTTTACTCTCTCCGACCATTGCGACCCCCGACCTATCAACTCACACAGTCCCAACTGACCCCAGAAGGCACTATAAACGGAATTTGGTCGTGACTTCCAAGAGGACTTAACTTTGTTGCAGTTGCACCGTGGGTTTCACCAGAGAGCAAATCCCATGATAACGTCGTCCGGACATTCTTTCCGACCAGGGGCCGTCCAGAGGAGGAAAGCCTGAGATCAGATATCATCCGACGACAATGGGCGTATTGTCGACCATTCACGATGGAAATGGACCGTCCCCGCCGGATGATTGATCTGTTCACCTCCGACCACGACACATAACGAATTTTTTCTGATCATTATATCTACACCGAATTCGCGTGAGTATTATTGTTTTGAATTTATTTTCTTTTATTTAAAAAGTGCGCTCGACGCACCCGCGAACTTATTGTTTTTACATACGTCAAATGCACGTGGAAATTGTTTTTGTCGTATTTGAAAACACATTGTGTGCGTCGTCAACCTTTCCTATCCATTATTATTTTAAATTGTCATTATGTTTATTTTTTATTTTTTATGATTGGTCAAAAGAACCACCATTAATAAACGTTGGTCGTTTAAGTACCAGTGTGGTACCAGTTTTTTCTCCCTCTGCCTTATCAACGCGGTGTGGCCTCGTGTCGACTCCTAATACTCAATCCAATGAAGTGACGTCAATAGATGGCCTCCTCTTTCACAACTATTACCTCATCACAATATATTATTAAATTCCATTTCATCGTATTTATTATCGTGTTTATTTTATCTCGCCACTTGTATTCGTAGTAAAAACTGTTGCTTACAGACTGTACAATTAAAAAAAAAAAAAGTCAAATTAAAAAACCTGGCCCCGTCGTCTTAAAATGTGATCGTTTACGTGCAGGTGCGACGTGTTCACGCGATCGTTCGGCCGCGCTCGCGGATCGCTTCAACGAGTACGTCGACAGTGGACCGATTTTAGGAACGGCGGCCGGGGCGACGTGTTCGGTCACAGGAGTGTCTCCAGACAGGACTTGGGCAGGACTTTGGACAGGACTCACGACCGTCGTCCGACGTGGCCGGCGTCTCCGAACGGCGTGCGCGCAGAGCGAACACTCGTAGCCATTACGAGCTGACCGCCCGGGCGGGACGGCACGTGTACCGCGGACTCGGCACGTTGGTCGACGTGCTGTGCATTGGGTCCAACGGGGAAACGAGGCGGACGGCCGACGGATGTTCGTCTGGACGTTGAGGCCGGTGGCGGATTCGACGGTCGGGCCAGTCAGACGAGTCAGATCGGATCCCCGATGTCGAGACGTGAAAAAAATTGTAATAAACACTCGGCAGTGGCGGATTTTGATCGGGGGCGCACATTACAAATCGTATACTACGCATTTTAATCTATATATAAAATATACATATTATCATTTTTAAATGATATGTGGGTAGTATAATACTTAAATCGATGTTGGTTAAGCATCACGGGTAATAATAATAATTCGTAGGTTTGTCACAAATGGCATTTCAAACACGAAATTTTAAAAATAAAACTTCATTTTTATAGACTCTCCTGGCAAAAACATCTAGTACTTTTATTTATTTTTCAATATATTAAGTAAATAACAAATAAATAAATTGGTTTATAAAATTGTTTTTCTTCCTACATCCTGCTTGATATATTTTAAGCAAATAGGTACTACTGTTATATACAACTATTATAAAAATGTAAAAACCAATTTAATTACATATTATCTGTATAATATTTTTTTTTTTTTATTATTATTATTATTATACATAAAATAAAGACAAAATACGATACATGATAGCTTGATTACAATGAATAGTAGTATAATAATGTATAATATACAAATAATAATAAATTATACACATCAATTAATCTTAAATGCCCTAGATGGCAGATTTGATAGGTAGTTTTAAAACTACCTGCCCTGGCAGAATCGATACCAGATTGGCGGAATCGATCCCTCCCCCCCGTAATTTATAATGTATTATTGCCAATTGTCTGATGATTATTTTAAGAAATTCGTCGAAAGAGAATTGACAAGTGAGCATGTGTCCGTGTATCCTCCTCTCCTACCCTTGAATCAGCCATTGTAAACACAGACAATGAATAATAATAATCTTATTTTCATATTCATTAAAATGTATGGTACCTATCTACCACATTATATTTTTAGACGTATCATCACTCTTTTCTTTTATGCTTTAAGTCTAATTTTAGACTCCAAAAAATTTAGTTCCAGCCAGAAATTTTCTTTTAAATTCGCCACTGAACTCATAATCCCGATAATTTTTACTACTACTTATCCTTATCTAATGTGGTTTTTGACGCCGAAGACCGCGATATAAAACAAAAATTACTTTAAATATTAAGTTGACCAACAATATTATCGTTTAATATATCACACTTTAATATAGGACGCTCTAAACTCGATATCTCTATTAGATACAACAGCGTGACATGACATGTTGATATCACTCATTATTTTTCATTGATATAATTACCGAAATACATAAGAAAATATAATTATATACTTAAGTTTTAAATAGCTATTTCATATTTATCTTAAATTTAATTTTTGACAAATGAATTGATGTCAATATTATGTTTGTTGTGATAAAATTATTATAAAGTAAAAAACGTATTGTTGTACTTATTTGCTCCTATGTTATTGACTGGTGGCCCCAACCTGGGGTTCTGCATTCCCTTGGGAGTTCTTGACAAAATTTTCAAGGTCACCAACACATAAAATAGCTAGTAAGTGTTCTGTGTAATAGTCGTTATGGTAATCATTGTCGAATCTGGATTTTATACGATTGAAAATAAATTAAAAAATAGGCTTCATACTTATCACCAACCATAAGAATGAGATTTGATAAAACTGTTATGCCAAGCATTGGCTAAATTATTTTTGACACATAACAGCAAAGATATCATTAAATTTAAAATATAATTAAAGTTTATAAAATATTTTGTTTTGAATCAACTTATTATATTAAATTTAAAATTTTAATACTATAATGAATTAATAAAGTAGATAGTTATTATTTTTTATTTTAAATACAATAATGCTCTATTATTGTTTATGTTATCATAACAAAAGAGTCAATAAAATTTTGGTGATACCATAGGTGGTCTTATAAATGTTGAGAACTGCTGGTGTTGATAACTCAGAGAATTCTGCATGTACATACCATTGTGATTGAACTTCACTTACAATTTGATCACGACAAGTACCCGACAAACGCTGACGAAGTGAAGAGTATAAACTCAACGAGGTTTATTATTTTAACTGCATAAAATCATTTAAGTTAGATAAACTGGTAAGTAATCAGCAGACGCCAGAGACGTTGTTCGATCAGAGGAGGTAGTTGAATGTGTCATATCCTTTGTGATTTACTATTATATAGTATGGCTTGGTTCTATCTAGAGACTAGAATAAATCTGTATAAAAAGCAATGCCCAGATTCAACTATTCCCCGGGCTCATATTTTTTTTACCAAAATGAAATTATATAATATACTCATACTTAATGGATTGTCATTCATGCCACATTGAATATTCCACAATTACTTTCATAGTGATGTCTGTTGTACACTCTGTATTTTACATTATTTTAAGAATGCAGTGCAGTTTAAATTATCAATAATCTTGTGTATTTAATAAGCTCAGCACAGGGTGATTTCTTTTTTTATAATAACGTTTTTAAGCTATTCAAATCCGAGCACTTTACCCGTTAAGATTTTCATGCCAGAAAGCGCATATTTAACCTTGAAGAAAGTACCGTAGAAACTGGCTGTGGTGAATCGAACATTTAAAATTATTTTTTGTATAAAAATTTACTGAGATCAGAATTTAAAATGGTATTTGGTATAAACTAAAAAAAAAAAAACAAAATATGTTCAATATTTAACATTTATCTCTGTAACCCAGAAGTAGACAAGTTTTTTTTAAATGTCAAGATTACTTTATGTATTTTGTTCATTTTTGGTAAAACGTTGTGTATATAAATATTGTGTAAACATTTAATATTTTTTTATAATATGATAAATGAAATACATTTTGTATTTAGAAAGATACAAAAAAAAAAATATAAATTTTCATTAAAACTCTGTTCCTAGTTATAACATAGCTGTTTATTTTACACTCATAGACATTAAATTAAAATCCGAAACGTGATATATTGAGTTTAAGTTCCATCATGCAAGAATAACTCAACACGCTATTAACTGTTAGGTATAATACTTATTTTTCCTAGCCGGTATAGTGGTATAGATACCAAGATACATTTTTGTTAAATTAGGCACTTTTATGGTACCGTGTACGGGTGTGGAGTCTGGAGAACAAACTTGTCGGAGACATCAAATGCGATTTCCCCGAGTGGTATTGCACACCGTCGTCATGCGTGCTCACACGATTTACTAGTATAGAATTAGTAATCATGTCGATATCTGACGATTAGTAATGAAAAGAAAGAAGACGCGCTGGCGAAAATCATGACCCGTTGTTGGGTCGACGACGATAGTCATGACCCACTCACTTTACAAGCTCACTTCAAGTGCTGGCGGCGGAGACATCGAAGTGAAACCTGTTCCCGATAGCTGTCACCGGCGAAATTATTAAGCTAATATAGTTGAGTGGGTATTCTTTGACAAGCTTGCCAAGAGGCCTCCTGAACAAAAATAATGAATAAAAATGTTTAGATTTGAGTAAGAATAAAAATCAAGATATAATGCGAGTATATTACATTACTGTATAAATAATGTGCCAAATTGCTTACGCAAGTTATAGTTTAAAACAACACTTAGGCCATTCTAGGTAAAAATATCCTCTTCATATTATAATAATAATATTATGATTACATCTAATCTCTTCCTACCATGTTTCTTAAAAATATTTTTCATTAATAGAGTGTAATTATTATTTCAAACAAATCCATCTGAACTATATAGTCTTTAAAAATATAGTATCGTTATTAATTCTTAACTCTTCGAATTGTCAAATAAGTTACTCAAATTAACTGAAATTATTAAGTTCTATTTTGAATTATTATCTTTAGTTATCACAATTCTTTATGTTTTATATATGAAAATATGTATAAATCGAGCAATGATAAAACAATTCTTTGCTTTCGACGAATCTTTAAAATTATTTCCTTAAAAGTACAATAAATAATCATTGTCCGTGGCAGAATAAATAAATTATAACATATTACATATCTTGTGAAATTAATGAAAGCTTTGTGAACTAATATGGTAATATAAATATGCAATGAGGCAAAATTAATTTAATAACCAAGTAGACAAGAAATTTAAGAGATTCGAAGAGGTTAAAGTTTTGTTACTTTAAGAAATACATATATTGATTCAATAGCTGGCAACGGAAGTAACAGATATGAATTTACTTGATACAATTTAAGAAATTAATTGCGACTTTGTCACGTTTAAGTAAGTAAGATTAACATATGCTTAGAATTTGAAAAACGTAAAACGCAGTTATTTATCTTGTAAATAACAATTTGGAGTCGAGAGAATTTTCAAAGTAGATTGATGCAGAAGACAAGTTTATTTTATTTTGCTTTAAAATTAAGGTATTTTATTTAATTTTTGCTGATCTACGATTACTGTGTACCCAAATTATGCCAACTAAACTATTTTAATCTGACAGTGTAATTATTTAGAAGCGGCTTCAGAACTTTTAACATCGTTAGAAATTATTGATTGATTTTGTGGTTTTACTGATATATTTAAATTGTTTACTAATGAAAAGGCTTGACATAATTTAATTTTGTACATTTTAATTTTTGAAATCGTTGAAGTATGAAAGTCACTGATAAGTTTTTGTATGTATTGGTGTAATAAGTTAATTATTCATATCGTCGTGACCTTTTAAAACACATACATATTGATAGACGTATAATGAAGAAAAATTGTACAGGTGGATATACTTTGGTTCAAGGAGCAGGTACTAAAAAAAAATAAGGATAATAAACTATGTATAAATATAAATTTAATTAGAAGTTGAATACACTTAATTGCAATAACGTAAATACTTATACACAATTTATTATTCAATTCAATTAAATTAGTAATCAAATTATAAAAAGTGGGGAAGTAAAAATAAATATCAAGTGTTGACTTCAAGCCATAATCTTCACTCGGAATAATTTTTACAATTATTTAAAAAATGCCAATAAATAATTTTCTTTTCAAGTACTAGGATCGGCGCAGTCAAGCTACAAAGTGTCGTACATGCACGTTGATAGTAATACATATTTTTTTTTTACATATTAACCAAAAGTTGTCATCTCAAAGTGATAAATATGGCTTTATAATAATACATTTCTATACACTGGGATATATTATATTATTTTTTGTAAATTTATAATTATTATATTTATATCTATTCACATATTTCGTCATGAGTTCATGATGTAAAGTGTTGTATAGGTACTTGTACAGTTGTACATAAAACTTAAGGTTTATCAATACACTGAAAGTTAAAAATGTATGAGCTGTACAACTTCATAAATTTAATTTCCTTTCATTATCAGCTTATTTATTAAACACTGATTCTAAAATATGAGAGTACCTACTTCTTTGGCATAAAATATACATATCTACCTAAAGGCTATAATAATTTATTCTCACTATTATCTTGATTCTTGTCCGACGACCAAATGGACAAAGTACGAACTTCTATCAGTTTTATTTATCTTACAGTTTTATTAATTTTGTTTGTTTTTGTTCGTGCGTTCATAAAAATCTAAATACGAGTGTACAATTTCGAGAAATTGTTTGCCGCTAATTACAAACGAGCGAGCGCGTTCAAACGGTCCGTATGTAATTAGCTTGAAAATATGCATCTAATCATAGTATACTGTTACATTATAGGTAAATCAATGCTCTTGGAAAACAATTGATACATTATTAGATCAATTTTCTAGTCTTAAGCGATGATAACATTGAAATAATCATAGAAATTACGGATATGAGATGAATCGTTTGATAAATGAAAATAATATAATAACTACACACATACACACACACACACACACACACACACACACACACACACACACACACACACACACACACACACACACACACACACACACACACACAGAACATATTAGATATTATAACAATAATTAAGTCATTTGACAAATAATATGGAGGAACAGATTAAATCAAAAGTACAAATATAAAATATTTGAAATAGATTATATTAATATTTTTATCAATCAATAAATAAATACTTTAAAATTGGTACGTGTATCTGATACATAGAATGTCCAGAATATATATTAATTTTTTAATATTTACACGGCCATAACTCTTGTTTGATTTTTGTAATAAGAATAACTTAAAGTTAGTTCCTAGGATTTTTATAACTATCAAAGGCTTTATTATATAGGTACTGCACGAGTACAATACCTAATATTAACGTCCAGTCAGTTCATATATTAAATTTAACTATTATTACACCTAATTAAAATTAAAATATGGAATAAACTATCAAAATTATATTTTTTCTAATAAAAAGTATTAATGAGGTAAAGAAACATATTTCAAAATTATCCATATATCGTAAATATTATTAGGTTATTTAGAAATAAAAATATTAATCATCGTATAAATGATTTACAAAATATAGATAAGCATAATTCTACCATGACTATCAACTTTATATTAATATATATTTTATTGCATTGCTCATCTCCATAAAATCAGTATAATATGAAATGAAAAATGTTTTGGTTTTAGCTGTTATAATGATCTATGCATTTTTATTACGTCTGTAGGCTGTAATTGAGCCACTTAATTATGTACCTAGTTCAAATGTCTTGTATAAAATCATTAATTTATCTAGTTTATAAAAAAAAAGAACTGTCAATAATTTTTTTTCAAATGTGAGATGACCCAAAAAATAAATAAAAACATCAAGTAACATTTTTCGTATACTTGACTTTAACATTTGGTATAATTTTTTTCATAGTTTCAAAAATCATAGTGATAACTTAACCTATTTTTACTACCATACCTGCACCTAACTTTATTATATTTCATGATGATTTCTAGTAAGTATAATATATTGTATAAACCATGAACATTCGAGTTCTCTTATGTTCATGCTATAAATATACTTGGTTATCAGTTCAATCAGCATAAATATATTTAAATATGAATACTGTTATATTATAAAAAGTATCAAAATCATTGTATCGAAATGAATAACGAACACTAATAATAAATATATTTAGTGTATTTCGTTTAGTATGTAAATTTTTAAATATGAATGATATAATATATACACACACACACACACACACACACATATAACATATTCATGTTGTGGATAACTAAAAAAAAGTACACAATAGCCTATTGAATAACTTTCACTGCGAACGAGGAAAGAATATTTAATAAGTTTATTTTGATAATATAATAGACATTTCTATAATACATGAAATAATATAATAAGTGTATAATATATTCCTATCTGATATTCGTTATATTTATTTTAAATATAGATGATATTTGTTTTTTAGTAAATGCCACATGTAGACTTATAAATCGATCGGAAGTATATTTGTTTGCGTTCAAGCATCTCAAGGCTCTTCGCCGCTGAAACGAAATTTAACTATATGTACGTATGTTTATTATTTGTAGTTTTACCCCTAAATATGTTAATATAATCAATATTTATGAAAATTTTTTTTATGTACGATTTAAAACAATATGAAAACTACATTTAAGATTCTGCGTGAATAGTAGGATCTGTTGGTTAGGTTATGTAAGAGTATGTGTATGATCATATGAAATTTTCAAAAGTTTTTGTCAAATATTTAAAACTGTAGTAGGGATAAACTTTTTAAAAACAAGGTATTTTCAAAGTTTTATTTTTAGCCCAAAAAATATCTAAATTTTTTGAAACTTTTTTAAAGCATGTAGTGATACGTCAGTAATATATGGTGAAAATTTCAAACTTCTAGCAACATTATTTTTGAAGTAATAACGAAATTACTAAAGTCGATTTAATGAAAATGTCGTTTACGATGAATTTCGCCGTTTATTGTCCATTTTAGGCTGTTTTTCTTTAAAATCCTCATAGTACCATCTACATAGGATTCCTGATCTATAGAGTTTCTGAATGAAACTTTTGGACAAAGTTAAGGTGAATAAAAAGTGTCTAAAGAAAAAATAAATAAATATCATTGTAAAACCATAAGATCCTTCGCTTCACTCAGAATCTAAAATTTACTAAATCAATTGTGTCAATAATTATCCTTGTAAAATATTCTAACGCTAAGCAGTATCATAACATTCATATTATTAAAAAACGATTTTTCGTTATGAAATACATTATTATTACTCGTTTATTGTGCACGTCACTGCGAGGTGTGTTATTATTTATCAATTCCGGCGAAACTACGTATTTTATAATCTGTTATACCCATGAAAATAACATAAAATCAAATTGCTATGACTCGGTCATTTTTTGACTTAGAAAAGAAATTCAACTACTAAAATTCATTAAAAAGTACGACCAAAAAAAATAATAATTCGTGGTCAAACATGGTTGATGCCATTAAAAAAAAGAAATTTATAGTGCGCATGCTTAAAATTAACTGTCAAAAAAATAGTCTAATTATTTGAAAATGTGTTTAATAATGTTTATTAGTTAGCCGAAAAAGCATAATTGAAATATATGAAGCCTGCATATAGTTATTGAGTGTTTCCACTTATCGTAATCATACTATATATATATATATATATATATATATATATATATATATATATATATATATGTATACACAACGAAATTTAATTTTAAAAAAAGGACGTGCTTTGCACCATGGGGTATTCTTCGCTCCTTGGACAAGATTATGAAGATGTGTGTATTAAGTTTTAAAGAAATGATGGGACATTTTTGAATTAAATAATTCTGAGTAAGGCTTCAATATAAAATAAGTATACCGATTTTAGTTTGAATCAATTCTGTTTAAAATTTTCTTATTTGACAAATCGGAAATTCTTTTTACGAAAAGATTAAAAACATGTTGTCCTATCTGCATCCAAAGTTTCTTAATGCTTGGATTGACCATTTTTTTAAATATACATAGTAAGTTGAAAATTGATTTAAGAACAGTCAATTCCGAAAAAATCGTTTAAAATTTACTTGAACGTTATAAAAAAAAATCCTGATGCACGATTTTTGAAATTTTTTCAGTATCTAAGAGAAGTCTATGGGTAAGGTCATATTATATTTGCAGAAGTTTTCTTTAAATATTAAGAATATATCGTTCCTGATGTTACGTGTGAATTCACCTTATCTCCTCGGACCTCGGTTCTCTGTATATACCTTATACTTAGTACATATAAGGTCTATGGTTCTCTGCATCATTCACGATCGAGATATCTTAGAAGGCAGGTCTGTGAACTCCACAATGCAGAGAATATGTTTTCTCTACAACTTGGTGAACACACACACTACACAGCAGAATTATCTTTATTCTATGATAGGCACAACCGAGTGAAAACTATCGAAGTACTCGATAGTTTAAACTATCTAATTACTCGGTTGTTTTATAAAACTATTGAAAAACTATCGAACTATTGAAAACTAATCGAACTATCGAAATGTTTACTTTTTAGATTAGGTTATGAATTATTTACTATTTAGCCATGATTAAATCGTACCTGTTTTGATGCATTTTTAGGCCTACTTACCCAATGAAAATTTAATAAGTGAAAATTATCAAGTAAATTCAGTCGATAATACCGAAAAATCACTCGATTGTTTTTTTTTCGATAGTCAAAACTAGTCGGTGTAAGCAGGCCCCCCACATCATATTTTTGGCCCGGGTACAGAACTAAATCCGGGCCCCTCTATCATAAAAATTAATTTTTCGAGATGAATAATTATTTCAAGACCTTAAATATTTAGTATTATGCATAGATTATAGGAGTAGTTATAATTAAAAAATAAAATATCAAAAAATTGATAGGTATCCATCATAAATCAAAAACATGTGTAGTATAATTATACATAGTACAAACTAAAAATGTATGTTAAAAAATAAAATCTTGAAAAAAAAAGGTATGAAACATTTGTTAGGTAAAACAAAACAATGTGATTATTACAACTTTATTTCACTGTATAATAATTGAGTGTATGTATGTATGGTTCTGGTAGTATTATAAATCATAATACTCAATACACATTATCATTTAAAAATTAAATTCTAATTTCTACATTCTATATAAACTAAATTTTGCTTTTCTTGCTTTTTTCTGAGCAAAGCTATGTATAATACCATCAAAATGTATTTGAAACATTGTTCTATTATATACTGAAGTAATATTATTTGCGTGAACGCCGGGCCCCCAGGCGCGAATCTAGGAATATTTTTTTGAGTGGGCCCATACATTGGATCACAAAAGTTAATAAAGTAAAATTAAAATTTTTTATTGTTATTAAATCAATTACAGATTAATTTTTATTCGGTTTTTAGCATCAAAATAAAGTTAAAATGAAAAATGCAATCTCCTTATCTTATCACATGCAAACTCATTTAGAATTTCCTCGGAATTTTTCATTAAATCTTCACTTTTTTCTTGTTCAATAGATAGCAGAGCTAGGTTATGTGAGAGTTTGCTGGTCATTGTTGACCTGTTGAAGGTTTTTATTCTTTTCATGGTCGAAAAACTTCTTTCAGCCGTAGCACTTGAAATTGGAATAGCTAAGATTTCGTCTGTATATTTCTTCCAATTCTAAAATCGATGCTCCCAAGCCTTTGATAGAGATGCTCACTTCCGTAGAATTTGATTCGGTAACAAAAGACAATCGATATTTATAAATAAAAATAAATTTGCCACATGGAAAAACTACATGATATTTTAGGAGCAAGATAAACTGTTTTTTTCTTACTCTTTTACGCGATTATTACTATATTAGATAAAGCATTAAGTATTTTCAAACATTGGATGATAATTTTAAAAATCAAAATCGTGATCGTAGATAGTTTTGGGTGGGCCCAGGCCCACCCTCTGGACCCGCGCCTGCGGGCCCCTCGAAAGTCCGGGCCCCAGTACCATGGGTCCACCTGACCCCCCTTTGTGGGGGCCCTGGGTGTAAGACGTATGCAACTACCATTTATTATAGAATAAATTAAATTAAAATTTATTCTATAATCAATGCAACTACCGAAAGAAAACTATCGAGTGAATTACTCGATAATTTTTAAAAACAATCGATGAATAATAATATCTATTCAATTGAAAAATCACTCGGTAGTTTTTGAATTTATCGATAGATAATCGATAGTTAAAACTAGTCGGTTGTGCCCATCACTACACAGCAGTGTTGCCGAAGCTGCGGCTGTATTGTTCTGTGGTTGTATTTTGGCGCGGGTCAAAATCAGTGCTGCCAATAGTTGCGCAGTCATGCTCTCGGCTTTGTGGATAGTTAAAATCACGGTCTTAGAAGATATCTTTTGAGACCGTGGTTAAAATGGTCGTGTGCATTGTTATCGTACGTAGAAATTGGCGGTTAAAAGATAATAGATAAAGAGTGACATTTCGTTTCGTTCGGTTCGGTTTAATATTCGCTAGCGAAATTCTAAAATCTCATTGTATGTTATTATTTTATTAATGTTTATAATATCGTTAAAACATTTAATGCGTTCGAATGGTTAAATAACTTTTTCGCTATTAGTGGATATTGGTTTTGATGTTAAACGGTAAGTATCTCTTCAAACGGTATTTTGCATTTTTTAAATACATTTTTATAGATCTTATGGCTAGGTACCTACTACTAGTAATACTTAATAATGTATGTGTATTATTTTTAACTTATAGTATTTTGAAATCAAACTTTTATGACGGACGTAGAAATTTCTCAACTTGATATTCGTTTTTTTTTCGATTCACCTATCAGCCTGTACTTACCATATTTGTATACATTGTTTGTGAATAATTTCTGTTTTCTGTATTTTGATTGTATTTATTTATCATTCTTTTTTAATATATGTTGACCATGTACTAGCGATAAGCATAGTTGAAATCCTTAGTTATTGATATATCTAATATTCTTTTAAAAATTTGGACTCTTCAAAAAGTTTAAATGTTATTTCCCATAACATGAAATCCTTATAATTCAAAGGATCAAGAATTTATTTCTCAGCTTCAGTAGCTTTCATCACTCTTCTATATAAGTAGAGTTCTGCTACATTAATTATTTTGTTGGGTGACTATTATTTTTATTAATTACCTAGTACTTTAATCCAAGATAGAATAAATAAAATACTTTAATAATGTGTGTGATGTGTTTATTGAAAAAAATAAAATAAAAATACAACTACAGTGTGTTCACTCATAAAGATAACACAACATATTTTTGTCTGGAGATCTTGGATTGATATTGGGTTTTTGGGAAAGGATGAATGGAATACTGAATTTCTAGTCTTTCTATTGTATGCATACCAAGTAAAACTTGAATTTTTTTTTAAGTGCATCACATTTCAATTCCAGATTAGTATAGACCAAATTTTTTTTGAGTCTTTATAACCTCTTAACCATGATCTTAAACCAAAATAGACTGAATTATAACGAGTCAAAGTTTTAATTTAAATCATTGATTTTTTTCTATGATTATCTTATGATTTTCCTAATTTTCATATAATTTCTTGCATTATTAGGTTTGTAAACATAATTATGTGATTCTTAAATTATTTTCAAGTATTTATTTATTATAATTATATGCATTTTGTAAATTTTAATTATTATACTATGAATTATTTAAACTAACTTGACACAATTTTTGGAATTTCTATTATTTATAAAAAATGATTATTTAATACTAATTATTTGGCCATTAGTAAAACTAATCTTTTTAATAAATTGTAATATTGAAGAGTATATATATTATATATTATAGAGAATAAAAATTGCGATTAATTTGTTTGAAATTATTTATCCTTAAATGTTGACTGTAAATGTTAGTAATTTTGTAAAAGTATTATTTACATACTCAGTGTAAAATATTGTATAAATAAATTTCTTATTTAAACACAGGTAATACTATTGGTTTTAATTTTTTTATTTGTTAATCAAAAATACTTGGTACCTATATTAATTTAAAAAAATATTTTATATGAAAACATAACATAATTACATGTTATATTATAATTTTTGATGTATATAGAAATTTAATGTACTAAATTGTCGGTAGACTGTCAACAACTATTCATATTTCTTATCAAGCTCATTATAAATAACTTGTTTAATGTTAATAATTTCATATCATCAAACTATCAAATAAAGTGATATAAGAAATGACTAACATATAGTTTTAAAACTTCATCAATCAATTGTTATCATTTAATAATTTTTACATAAGTTTATCTTTTATTATAATTTTTTTTTCAGATTCACAATGCATATAAAATCTTTGGTTATTGATGGCTTTAAGTCATATGGAAGACGTGTAGAATTAAATGATTTTGATCCCGAATTCAATGCTATAACAGGTTTAAATGGTACAGGAAAGTCAAATATTTTAGATGCAATATGTTTTACTTTGGGAATATCAGCTATGCATACTATACGTGCTTCATCCATGCAAGAAGTCATATATAAAAGTGGACAAAGTGGTGTTACCTCTGCTACTGTTACTATACATTTTGACAACAAAGACAAATCAAGATCTGCTCCTCATTACACTCATAATGATGAAATCGTTATTTCTCGTGAAGTTGGAATGGGCTCTAAAAACATCTATAGAATTAATGGAGTTACCGTGACTGCTAAAAAAATTATGGACTTTTTTAATTCGCTACAAATGAATGTTAATAATCCTCATTTCATTATAATGCAGGGTAGAATTACTAAAGTTTTAAATATGAAACCTATAGAAATATTATCTATGATTGAAGAAGCTGCGGGCACTAACATGTACGAATCAAAAAAAAAAAGTCTTGAAATGACAGTTGAAAAAAAAAATTCTAAATTAAAAGAAATGCGAGATGTCGCAAATGAAGAGATTCTTCCAACTATGGAGGCTGTTGACAAAGAAAAACAGATGTTGGAAGAATTGAATATGGTTCATGGTCATCTTAGAAAACAAAAAGAGAAACTTGACAGTTGGAATTATGTAAAACTTAATATAAGTGTAAAGAAAAAATCTGAAGATCTTCAATGCTTAAAAGATAGAAAACAAGACAAAATCAATTTTATAGCTGGAGCAGAAGAACAGATTAAAGAAATGAAACTAACAGTTACAAAAAATGAAGAGGCATTAAAAAAAGAAAGTGGAAAAAAGTTGAGTGAAATTAAAGCTAAAGTTGATAAAGCATTGGACATAAAAAAAGATAAAGAATTTATCGTAAATAATCATAAAAATAATATAAAAAGTGAAGAAAAAAAAATTACAGACCTGGAAAAACAAATTAAAATTAGTAAAAAAGATTTAGAAGCAAAAAAAAAAGAAATGGAAGACTTTAATCAAATGAATGCTGGATTTGACGAAGAAAATAATAAAAATACTAAGGATTTAGATGAAATTGATAAAAAAATAAGATCATTAAATTCCGGAAATATATTTGGTGATGAAGATGGTTCCGTACAAGAAAATATTAACAAATTTAATTTAGAGTTACAAAATCAGCAAACAGAAAATCAACAAAATACAATTAAAATAGATGGATTAAAAAAAAAATTAAATGAACATTTAACTGGTATGAAAGAAGCACAAAAAGTTTATGATGAGCAAATGGCCCAATTGACAACTAAAGAAAAAGAATATGAAAAGATAAAGAATGAATATCTAAAAACCAATGAAGAATTGAGCAATTATGAAAATTTAAGATCAAATCGTGATACTTTACTTAGAGAGATACAAAATCTTAGATCAAAGTTAGAATCATTTGAATCTAATTATTCTAGTTTATTTTTTCGATATGATGACCCTCGGCCTAATTTTGATCGTAGTAAAGTGCATGGACTCATTTGTCGTTTAGTGAAGCCAATTGATTTCAAATTTGAACTTGCATTAACAACATTAGCTGGAGGTAGATTGTACTTTGTAGTAGTTGAGGATGATTCTATTGGTAAAGATATTTTGGAAACTAATAAGTTTCCTAATCGTGTAAATTTCATACCTTTAAGTAAAATTAAATCTGAAAGTTTGCCTCAAAATATCATACGTATAGCTCAACAGATTGGTGGAGCTGATAAAGTTTTTCCAGCTATGTCGCTCATTAGTTATGACAAAAGACACTTAAAAGCCATACAATGGGTATTTGGACAAGCATTTATATGTACTACCAAGGAAATTGCTGAAAAGGTTTGTTTTGACAGTAGAGTTAATAAGCAGTGTTTCACTTTGGAGGGTGATCATTATAATCCAGCTGGTAGTCTTACAGGGGGTGCAAACACTCAAAGGCTTGTTATGAACTTAGTAGCTAGTCATAATCAAATAACATCGCAGCTTGAAGAGAAAAAATCAGAACTTTCCTCGATAGATAAAAAGCTTATTGTGATGACTAATTTGTCTGATAAAGTAGCTGAACTGCGAGATCGACAAATAGTAGTTCAATTAGAGTTGGATAAAGTAAAATCCGATGTACATTTAGGACAACCTCATCAACAAATTACTGAAGTCAATAACATTAAACAGCAAATAGCTGAACTGGAGAAAATATTGACGGAAGGTAAACTCAATGAAAAACGATTATTAGCCAAAATTAAAGATTTAGAAACAAGAATGAAGAACGCTGCAAATATTTTAAAACAACAGTTAATTGATGCAGAAAAAACTAGAAAAAATATATTAGCAAAAATAAAGAATAACAAAACAGAATATGATAAAAAGAAAAATAACTGTAATAAATTGGAACTTCAAATAAAAGGTATTATAAGTCAGATAGAAGAAGAAGAAAATCAATTAGCCAATATTAAAGCTTTGACACAAAACCTTGAAAAAGATCTAATTGCACTTATATCTGATTTAGATGAAGCTACTATTAGTTATGATAATGCATATGAAGAATACAAATCTCAAAATGAAACAGTTATGAAAAAAAGTAATGAGATTGAGGAAATTAATAACAAAGTAAAAATATTAAATTCTGATATAGAGACAAAAGGAATAGAATTGTTAGAGATTGAAGCTAGTATGAAAAAATGCATACAAATGTTTGAAGAGATACAAAGTAACTTTGATAACCTTGATAAGAGACTTTCCAATGAACAAAAACAAATGGCTTCAAAAATGGATTTTACAAATTTTAAAGCTGGTAAGATTCATATTGAAACGGTATTTTATCTTACCGTGTTAATTAAATAATATCTTTAAGTCAAGCCGTGACTTAAATAGTATTAGTAAATAGTGAAATGCTGGCAATGCGACTTCATTAATGCTCTTATGTCCAGGGGGCTTTTTCTGTCATTTTTAATAAAAAAAAAAACTTCCTTTTAGAATATTCTGAACATTGAAAATATTTGGAAAATATTAGATAAAAATTGATAAAATATATGAATGGTATATTTTTAATATTTGATAAAAACTTATGAAAGTATAATATGACTTTACTCATATACTTCACTAAGGATATTGAAAAAATTTCAAAAATAATAAAGGATTTTTTTTAGAAGTGTTTCAGTAAATTATTATATGATTATTAGGTAATAAACTGTTTTTACATTAATTTTCAACTTTTTTTTTCAACAATTTATTTGAAGAAATTGGTCGATTCAAACGGTATATTTTAATTCTAAACCTTTGTTCAGAATTGTTCAACTAAAGAAATGACCCATCATTTTTTAAATTCAATGCACCCATCCCCGTTATATATAATGTTATTATATATACTCGTTTGAGGAGTAAAGAATACCCCATAGGGCAAAGTACGTACTTTTTATTTATAATTTTGCCAAACATCAAATTTAAGTTCTTATATTTTAGGTTACGATTGACCTAAAATTGAATATTAATTTAATACTATTTCAGTTCATTTATATTTTTAAAATATATAGTGAAAAAACTACATATTAGCATAGATTTTAATTATAAAGTTATACCTAGTTTGTTTTGATTTTATTTTTTTATACTTGCTCAAATGACAGTTAACATATTAGCGTGGGATTATTTAAACTATCTATACAATTAATAACATAAATACATTTAGCCAATTTAATTATTTTCTTCCAAGTTATTTAATTAATTTTGTTATATTTGTTTGTAGATGAATGCTTAAAATCGGTTAATGTTTTGCAAGAAAGATATGATCATTTGTCAAAAACTGTAGACCCAGGCAAACTGAATAACTTCCATAAACATGTTCAAGAGTACAAGAAATTACAGAAAAAATTGGAGACAATAGTTAAAGATAAAAACAAAATAATTGAGATAATTGAAGAGTTAGAAGTGAAAAAGCGACAACATTTACAACGTGCTTCAGATCGTGTGAATGTGGAATTTGGAAAAATATTCAGTAGTGTATTACCTGGAGCCCAGGCTTGTTTAAATCAAGTTAACCCAGATGATATTACAGCTGGTTTAGAAATTCGTGTTGCGTTTAATGGATTATGGAAGGATAGTTTGGATGAACTTAGTGGAGGCCAGCGATCTTTGGTTGCCTTATCTTTAGTTTTAGCCATGCTACTGTTCAATCCTGTCCCTCTTTATATTTTAGATGAAGTAGATGCTGCGTTAGACCTTTCTCATACACAGAATATTGGAAAAATGTTAAAGCAACATTTTAAACAATCCCAGTTTATTGTAGTATCTCTTAAAGATGGTATGTTCAGCAATGCTAATGTATTGTTTAGAACTAAGTTTGTGGATGGTTGCTCAGCTGTTACTCGAACAACATGTAAATAAACAAATTTATTTTATACATATAGGGTTTATTGTTTTTTTTTTTTTTTTTTTTTTTTTTAGTTTTAATTAAGGTGCGCCATTACATATTGTATCTTTTTGACATAATAAGTAATTCAGTTAGGTTAGGTTAGGTTAGGTTATATATGTATTTCCCCACATGTATTATGTACGTGTCATTCTTTATTCTACTTATTACTAATTTTACTAAATTACATATTTAAATTATATTTTGTATTAAATTGAATTAAACCAATGAAGATAATATTTGTAATACATACTAGCTAGTATATCTTTATTGTAACTTTTTTTTTATACATTTTAAGTTATTATACTTATGATTTTTGGTGTGAAATGTCACATAAAAAATATTGTCAAAATAAAAATGTTGTATATATTAGGTATCATACGATTTTAGATTTTGAATGAAGCAATAGATCTATTGGTTTTATAATCAAGCATATTTAAAAAAAATTTTCTTGTTTACACTTTTTGGTATACTTTACTTTACCCAAAAGCTTCATCTAAAAATTTTGTTTATAGAAAAGTGCTTGTTTATTTTATCTAAGAGAGGTAATTTTTCTCTCCGCTAATCATTATTCCTGCCGTGAGGAAAAATTGCAAGGAAAAAGTAAAATATGCCATGAACGAAACTTTTACTAAATTTATTTCAGTTATTCAATTAACTTGCAAAATAATGTTACTAGAAACTTAAAATTTCTCTCTTTATATTAATGACATATGGTTATATACTTTTATAAAAACTTTTCATAAATAATTAACAACTTCTGGGCTATTTATAGAATCTTGAAAATACCTTTTAGTTTATCTTCAATCAAATTATTAATATTTGACAAAGAGTTTTGAAAATATAATATGAACTCATTCTTATACTAAAATAATGATATTGAAAATAATTCAAAATCGTCAGGATTTTTTTTTATAAGCGTTAAAATAAATTGTTTTACAATTTTTACAGAATTGACAATTTTTATGTCAATTTTCAATGTTTATTTGAAAAAATTGATCCATCTAATCATTATAAAACTTTTAATCTTTTTATAAAAGGAATTCCTCATTTGTCAAACATGAATACTATAAACAGATTTGATAAAAAACATACCAACAATCAAACTAAAAACGGTTAAATATATAAACGGAATATTTTTCTTTTTTATACTAAAGCTTTGCTCAAAATTGTTTAGCTAAAGAAATAATTTATTATTTCTTTAAAATTTAATTCACCCATTCCTATTATCTTATACGAGGAGCAAAGCATACTCCATGTGTAAAGTATGTCCTTTTTTTAAACTGGATTTCGAATAATTTTAATGTGTTATTAATTGTAACAGACAAGGTACTCTAAAAATAGGTTTATGTGTATAGATATTAGATTCTTCAATGATACTAATATTATAGTACTATAGTATTTTTTTTATAGTTCTATAGTCTATGTTAAAGTATTTAGATATGGTGTAAAAATATATTACGAAAGTACTTACATTTTAATAAATACACATAATAGGTAGGTACTTTTATTTTTTCATTTTTATTAAATCACTATTGCACTTATTGTTTCATTTAAATTTACTTTTCATACATTTATTTGGATTTATTTATTGACTTGAATAGGTGATGTCGTGTTATCATTGATTTTCAAAATTATCAATGACATTGAAATGAATTAATCATGTAATGTATATTATTATTTATTAGTTATTTTTATACACAGGGTTGGACAATTTTGAGTACCTAAATTTAATTGGAACAATTCAGTTACATCGTACAACCACTGACTATATGTTCTCAACAGAAACCATCATGAACCTACCAAAAGTGTTAACAATTAAGGCTGAGGCCACACGAGCGTACCTACATTGTACGCGCGTTTTAACGTGCGTATATTTTGACGCACGTATTAACCAGTTCACACGACCCTTAAGTATTACGACCATACTTCGTAATAATGCATTATTTTATTGAAAAAGTAGTTTCGTGCAATTTTTTTGTGGTATAAGATGTAGGTGTTTCAATTGAAAATGGATTCGTACGAAATTTTTACGTTCTCATATTTGACTTACTTGTAATAAAGAAACCAGCAAACTGCAAAGACAATTTTGGATTTATCCTTTAAATTCTGAACATCAATCACATGGCCATTATTTTCAATTGTACTTTTGAAAGACAATGTTAAGTTTTTAATTATTTTCACATGTCAATAAGTGCATTTTATGAGTTGTTATCGTACATAGAAAAATATGATATAAAACGGCAAGATACAAATACGAGAATAGGTATTAATCCCTAAGAAAAATAGTGATAACTTTAAGGTACCTATGTAGATATATTTAAAAATCAAGTAATAATTCAATATAAAATTAAATAATAAAAAAATAAACTTTAATTTAAATATTATTATTTTTATTAAATATTTTAATCCCATTACCTATATAATGTGATTAAGTATTCAAAATTTCATTTTATTTGTCATTACAGTTACGATCGTTTACGCACTTTCTCATAAATAAACACTTGCCGAAGTTATAAACTAGGTACAAGAATTGCATTCATTCCAAGAATTTCCATAATTTTCACTGACTTGCCGTTATCATTCAAACGACTTCAATTCCCTTTTAAAGTTTCTTTTGCGATTACGATTAATAAAACACAAGGTCAAACATATAGGTACGTTAGTGTAGATCTTCGTCCAGAGGCCCGGGTCTAGAGCTGTGAAATTTGGCCAAAAAAAGGGCGGTAAATTTCAACAGAATTGCAAAAAGTATTTTTCATTCGACCACATCAAATTTGAATCATTTTTCGACTAGAGAAATTCGTTTACGAATCATAAGTTTTATGATTTAGAGTTACGATTCGAACCGTAAACGCGTGTGTCCGTTTGCTCAAAATCAAACAGCTACTTACAATACTATACGCACACGCGATACGGCACAAACCAGTAAGCGTGTGAGTAGCGAAAAATGCGCACGTTCAACGCGGGTTCGAATTCTCAAACTGTGGATTCGAATGTGTTTTGTGAAAAATTTTAGGAGAGGCACCGCATCGGAAAGTGTCTACAGGCGGAAAATCTCTTAATACGCCACTGCACTTATCTTGAAAAGTTCTCAGCGGATTTCAGTAAAATGTTTACTTATGGATGGGCTAAGTCACAGAGAAACTTTTAATGTATAATATTTCCTGAAAAAAGCAATCAGATTGTCAAAAATAATTAAAAATGCAGCAGACATATTATCGAGATCTCGCTGGCACAATGCCATTACTTTGTCATCCGCCACAGCGATCTTGGATTTGAACAACAAACATATTACTTATTTTTTCGCATCGCTTTACAGACATTTTTTCTTCAATTTTGCTTATTTGGTTGATTCGTCGAATAAGAATAGTTATTTTAACATTAACATATTCATTATGTTCGCACAACCGTTTTTATCATTTGTGTATCATCGTATTTCGATATGTATAGTGTTGAGAATTGCCACTAAAACTCACTAGGTGCTTACGTATGGATGACTTATATATTAGTCTATTATAATAATAAGTATTTAACTATCAACGTAATAAATATAGTATTTGATAAAGGAATATGTCTGATACACTCACTCACTTACTCATCAATTCCCAGACTAAAACCGCTAGGTCTAGAGACTTTTAATATTGATGGTATAATCGTATATCTCTTATGGCGTAGAAATGAGATAAGAAATGATTTTATCCCATTTAATACTTAAAGGGGTGAAAAGGGAGTGAACGTGTTCTAATCAATATCATTAGAATTTTGAAAATTGTTACATTGATTTTTGTTTCCAAATATTGCCTGATTACGTAAATACCTAAATATCGATTTCTGGATTGTACATTAATCCACTCCTAAAGGAATCAAAAGATGTAACAACCGGTTTTTTTTTTATCTTAATGTGTAATTAGTAAAATAGTAAGTAATTATACACAGATTTCGGGACTTACTTTTCTCATTAACACTAAAGAATACATTAAAACCGTTTGCAAATGCATTAAAAAAAATATATGAAATTATCGAAACAAAGTGTCTATAGTAAGCAGCTATATAGGGGCTATCTCATTTTCAAAACTAAAGTTATATAAACCTGGGTAACATAAACATTGAATTGTAGACTACAAAAACGTGGGTTGGTTTATGATCAGTTTTATACAATTCATTTTTAACTCAGCTATAATTTATAAAAATTATTTATGGACCAAACAACGTTTGCCAAGTCAGCTGATCATGTATAAAATGAAAACTGAATAATTGGTACAAATAAAGGTAAGCTACTATTTCGTTCTTAAATTTTTATCGTTTAAAAAATCTGCTCTTCAAATATGTAGCTCATTAAAGTTGAGAACAGATTACAATCTTTTGATACTAAAAGAGTAAAGAGAAAATGTTATGCAAGTCCCAAGTTAAATAATATGATGAGCATTGAAATATTGTGAAGAAATTTGCATAAAATAATTTTTTATGTGTAAAATATTAAAATGTACTGAGGTGTAGGGGTACTTCTATGGGTTAGGTATATATTAATTGGTAACAGCCTGAATTTACTTCGCTGTTTTTAGTTAGTCAACTGGCCAACTGGTGAAAACTTCTATACTGTATATTATTGTGTAAGTACCTACCTACTACATATATTATATGCCAATAATTGTCAAGATAATAATAATGTCCAATAACGTATTTTTTTATTGAAGTCTATTTTAAAATAAATAATGCATGTAGTTACATATCAATGTTATAATATTAAAACATATACATTTTTAAATAAAAATAAGTGAATCGTTTATTTATGAAAGGTAATAAATATTAAGATCCAGTAGTTTTTATAAACTTTAAATAAAAAAAATTAATAATATTGCTATAATGTGATACTGACGTGTGGAATACTATTTTTGTGGTATTATTTCACTGAGTCAATGTAATCATATTATGTCATTTGTGATCACCCAATAATTACAAATAGATATACTAGTTATTGTGATATACAGGTAAAATCCAATGTTGATATTTTAAGTTTTAAATGCTTTAATTTATTGCACAAAAAAAAAAAAAAACCTTTAAAATGTTTAGAAAAATAAATAAATAAATAAATAAATAAATAAATAAATAAATAAATAAATAAATAAATAAATAAATAAATAAATAAATATATATATATATATATATATATATATATATATATATATATATATATATATATATATATATATATATATATTATATACATAGCCACATAGGTATATACTTTTTTTTAATGATATATTGTTTTGAATTTCTTACTAAAATATTTGTATGATAGCGGGGGAGGGGTTAATATAGGGTACGTACTTTTGGGCTCTCCCTTTTAGATCTTCTTCAGATCAGGGTAGGTAGACAGACATTTCACACAGGCACACGGATTCTATAATACACGGGTACATGGGTGTATGGACTCTAAATACACGTGCACACGTGTACTTTAATTATACGGGCTTTAACACTGTTTCTATAAAAACACGTATGTACGTGGTGTTAGATACACGTGATATAGAGACCTCTACTTTAGATAAGTATAGTGCATATGAATGAAAAATATTTTTATAATTTGTTAAATGAAATCGAATGAAAAGACAGATAGGTATTTTTAATTTCACGAAAGTTTTCATTTTTGGGCTAAACCCTTTTCATAAATAGTGGATCCTAGTGTTGTGTAATAGATTTTTATATCATTTTAAAATAAATTAACACGATTTCAGATTAAAACTTTGAGGATCATTGCTCACTGTTGGTCGATGATTATATTTAGTATTCATTTGTAACTGTACATGCTAGCTTGGTACATCTACCTAATAATTTTCATGCGGAAATGCTGCTTTACACGAATAAATTGATTGAATACATTCATGTACCTACGTAGTTGTAAAGTTACATATTTTCTTCTTCGTTTGATAAACTTAAAATGTTGTTTTTGTTCTTGCAACCTCTTACGACATACCGAATTTTGTAGTTTGAATTTTAGTTTACATTTTTAATGAAAAATTTATATGTCAAAATTGTGATAGAACGCTTATAAAAAACAATCTTGAGTAACGATTTTTCAAATTATTTTAGAAGGTTTTGTTAATGATTAATTTAGAATTTGAGTAGGGCTATATTTATTTTTTATGCCTCAGTAGTTAATTTTGTGAATTAAAAATTATAAATACTAGTATATACGTTAAAAAAATATTAAAATTCTATATTTAGACTGAAAGAGAACGTACTCCGTGCCATGACTATTCTTAGCTTTCTGGACAAGATAATAGAGATGGGTATATTGCATTTTAAAGAAACGATGAATCATTACTTTTGGGTGTTACGATTTTGAACTGAACTTATATGTAAAATATACCATCAATACCAGTGATGCCCAATCTTTTTTTTTCGGCGAGCCACTTTAGTAAACAATTTATTCGAGCAGGCCGAATAAATTAAAATTCTGAATAATCTAATGTCAATCTAATAATATAGTTTTGTTACACATATTAGGTATACAGTGCATATGTGGGACTTGTTTCCCTATCTTTTATTGACTATTGAAAAAATGACGGGATTCAAAACTTAATTAAAAAAATGTTGTGTTGTAATCATTTTACTTTTATTTGAATATTTTGTTTTACTTTAAAAATGTTTGACGGGCCACATAGAAAACCTTCGCGGGCCACATGTGGCCCGTGGGCCGCGGGTTGGGCACCACTGATCTATAGCAATCTCTTTATTTTATCGTTTTATTATAAATATCCGTAAATTTTTGTTTTCATCAATATCTTATACTAATTGTTTTTATGAACATGGAAGACATATTTTTCCCCTAAATATTCAAAACATGTTTTCAATCTACCTATGAAGTTTTATAATCATTGAATAGAACAATTATTATTGTTAATAGTTCATACACACTTAAAGTTGAAAATTGATGTAAAAACAGTCGATTTCTTAAAAATGTTACTAGAATTTAATTAATAAACGCTAGTAAATCCTGAATCACGATTTTTTTACTTTGCTCCATTGTTTGTTAAGTATGTGAATAACCTTTAGGTTCATATTGAATTTCCAAAACCGATTGTCAAATATTAAATACTTCATTAGAAATAAACATGTTTCTAGCAACGTTACTTTTGAAGTTGTGACTAAATAACTAAAATAGACTAAGCGAAAGTGTCGTTTACGGTAAATTTTATTGTTTCTATTAGGTTTTTCGACAACTTTTTTCTAATGTTTTGGAAAATGATTGAGAAGGGATAAAAATAAACCCTCAAAGTACCATCTAAATTTGATTTCGGCTCTATAGAATTGCTAAATGAAACTTTTGGACAAATCAAAAATTATCTTCAGAATTGAAGAAAAAAACTATATTATTGTAAAATCAATAAATTTATCGCCTCACTTAGAATCTAAATGATCATTTTTTTAAAGACTGTTTGTAGCCATATCAGAGTATTTTTGATGGTTGATAAAAATTTCAAGTTTCTAATATCATTCATTATGGAGTTACAATTAAAGCTTGGCAGTATTATAGGAGTTGCAAAAGATAAAATATGTACTAAAACGAAAGAAATCTATAGTGTGCAAACAAAAAAGTTATGTCCGGCAACGCCTAATAATATAAGTGTACCTATTTATTTTTATTTACTTATTGTCGTATTTACTTATTGTCGATAATTATTTTGTAGCAATGAAAAGCCCTCCGTACAAGGCCCAAGGTCAACTACCACCATGGTCCTGCAGCAAGGTCAACTACCAACGCCACCGCTGCCGCACAGTTAATGATACGTCATTATTTGCATTATTTCGGCGTGATCCGGATTTTGGTCTTTTGGACAGCCAACGCCCTTGTTCACAAATACGGTACACCCTTGATTCGCTGGTCGGATCGAGTATATAAGAGCCACTGCACCCGGCACTAGCATCACACGTACCAAGTAAAACAGTACATACAACGACCACAGGTTGAAGTTTGCAGATACGTCATAGACAGCATAAAAAAGAAATCATCAAACATAAAATGGCTTCTTTCAAGTATCTGGTGAGTGATCAAACAATATATTTTTACTTTTTATTTATTTATTTTTTTTTACTTCATCGACTCCAACACACTTGTCATTCATCACTCTATCAAATTCGCCGCCACTTGATATTTTCAATCAGATATCCAATGCACAATATACCTACGATCACTTTACGTTGAACCTATCTATTATTATTCTTCAAACAGTTCTGACTAGAAGTCTAGTGTGATACTTTTAGCGAATAGTATGTTCCCATTGATCATTACAGTTCTTTATTAATAACGTTCAAAGACCATATTAATATGACTTCAAGAATAACACAATAACAAACAGGTACTAGTGTTGACCAGCAATGCAATTTTGAATGTTGATATCGAAAAATAAAGACAATATCGCGATAAATATCAATATATAATACAAAATGATTTTTGACATTTTGTATTGAAATGCACTGCCTTATGGTATTTTAGGAAAATCAGGGTTAATATCTAGTAGGCGATTGCAAAACATTACTTATTAAATAATTAGTAAAAATATTTAAATAAATAAAATCAAACAACATAACTATTCATTTGCATCAGGCGTGTATTCAAAATTGTTTTTCGGAGGTGGCTTAAAGATAAAAAATATTTTGGTACGTGAATAAATTATAACATTCAATAGGTTTACAGTATTCAGTTTATGAGCATTTAAATTTCTCAGACTTAAAATATAGGAGGAGTTGAACTACCGAACCCCCCTTTGTATACTCCCCTGTAATATATTGTATAGATTAATTATAGTTATTAATTTAAAACAACATTTTTAGTTCGGATTTGGTGATAACTCAAAATTCATTATAATTGAATTTTAACAATATCGCAGTACATCTATAGTATTTAATTCAATACCAATGTTGAAAACACGACATATTAGTCACAATATCGATATCGTATCGAAACATCCATATTTCTGGCCAACATTTATCAACACCCTCCATGAACAGTCAAAACATCGTTCAATATCATCTGGAAAATATTTATCAAATCATAACGAATCGAATATTTTTCGTGGGATTCATATTGGGATTTGACTTCCACGTTTAATACGTCGCATTGGTACCTTGGGTATGACAGACTCGTGCCACGCCGGCCGTCTTGGTGAAAAAAAGCGAAATATTTTATCGATGGTCGAAAATTCGTTAAAATATAGATTTTGAACTAGAGTATGACTACGTGCTTTTTATGTAACGTAACTTCATTAACGATTGGTCTTATTCACACAGATGTTCCCAACCTCGGGGTAATTAACTCTCAAGGGGTTAGCGGGGATATTTTAAGGAGCAAACACAAGACTAGTTTTTATTTTTACAGTGTTTACTATTTATGATTATTAACCCTGTCGCGAGTACTACGGCGGCAGTATCGTAGTAATTTAATCGATGTCAATAGTTTTAAGGATCACCTAAAAGTCCAAATGGCACTGATGATTTCATTAATTATATATTACATTGTATAGTAAAATTATTTCAACTAAACTTTTCGGATGGTGTTTTCTAATATCTGACTGAACACGTATGGGCAAGGGTCTGAAAAATGCGAGGAACCGCTGTAATCGACATTGTTTTCTATTCGCAGATATGCATCGCCTTGGCCGTGTACGCCGTAGCCGCCGAAGAGGTCGGACCCACAGGGGACTTGATCAGAGCGAAGAAGAGCGCCTACGTGGCCGCCGCCTCAGCTCGTGAGTACAACAACGCGTCTGCTGCGTCGCCATGACCTGCAGCGTCTTGACCAAGTTTTTTCTACTTTTATTTCTCTTCACAGCGATCCTGTCTTATTCTTCCGCTGCCGTAGTCCCGGCCGCCGCCTACCCGTCGTCGTACGCGTATTCCGTGGCCGTCGCCCACCCCAGCTACGCGTACAAATACCCCGCGTCCACGTACCCGGCTCACGCCGTCGCTCACCCGTATGCCGCTCACCCGTACGTCGCTCACCAGTACTCCGCTCACCCGTACGTCACCTACCCGAGTTACCACGCGGACGACGGCAAGTACTACCCGGGAAAATACGAGAAGACCTACTACCCGGCCTACAAAACCGCCTATCCAGTCTACAAGGCCGCCTATCCGGCCTACAAGACCGGTTACCCAGTGGGCTACCAGTATTGAACCCGCCCCTTTGTTCACATTGAAATTCATTCAATGTGCCCGCGGTGTATAATCGATATTGTGCGCCAAGATTTTTTTTTCCGAACAATAAACGTGTGATCTTTTCTTTTTTTTCTATCAATCGACTTTTGTTGCTGTTATTTCTTTTGGACCTACAGTCTACACCTACAAAAAGTGACGCTAAAATGTGTCGTGTCGGTTCACAGTTTATGTATTATATACTGTACTTATGATGAATAACTGTAAATACGTATGAGTTCGAAATGTCTTTTTCGAAACAATTCGTTTCTCTCAGGATCTAAAATTATTTTATCCTAGAGTTAGGTGGCAAGATATCGTCTTGTGGTCAGAGACGAATCGGTAGAACTTTACGAGAAGATCTACTCTTTAAATTTATAAATTATAAATAAGCTCGTATAAAATTTCAAATCTTATAACCCAAAATAACAAATAGTATGAAATAAAAATAAAAATAAATCTAGGATAATAATGTAAAAAGATTTAATGGAACCGTGATTCTGATTTTAAATACTCGTGGAAAATATTTTGTTAAGTTTATTTTTATGAAACTTGCTCTGAAGATAGAAACATATATGGAAAGTATATTAATGAAAGACAATTTTTACCGAATTAATAATTACTAATTTTATTAGGTTTTATTAAAAAATATTGTTAATTTACGTGTATTTAATAATTTTTGTCAAAATTCTAACTTTAAATTCTTATAACAAAAATTTTGACTAACGATTTTTAAAATTTTTTTTCATACTGTTGGTTAAAACTTGAATAAAATGATTTAAAGTTTCAGGGATTTAAAAGATTTTCAAAGATTTACAATTTTATTGAATAAAAACTGAAAGAAAAAACGAGATATTTTTAATAATTTTAAAGATGTATAGTATACATTGTATACATAACCCAAAAGAAGTAACATTTTGTTGAAACTTGAATCAAGTCTGTAAAAAAGTATTGTAAATATTTTGTAAAAATTTAGCATCACTATTTTTTATTTATGGCTGAATATCAAAAATAGATTCTATGAAAATCTCGTCTAAACCAAATTTTACCATTTTTACTCAATTTTTGGGGAATTTTTTAAGACGCTTAAAAGAAAATTTAAGAAAAGAAAAAATTCTTGTTTAAAGTGCCAACTAGATTAAATTTTTGATCTATAGGAATGAAAGTGATGTTATAACGTCCAAAAAAAATTATATATATGTATCATGGTAAAACCTATAAATCTTTCGTTTCATTTAGAATCTAAAAATTCAACACATTATCTAAACATTAGAGTCGTAATTCCAACTTAAAACGTGCGTAAAAAAAAAAATTCTTGACAAAAGATTATTAAAGTAAGTTTAGCTTTGTTGTCTATTAGTTAAGATTTACTTAAGTAAAATGTGCACTTTTATAATACATATTTAGGTTTCCGCGTCGAAAATTTCATATTGTATTAGATAAAACATTATAACGTACATAAAAATAAAAAAAAAACAATTCATTTTATAGATCATTGTAGTGCCACTAGTAAATAAATGTATGAAATTGTATAGTTTGTAAAAATATTTTTATGATAAAAATATACTCAGTACAGTTTCAGTTGCTAGTAGATAATTAATATTATTTTCAACCAACCTTTTTGATAAATTATGAAAAGTAAATATATTGTTGCACTGTATTTTAGAATTTGTATTTCAAAATTTAAAATATAAAATTTGATTTCATTGTTTTATACAAAAATAGCAATTTCGTAAATCTTATTTTTAGAATTATTTTGGCACTTCAAATTTTGACTACGTTTCATTTTTTAAATTTTTCTGAAAATATTATTACATTGTTTATTTTTAATTTTGCGCCTAATATTTTATCGAAAAAATTGTAATTATTGAACACACTATTTAATTCAATACACATTTTCAAACATTTTTTAAATTATCATAAATAAATGATGTAACTTTCACAAGACATTTAACAACCATTATTTATTATTAAATCTGGTGGAAGGGCTATCACTAAAGGCCGTAATTTTAATAAATTCGAATGACGTACGTTCTAAAGTAGATAAAAATGTTAGAGTAGATGAAGTACATAATATGTAAAATAACTGTCACATATTATTTTTACCTGACTACGTGCTTAATATGTATTTGTATGTTTGTATATCCAATGCGAAAGTGCAGCTAGTGCATTTATATAATGGCAATACTAATTTAAATGTGTATAGACATAACATGCGTTTACCCAGAATTGTATTCATAGCAAATTTATTCCATGTTGATTAAGCATGTAAATAAAATTCATTAAATTTTAAAATTGTTGTTCTCCTGAAAAAAGTATTTGTTTGAGTTGTTCTGGTCAATGTGTTATTAATATGTTTATTTCTTTCATTTGAACTAATTAGTAAAATTAAAAAAAAAAAAAAAATAGAAAAATATGTGTACTTGTATAAATGTCTACACTGAATAAATTATTATAAAGTTTGAAAACAAAAATAACATTGTATTGTTATTTTACGAACTGAAAAACATTTAATGATATATTACAGTTTTTGTGTTTCACACTAGTAAAATGAAAATTTTTGTTTTTAAAATTTAAAACTATCGAAGTTTTATTCTTGTTAGTCTAGCGCCTTTTTATGATCGGATCTCTGCATGATCGTCTAGGTCGTCCATATTTCTTGCCATTTATTACCCTAATTTAAACAAATGTAAATTTTTCTCAGGGCGTTTTTGCTAGATGCATCCTGGAATGTGTACTATTTTAAACCTTCGATATTCGGTGTTAGAAATGTTGTCTATAGAAAAAATTTGAGTACATCAATGCCTTACAGAAATCTTCAGAAAACTTTTAACTAGGCGTCACAGTAAGGAGTAGTTACTTTCTGACGATGACTAAAGTCAGTGAATATTGACTTTTTAACAAACTGCTAACATTTCCTGTTTATTTGTTTTCAAATGCTGCGTGACTGTACATTTTTTTTTGAGTTCATTTTAAATTTCACACACTTTACTGAATAGAATTGTATTGACTGAAGAAATCAAGTATCA